>WEIV01003590.1:216935-268788 GCA_013390005.1 Calyptomena viridis
AGAAAAGAAAAGAAAAGAAAAGAAAAGAAAAGAAAAGAAAAGAAAAGAAAAGAAAAGAAAAGAAGCTCTATCATGTTTGAGAAGATGGCTAATATTTGAAAAAAAGACAAAGCTAATTCCCAAAGCACCAGAGTGATACACACTCAGGAGCCCAGGTTGCTCCACTACGTCTTCCCCACTAGATTCTCCAAACAGTTTTGCCTTTACCATTCTACTCTTCTTGGGCCAGAGAGTGATAGCAGGAGGTGACAGCTCCCAGTATATTCATTCAGATTTAACATGACCTCCAGGCCATTCTTGCTCTGGTATAGTTGGTAATAAGAGCAGGGTACCTGGACACTATCAAATAAATGATAGCAATGGACAGTGGGACACAGCCACATTGATGAGCTGAGGTAAGCATGACATTTAGTGTTGCACCATTCACAAGAAACAGCCTCTAATCAAAATCACTTCAAATGGATACACATGCCAGACAAATTTTATTTCTCAGAGTTAAGGTGAAGATTGTGTTTTTCCTGGAACAATCTGAGGGAGTATGCAAGAAAAAGAGCTGACCTCTAACCATCACAGGTTAAAGAAGTCAAAATCCCAAGGACAGCTTCCTTTTATTTCAAAAGAGTAAGTATCATTTCCCATGCTGCTTCTCTCTATTGAGCATCAGGACTCTTGTCTCATGGAGTCTGACTGTAACTGGATTAGTCCTGAACACATACTCTGTCTGCCCTCAAATTCAAAATCTTTCTCTGCTTATGTCTGAAAGACATGATTTCTGTCATGCTTCCAAGCTTTTGAGACAAACAAAAGAAGCTAGACCCATTTCTGGGCTGCTGTTTCTTCCTGGCTTGTCAGTTAGCACCACGAGTCATGATCCTATGGCTCAGCTCTTCTCTGAGCCCCTGCTGGTGTCAGCCTCGTTTGTCCACTCTTTGCCTTCTCCCATCTCAAATTCCTGTTCTCCTGTCAGTCCCTCTCAACCACCACCAATGACAGAGAAGTAATTCAACGGGTGTATATCAACAGGGCATCAGAACAGATTTTGTAAAGAAAGAAGCATGGGAATTTCATAAATCTTGTTCCATTTAGTCCACAGCTCCTTCTGAAATGAAGGGTTGTTATTCTCTATTATTATCTTCTAATTTTTTTCCTTCTTTCACCTCTATCATAAATTAAACTGGAAACTCTTTTCTTCCTCAGAAAGTAATGAAGAAACAAGCAACAGATTAAGAAGATGTAGCTCTATTTTTTAGATTTTGTGTGTTTCAAAGGAATGAGAGCCCAACCTTTCATCACCAGGATGAATAACTGCTGGTGGCACAACAGACAGTGCTAAATATTTGCACTACTAGAAACAAGAAATCAAATGTGAGGCCTTCATATCTTATGAAGTTCTCTGGAGTTATTGTAGCTCTTCTCTTCTTCTTAAGGCAATTCCTTTTCTCTTCCTTGTCTCAGCTGGATGGTTATATGGTCTCCAAAACTCAGTCCAAGGGCCAAGTGAAGTGTCAGGGATAATCCTGCTGTCCAGTCTGCAAGGTGAGTTATTTCCTCTGATGGAGACAGAGTGCATTTGCTAGCTCAAAAAATTCTTCAGTGTGCTCCATTTTACTGAGTATTAGTGACTTTCAGAGGCCTTCAGCAACATATAGTGTTCCATGCTCTCATGGAACTCTCTTGACTTTATCACACTACTTGTAAGTTTGTTTTCTGAGGAAAAATTATATGCCCTGGTTTTCTTAAGCTTTCTCCATTACACACAAGCCTTAGAGCCCTCCAGATGTATCTATAAACTCAAATAAAGTTGGTCAGGGATATTAACACTAATGAGAAGTTTGAGGTCTGAAGCCTAGAAGCTCCCAGAGCTGGGAAGTGGGTCTGGAGCAGAGAGGGCCAACTGCCCAGAGCAGGAGACAAGGTGTCTCAGGGTAAGGAGATGGGAAGGGGGATGGGGAACTCACAGAATTGGAGACCAATTCAGCAGTGTGGTTGCTGAAGGGACTGTGGCTGCTGTAGGGATGGGGAATAGGAGGTAGGAATGAGGAAGAGGAGGTAGAGATGAAGTTAGTGAACAGACAGCATACTTTTGAAAACAAAACCATAGTTGATAATTTTAGGTTTTGGGCTGACATATGGAAGGACATGGAGAATTATACTCCAAACTCTGAGTGTCAGTCTTCTTCAGTTGTCAATATTCAGCTGTGAAATGCAACAGCAGAGTGCATACCTTACTAGGTTGATTGGAGGCCCTGCAGATGGGGACACGGCACCTTTGCCGCTCTGGGGGTCTCTGCCAGACTCAGGCAAAACAACTAAAAGTGCCAACCCTGTGGATTGCCCAAACCTGTGTAAAAGAGGATGGCACATAAAGTAGCCTTGAGCTTCTGTTCTGTTTGTGGTTTGGTTTTGTTTGGTTGGTTGTTTTTATGTCTAAAGCTATGAAGAATTTATATGAAACTACTGTAAAAAAATTGGAATAATGCTGTTTGCAGACTTAATTATTTCAAAGATAAGCAGTTTCAAAATCAGGTGCAAATCAATCTTTGATGACACACATGCTAAATGTTGCCAGTGTTATATGGAAAAGTAGTGTCAGAACACGTAAAGATGACCTTAAAAAGCGTATATAGTGGAGGAAAGGTGTTGCATTTGATTATGAAAACAAAATTTGAGTTTTCCCAGTTCATGAGTGCTTTTTTTGGCAATGATAGTAGTGTTATTTTAGCTTCATGAGTTCCATGTAAGCCAGTGCTGAAGTTAATGAGAGGCAGTATATACTGAGCTCCATAATGACATCTATTTTTACTGAGACTTTGGAGCACTAATGCCCTTTAAACAGTTTATAGATTTTGCTTTAACTGAGTGTTTATAGCTCAGTCTTTCACATGCTTGAATTCAATCTCTACAAAGTCTACATACAGAGTCTGTGTGTGTATGTAGGTAATCTTATGTAGATAGGTATAATGAAACATTGTTTCATCAGCTTCCTCTAGTAAACTATAAATGGAACACTGCTTACTGATTTGTGTAGAATACATGTTAATGGCATCTGTGTACATATGCTAAAAACAGACATATGAAGAGAGAGGACAGAAAATTTTCTCAAAATATATTGCTTTCACATTCTGCTGTGTTGCTCTATATTGGGAATGCATGAATGCAGTAATTTTTTTTTATAGCTAGGTAACTCATTTATCTATTTCCACAGCATTTTGACTTCTAGGAACCCTAATTGGTGTTCCATTAGGCACAGTGCTAGCTTCACTTCAAATAAATATAGCAAATGCTTCCAGTATGCATCATTAATGACTGCATTGCACACAAAACTGTTCTCCATGAGGAAAAGACAGATGGCTTCTTTACGTTTTTAATATTGCACACAGTCAAATCTTGCAATTGCTTTTATTGAATAAAAGCTTTTGTCTCCTCTGCAGTAAGATGTATTCTAGCCTTTATGGCCTTACAACTTATTACATAAATAATTACTGGATTTCCATCTCTGACTGCAGGCACAGATATTCTCCAGATACAGATGGGACTGGAGTGTGTTTATGAAACTGATAGATCATCTTTAATCAGTGGGTTCCTGAGGTGACCTTCAGAGACATAAACAGCTACCGTCAGGTGTCCGAGTCTGAAGCCTAGGCTCCTATGAAGAAAACAGAGCAGACGAGGAATGTTTGAAGGGGAAAAAAAAAGAGGAGGAGAGTCATTAAGGTGCTTTAAATTTTTAAATTGTTCTTTGAGAGGAAGTCTACCTCTACAGTGCCTAGGAAAGCAGAGTGGGGACCTAAATAGAGTCCCAATAAATACCGGTTGAATCCTTCCCTTGTCCTTCCTTTTCCCCAAGGAGAATAGCATGTATCAAGGGAGAGAGTATCTTGACAAATACTTTGGTTATAAAATATCTTGAGCCTCACCTGTGTATCTTCTCCAGCTGAGTTAGCTGTGGAGCACCCAAGCACATGCTCAGCCTCTGTCTTGATCTCAGAGATAGTGTGTTTTACCTACTGATTCTCTGGTTTAACTAAAATTCATTTTTTTAATAGACTGTTGGAAATGTATTAACAAGAATATTCTTGTGCCTGAAGATGAGGGAGAGCCAGGCTGTTCACGTTTTCCCATTTTGTGCCAAGCACTGGGACATGAGGAAAGTGGTCACTTCTCCAGCTATGAGTTAGTGATCTTCTCTAAGCTGTTCACCTAAGCTCCTTTGTGAGTCAATGAAGGCAGAGAAGTGATTCCTTCCCTTGACTCAGTCACTAAGACTCTTTGGTGAGACAACACATATGAACTGAAACTGAAAAGGGGCACATTACGTTTCACAAATCTTGGGAAACCTGTTGCAGTCAAGTATCCATTTTACAGACTGTGGAAGACCATAACAAAAAAATAAATAAATCACCTTCCTCCTTGACAGTAGCAGCAATATCAAGAAAATGAAGGGTGTAGATGGTTGGTATCCTAGCTGAGCAAAGAGAAATTGAAGTAAGTCACTGTTACACAGCCCCACTTCACAGAGAGAAGACCCTCGTGAGAGAAATCTTGTGCATCCTCTCCTTTGGGCACACATTTTGCTGTGAAACAAAACTATTTATTCCAGACTGACAAAGACTGAAAGCATGAGTGTTCTATGTTGACACTTGCATCATGAATGGTCCAACTTCAGCCCTAGCCAGTGTCTAGAGTTTCTTTGGACATCATTGTGAATGAGGGCATCAAATGCTCAGTATGACCACTATGACCCCAAAAGAGAATAATTGCTTTCTTTTGCAGAGTATAACAAAGGTGCAACACAATTGGGCAATTTTTAAAATATTGGAAAAGGATAAAAAGAATTCACACTACTATTCTTGCAATGGATTAATTTTTTCTTTTATTTTTCAAATTCAAACTCGGGCTGTCTGTACTTTAGGGATAACCTGGACAACAGCTGTTTCTCTTACATCATGATCATTTTGTTTTCCTCTGTGATTTGTCATTCACTTTTTGTTTGCTGCTTTCATTTTTTATGACTCTATTCTTGCCCAACTAAGTCTAATTTTTTCCACGAGTTACGGGAGCATAAATCAACAGTAAGTGCAGTGAAGTTAGTGGTGCTCTACTGACATGGAGACAGAATTTTCTCAGTGGAAAAGTCTTTGGACATTGCTTCCTAATGCTGTCACACACTCCTCCACAACCATGTAAGAGCTATGAAAGCTAGTGATTTTCTGAACCAGCCAAATTAGTATCTAGATACAAAATGTAGCCATATGGTCATTTTTGTGTTGGTCCTAAGGGTCTGTATATATTAGCATGTTTCCTCTCTAGGGCCACCACAGATGAAGAGTGCTTTGGGGACAGAAAACAATAGCAACAGAAACACTCACTTCAGTCAGGTTGGCACAGATTCCTACCATTCCCATGGTATTGCTGAGATCTTCCATTTGTTGGGATGCTAATAATTGTCAGGTTATGTAAGAAGTGCATATGTGCAAAAGGGAAAGAGACATACACAGTGGGAAAAATCTGTTCAAAATCTGTTAAAAAATGCATTAACTGGAAATCACAAAAAATGCTGTTTTGCCTCAATGATATAAAATATTTTCTTTTCCCTTTGATCTACATGTAGGTATTCAGGAGTAAAAAATTCATCCAAAAGTGTAACGGTGGCCATAATTTTAAGCAACATCTATCTCTTCCTGTAAAACAAACTGGTTTTCATTATCCCTTCAGTCACTCTGCTACTGGCTCTGTTTCATTAGCATGACTTGTACCTGTGTTGGAAGGACACTCTTTCTTGAGGCCATTATAGCCAGGGAGTGTCTCCTGACATTGTGTGGAGGGGCATGATGACAGCCTGTGACCAAGAGGACTACCTGTATCCAACTTTTCTCTTTATAGAACATCCAATCTTCCTCCTTTCCCTCTTTTAGATTTGATTCCTCTCTAATTACAAATTGGTGTATCTCTGGATGCCAACAGGTAAAGGCAGGAGATTTGTGACCCTACTGTGTAAATTCAAACAACTTTCACTGTCCATAAAATTGAAAATGAATGTGTCTGAAGTTCTTAAAATTCAGAGGGGGAGATTAATGGTAGGTGGTTGTCTCTATCATGCTTTTCAAGTAGTGCTGTATGCACCTATGATCTTTATTTGCCTTTCAATCACAAACAAAATCTCATTACTGTGCTGTTGGTATTCCTCACATCTGCTTACAAAACTCTCTTTAGGCAATGCCTGATGGCTCTTCTTAGATACATAATTCAAGAAAGGGAACCTCTGAGGAAAAAAGCACTTAACTACATTTAACTTTTTGAATTAGATGCACAGGAGTCTTTGACCCTGAGGATGATCTCAGATACATCCCAAACAAGATAAATATTAAGGAAGGCTCTTGGAACTGTTGTTTTTCTATTTCCAGCCTTCTTGAATTTCTCTCATAGCTCAGAGTAGTCTGTGTCACATTTCATGCAAGTTGTAATCTCCAAGGGGAAAAAAGCACTTAAGCATGCTGTCAGGCTTTTACTTCAGGCTCTCAACAATCTTCTGCTTCCTCTGAATGCTAGTGTATATGTATGAGACTTATAGATATTGTCTGGCCAAATAAATCAAACCACCAGCTATCTCATGGGAACTACTGAGGTAGCTTTACTTCTCTGCTCTTCAAAGTGTCAGGATGTCTCTTAAATATTATTGGAAGTCTGCTAGAAATGCCACCTAAGTTGTAATAGCTTGAAAATAGTCATATGAATGTAGATAAACAAGTTTGATAACTTTGTCCTAATTATATAGATTTTAGTGATGTTAGAAAGGTGTATATATATAAAAATCTGTGAAATAATAGATATAAAATTATATTTTATATTATGCATATAGTAAACATGTATACAGATATTATAGCAATGTAACATAATAGCATATATATCTTGTTAGAATACAATATTTATGTTGGAAGGGACCTACAATGATCATCTAGTCCAATTGCCTGACCACTTCAGGGCTGAACAAAAGCTAAAGCACATTATTAAGGCCTTGTCCAGATGCATCTTAAACACTGACAGGCTTGGAGTGCTGGCCACCTCTCTAGGAAGCCTGTTTCAGTGTTCGACCACCCTCCTAGTATAGTTGTGCAGACACTGATTTTGTCCATGCCGGGTGAACAGAATTGTGCCTTCTGATACTCCCTATTGCAAACCTAGGTATGTCAGTATTAGTTCAGTCATTTTAAAGGGAAATACACTTCCATTGCTGGTATTTGACTTGGTATCCTTCCCTTGTGGTGTGTCCGTGATTTGCATGTCACAGAGAGATTTCTTCTGCATTATTTTCACAGTTCTTGCACACCCTGTGGAAGCACATGCAGCCCTACAGAAGTATAAAGGAATAGTCTGGGCCTATTTTTCTTCCATTCTTTCTTCACTTTCTTTTCTTCCACGTTTTCTAGCCACCACTGAGACACAGCACATGGTTCATGAAGAAATCTCAAATAGCCTAACAAATAGTGTGAGAACAAGCTCTTGATACACTATTCTTGTAGTCAACATCTCTGCACTGGCAAGTGCTTACAATTCCACTTGAGTGCTGCTAATTGTAAAGTATAATTCATTAAAAATTACAAAAGTTCATCGAACCTGCATTCTTGAGATTAATTGTAGTGTTCTCCTAATCACTTGTTGTTATTTATACCTCTGCCTTTATGCAACTGATTATATTGTACATGTGCACCATTCAGAGAGTAACAGAAGCGACATGAAGGGCAAGTTTACATGATGCAATGGAGCATTGTGTAGATATGTCTGAATTAGTGATGACCCAAGCTGTGTGCTGGCACAGCACAGAGATGTAGGGCACTAAAGATTCTCAGCTCATACTACAGGGAAGCCAAGTCAAGCTCATAAGCTCTGCCTCTCAGAAGGATTTGCTAAACTCTGTGAAGAGCAGTGGAGTCTTGGTTTTTCTACTTGTAGTTAAGATCATGCTGTCTCCAGTTAGTGAAAAATTACAGGCAGCTCAGTGCAGGTGTTTCTCAGAAACTCCCTTTGAGTGTATGTGATGCCTGGAGACATATCAGATATCAGTTTCAGCAACCAGAAGCTAAATCCTTCTTTAATCCTCCTAAAAATATCTTTAAAATAACCTAGATCCACTGACTAAGCACTGCTGTGTATTCAAGAACCTACTGAGCAAAATCTAAAAAAAAATCTCTGCAGCTCCCATCCATCAGGAGGAGCAGAAATTTTGAGGATGCAAACCTCCATGATAACTTGCCAATAACTGAAGTGTAGCTTGATCCACCTTGAGTTTACATTTGTCAGCAAATGATTTCTGACTTGCCTTTCATGATCTCAGCTATGGTAGCAAGCAATTTTAGGTGCCAATTGTTGGATATGCCAACCTAAGACAGACATCAGTAATTTGGTTTTTGGAGAAATTGCAGAACAGCTCTCTCTGAAAATAAATTAGTCCCTCAAGTACACTAGAAGTGGATGGCTTGGATGGGTGCATTGGGTAAAACTCTGGCTGGATAGCTGGGCCCAGAAAGTGGTGGTGAATGCAGTTACATTCAGCTGGTGGCCAGTCACTAATCATGTTCCCCAGGGCTCATAGTGGGCCAGTCTGTTTAATACCTTTATCAAAGATCTGGACAAGAGGATTGAGTGCACCCTCAGTCAGTTTGCAGATGACACCACATTGGAAGGGAGTTACAGTCTGCTGGAGGGTTTAGAAAGCTTTACAGAAGGGATCTGGGCAGGCTGGATCAATGGACCAAGGCCAATTGTATGAGGTTCAACAAGGCAAAGTGTCAGGCCCTGCACTGCGGTCACAACACCCCCATGCAGTACTACAGACATGGGGAAGGGTGGCTGAAAAGCAACCGGTTGGAAAAGGACCTGGGGATTCTGGTTGATAGCAGCTGAACATGAGCTAGCAGTGTGCCCAGCTGGCCAATAAGGGCCATATAAGCCTATATAAGAAATAGTGTGGCCAGCAGGATTAGGGAAGTGATTTTCTCTTTTTACTTGGCATTGGTAAAGCTGCACGTACAATACTGTGTCCAGATCTGTCCTCCTCACTAAAAGAAAGAGATGCTGTAATGTGTCAAGAGAAGGCAAGGGATCTGGTAAAGGATTTGGAGCACAAGTCTTTTGAGAAGCAGCTGATGGAGCTGGGGTTGTTTAGCTTGAAGAAAAGGAAGCTCAGGGGTGGCCTTCACTGTGGGGAAGATTACTTGAAAGGAACTTGTGGTGAGTTGGGGGTTGACATCTTTGTTAAAGTAACAAGCAGTAGGACAAAAAGAAATGGCCTCAAGTTGAGTCAGAATAAAAGAATACTCTGAGTTGGAAGGGAAATTGTGTCAGGAAAGGTTTAGACTGGGTATTAGGAAAAGTTTCTTCCCTGAAAGGGTGGTCAAGCATTGGAACGGGCTGCTCAGGGAAGTAGTCACTGTCCTTGTAAGTATTATAAATTGTAAGTGTGGTGCTTAGGGATATAATCTAGTGGTGGGCCTGGCAGACTTCAGGTAATGATTGGACTTGATGATCTTAGAGTCTTTTCCAACCTTAATAATTCTATGATTTAATGATTCTATGGATTTGCATACAAAAACTGTGGGACTGACATGCCAGCTCTATTTTCAAGGTATTTTTTTCAGAGAAGTAAAAAACTTCCTATGTTGTTATAGATCTTTCTTATGTCTTCTTTTCTGTTAGTTTTCTGCTTGCTACACATCTGCTCCAGAATTCCTCAGTTTCAGGCTTTTAGTTGCAATCTAATGCTATTTGCACAACATTATCGCCCGGAGGCCTAAGTCAACTCTGGCACTGCTCCTACTGGCATGTTATGTTAATAACTGATTGGGTTTGTTCTCAGCAAGAGCAATTTGTTCCAACAACTGGGATTCATCTTGCTTTTTTTTTAGTGAGTACACAGCTACACTCTAGCACAAATATTAAAGGCCAAGATCTTTAAAAATAGAAAGGGAGGAACCACCAGCATGACTGAATCCAAGCCAACAGCTGCAGGAACACGCGGAGTAGCTGCCTGGTCCAAACTGCACACCCACACCCAACCTCACCCCCACAGACCTTTGCTCCTGAGGACAAATTTACATTTTCAGGCTTCTGACTGAAGTTTTTGAGCATTCAAGCATCAAATATTCACACTTTTTAGGCAGACAGTTGTTAAAATTTTGACCCATGCTGACATGTAAATATTGCAGGAAAAGTAGTGCAGATAAGGGCCTGCAATTTACTGCATTAATTCATACACGGTAATAGGAATTAATGTTGCAGAGAGCACGCTTGTCTGTAATGTATTTGTTCTTTGATATGTGCAAAGTATGTCCCTAATATTAACATGCATTTGTATTTGTCACTGCAAGGATGCATCTCCATAGTGTAAGATAGACATTTTAACTGCCTGAGAAGTTTTAAAAACAATACTCCCAGACAACCAAAAAAACGCTCCTCACAAGCAACAAAAAGTAGTATGTTAAAATTTATATTTTTAAAATGTGCCTGTGAAATTTTACAGTCATTTGCATGTAAAGCCTGCAATTAGATTAAAAAAACCCCACAACTGCAGCTATGAATGTGTGAAAAAACCCCAGTAAATAATCCTCTTGTCCTCCAGTAAAAGCTCTGATGAGAATGAATTTTAGTGTCGTGCTCAACAATTGCCTCTTTGAGATTTATTTCATGCTTGATACAGTACATCTGGAAAATCTAAAAGAATCGGAGTCCAAACAAGATATGTATTTGATTATAAACATTGCTCTTGATATTGCATATGACCCTTTACAGAGCATCTTCTCAGGCTTTTAAGACGAGCTGTAGAGCATCCCCAGAGCCACAGAGAGGCTATTTCTGGTCCACAGGGTGATATGGAATCCCATCAACTCCATCATTATTCAGATAAAGAGGACATGAAGGTTTCTGAGGATGGACACCTATCAGCTCCCCTGGAGCTAGGGGTACATATCCTCCCAGGAAATGGAGCCAAGGCCCAACACTTTCCTCCCCATGTTATTCTCCTGTCTTTTTGGCAAAGACAAAGACTTTGAGGCTCTCTTTGGCAAAGAGACACAATAGAATGGGACTGCAAATGAATCTCACCTCTTCTTCCCCAAATTTTCCCGTCCTCTGTACCAAAACTGGTACCTTCCTTACGAAGGTGTCTCCAGCTCATCCTGAGCATTAGTGTACCCCAAACCAGGTGTAGCAGTCAGTCTATAACACCTTTGGAGAGTAACAGGTATTAGGTATAGAGGGGACTGACACTGACGATTTAATTGTTCAACAACTGGTCATGAATCAGGTCTCTGTATTAAATGACCCCTGTCCTTTGTCTTCAGATACTTTTTGTCCTGTCAAACAAAGCATCTCCCTATTTCAACCTAGAACCAGCAGGTCATGACTGGCCGCAGGACCATAACTTGTCCTGAGGCTCAAGTGGGATCTGATTTTTGGCACAGACATTTTGGAAATCAGGTCTCCATTGCAGCCCTGCAATTGAAATATCAAAAAAAAAAAAAGAAAAAGAAAAAGAAAGGGCAGGCATTTTTTGTCATTTTAGAAAATATCAGCAGTGGAGTTTAAAACACATCTCTGCATCAGCAGGAAAGCTTATTTGGCTTTCTGAAATGGCCATTCTCCAGTGGGCTGCCAGCCGTGCTGCAGGGCACAACACACACTGTGCAGCCAAAGACACCAACAATTTGTTAGATGTGCAATGCGCTGCTCTGCACTATGCTTGGTTGTTGCCATTGCTAATGGTTTTCCCTGGGTGACCATTAAGGAGGATGTTTGTGAATAGTTTTTATGCTTAGCTGGGATGGCAAAAGTAAGTGCTGAGGTTTGATGCAGCCCTGCCCTGAGAACCTTGCTTCACATTGGATGAAGGCTTCAGTTTTAAACTCCAAGTATTTAAAGTCTCTTCCTGCCAGAATTAATGCTGATGTTGTAACAGAGATGCGTTAGGTCAGAACCCTAAGAGCTCATGGAGGAAACATGACATCTGGGAAAATATCCATTGCCTGTCAATGTCTGTTTTTCACTGTGCTTCAAAACCTTTTCCTGTTAATGGAGCTGGATGAGCAGACAGAAATGTTGTTCTCTGTTGTTCACCAGTGAGATTAAATGCAAACTTTCCCTTCAGCTCTAATTCTGGATGTCTCCTTCCCTGTAATATGTGTTGTTTAGCCTTGAGAAAAAGAGGCTCCTGCAGGACCTTATTGCTCTCCACAACTATCTGAAAGGAAAATCTGGTGAGGTGGGGGTCAGTCTCTTCTCTCGGGTAACAAGGGACCAGACAAGAGGAAATGGTCTCAAATTGCACCGGGGGAGAATTAGCTTGAATATTAGGAAACATTTATTCACAGAAAAGGTGGTCAGGCATTGGAACAGACTGCCCAGGGAAGTTGTGGAACCACAATCCCTGGAAGTGTTCAAAAGGCGTGTGGAGGTGACCCTTGGGGATGTGGTTTAGTGGTGAACATGGCAGTGCTGGGTTAATGGCTGCACTCGATGATCTTAGAGGTTTTTTCCAACCCTAATGATTCTATTTATTAACATGAATTCCTCTCCTTACATCTGAAGGCAAGTGGACAGCATGGAGAAAAGTGAATTAGAGATACAAAGGACGAATTAAAATAAATTATGAGATAAGGACTGGGTAGGAGAAGAGACTGACAATGGTTATTGGGAAGGTGTGATCAAATGACACAAGAGAGGACATGATCAGGAAGAATAAAGGCAGTAGGAACAGTATATGATAATTTTGTCATTTATTATCTAGAAAGAGGGTTATTTTTTTTTTTTATTCTGCAACAGGTGAGAGAAAGACTAAGATGGTGGTCAGGGGAGAAAAGAGCATGATGTGACTTAAAACAGCTGAAATGGTTTCAGCTTAGCAAAGAGCAGGTTGAGAAGGATGTAATTTCTTTCTAGAACTATATCAAAAGAGCAAATGCCAGATGGAGAAGGGCTATTTGAGCTAAAGGGCAATTTTTGCAAAAGAACAAAAGAAAAGGGAAAATCAGCCATACTTTCAGCCTGAAGAGTTTTCTATGCATCTGAGTGGCAAGAGTCTGCAGGATCCTCTCAGCTGGAGCCATTGGGTAAATCTCTGAGATTTAAAAGTAGAGCCTGACCACTGCATGGAAAGGAATCAGTGACAAGGCTGTCTGGCTTTGACAAGGCAGGATGCTCCTAATGTTCAGCTCTTTCTCTTGAAAAAGCCAATGAAAATGAATGGAGGATTTGCTGGTAGGCTTCTTGTCAGCTAGCAGCTATCAATAGAACTGAGTGCTCTGAAAATTTCCATGGTTGTCTGTCACACCTTTGCACAGCCAGTCCCCTGAAGCTCTTACCTTCGTGTTTTACAAACAATTTATAATGCGGAAAGATATATCTCTGTGAAGATGGTGTTTCAGAGGTTATCAACAGTTTTTCTTATTACAGCTGAATCTACTATATACGCTTTTCAAGATTATTTGACATGCCAGCCAGCATTGAGCTCCAAATGAGTCACCTAAATATTAGACAGAAATTCTTCCAAAATTGCTAAATTATTGGCAGCATGAGGGTAGACCTCCTTGCCTTCCCGCCTTTGAGTTTCTCCTCCTTTTTGGTTGTTGTGATTTCTCTATCACCATTTAAACCTGTAGTAACTCACCTTCAGAATGCTGGACTGGTGTCAAAGCTCAGGAAGCAGCATGAAAGTTAGACAATGTTTTTACTTTTGTACAGAGGAAAGCAGTTTCTGGCCAAAAAGTCTTCACTTTCTCATCAGAATCGTCCCATAACTTCCAATATGCTTCAATATGGTCAGGTCTGGATAAGGTTTCATTTTCAATAAAGAATGTAATATGTCTGTATCATGATTAAACATCAACAATACTATTAATATTATGATATCAACATTGCCATTAACGAAGAATAATTAAATTACCCATCTGTTGCGGTAGGATGTCAGCCCACCTCTGGAGACGGGGAGAGCTGTCTGACCTGCCAGAGGTGCTCCACTTCCATGTTCTGGTGATAGTTTGGAGGGAGTTTTTTTCATTTGGTTTGACATTTTGCTGCTAAGCCTGGGTGGACACCCATGGACAAACAGAAACTCAACCTGTCTGTTTTTCACCTCACTATGTACTTGATTAAACTAAAACGGCAAAAATTTCTATCCCTGTGTCTACTGCAATTTTGGGTTTCAGTCCATTACTGTATTTTGATCTTTCCCATATATGTCTCACATTCTGGCATTTTTTGTGTCTTGATCGTTATATAGTCAATTGAGATGTAAATTTCCCATCAGTCTGGTTAATATTAATTTCAGGTGGCAAGCCTGTTGAAACCTCTGGGAGCTTTTCTTTCTAATATAATGGGCTTTGGATCAGGACTCATAATAGCAGTCATTTGCTTGAATCTATTCTAGTTTAATGAGTAATTAGCAAAAGGTTTTTTCCACTCTTTACCTAACACTTGATAAACCAGAATCTGTGAGGAGCTGTGTACTAAATAATGGTATGATTTTACAACCTTCAAATAGCTTTAGAAAATAGATTTATAAATTGTGCACATAAAGGCAACAAATTCTCTACCATAACAGAGGTGGCTTGCTGTGCTTTATGTGAATCCCTCAACAATAAAGTGTTACCTATCATGGGGCATTGGGAAAAACTATCACATCTTTATATATTTTGGTGTCTTCGGTACCTCTCCTTTCTTTTCTCTTTTATTTGAGGTGATTTACATGTCTTTGGTACTTCAACTCAAATTTCCTCCTTTTTTTTTTAAGGCAAATCCTTGTTTAAACAGCATTTAAACAATTCTTTGTGCAGGAAGAGAGTTATGCAAAGAAATCATGTGTTGTTAGCCTCTAAGTCACCTTCCAATCCAAGCAACATTTTTAACACCGAAAGATATCACCTATCAGGATTTGTTCTACTCGACCTTTCATGATATTTAGGCATCTGGCTTTCCAGCTCAAGTAATCAAAATGATAATTAAACCTACATCTTTGTGAATGTCAAAACTGTCATCTGCATTCAGAATGTTACAGGTCTACAAGAAATCATGATCAAGAGAAATTTAACATCAGTGAGGTCATTAGGAAATTGTTCCAGCATTGGCTTCACCAAAAACTGCCTTGTCAAAGCAAATGAGCTACGTGGAGGCATTCTATATTAACTGTCCATAAAGAATACATAATCGGTATTGTTATAAACTAAGCATACTCTTCAAATGTAACTGTCGACACTATTTTAAACATTTTAAATAATGCCCAAGTAGTAGTTGCAGGTAATCAGTATCCTTTAGATTGTTCCACTTTTAATATCTTGCACTATGTGCAGTTGTATACGCATTTATTACACCAATTAATTACTTTTTTGATGCAAATGGCATTATATTTTTAGAGGAACCAACAAAAAGCCTCAATGCCTTATATCAAATAATGAAAAACTAAATGGTAATTATAAATGAATTAATGATGCAGTACCTTCCAGCTAAGAATAAGGCAGAGTCAGGACTGTTAAGTTCATGCGAAAACATGTCTTGAAATTGTTCCCATATGCAAATTAAGTCATGTGACAGTTTTCCAATTCCAAAACAATCAGAAGTTATTTTCCAATATCCAATGTGGTGGTGAGTTTTCAGCCAAAGTTATGAGCCCACAATCAGCTCTCAATCTCTCTCTGATACATAAGGGAGGTGAGTGGGACTGTGTTGCTCATGACACAGGACCACTCACATCGCAGGATGTCTTCTGTTATCTGCGACTGAAACAGTTTAACACTATTAACAGTTATAAACAATATACATTACAAATTATAAATCTGGCAAGTGTGGGAATTATTTCCATTTTCCTGGCATTATTTTTCTCTCATGCTTCTTACCACATGCAATTTTCAAGCAAACCACTCCAGCTGCGAAGTGCTGTGCAACGGCACTGCTGTGAGCACAGTTCCCTCTGCTCAAATTTTTCTCTGGAGAAGGTTTTGCAGATAGTTGAAGAAATAAAGCTAAAAATATTGGCTTGGAACTACAAATGTGTGCTTTAAATAGCCCTCAGGATGATAGCACATGTTCCTCATGGTTATAAATAGGGTCAACAATGATGGAGGACTAACTGGATGCCCCAGATGAATGTGCCATGTGAGATGGAATGAATTCAGCCCATGTGTCCTCTGTAGTGCCAGGAGACTTACACAGCTCTGCAGGGCAAAGTAGAACATCCAGCATGGAACTGTCCAGGAGCAGTGGCAAGAAATACAGAGTGTAGGGAGAATCCATGCCATGAAGGCACTCATAGATATATACTTGGCACCCAAACCTTTTCATGAGAGGAGGCTCCCCTCCATCTAAGATGCAGTTAGAAGTAGTGCTTTTGTCAGCTCTTTTCATAAGAGGCACATGCCTAGAGCAGTTACCCAAAAAGTGCTCTGGTTCATGTCTCGGGACCATTCTCAGCTGAGCTGGAATTTCCATCAAAACTCTCCAGCTGCTCAGCCAAGAAGAATAACTTTGAAAACAAGAGGAGGACAAGTGTTTGACCCCAGCTTAGCTCTTAGCCTGCCTGCATGGGGAGATTTACTGTGTGCTAGTTCCTGCTCCTCCAGTTCTTTGTGCCTTTCACATTAAATATCTCCAAAGGAAAAAAAGATGTAAAGACTGTTGCCAGAAATTTTAAATATTTTTGCATCTATCTACATTACTTGCGTTTCATATTGCAAACTCTTTAAGAGTAGCCCTAGGCAGGAAATTTTGTACCAAATTACTTCTATCCCTGTAGATTAAATGTATAACCTGAAGCAAAATTTGAGCCTGGGTAAACGGAGAGAGGTTCTTAATTGCCTGACAGCCTGCAAATTCCTCTCTTTCTAGTAGTTTTCAAAGGATGGAAAAACAGATCCCTAGTGGCAGTGCTGGCATTTAAGGAGGAGGTGTGAAGCAGCAGACAGTTGTTAGACTAATAAAGCGACTGATTTGTGAGAGACTTTCTAACAAGCAGAAGATATAAAGGTACACCTGAGCAAGTCAGCACTTGGCAGCACGCATCTGCAGGCTTGGGCTCTCCATAACCTGGAGGCGGGTGGTCAACCTAGTGCAGGGGTAATGTAAACTCTGATCTGTTCATACAGATGAAGGATGGAACAAACTCCATCAGTACTCAGAAGAGTACTGCTGAACAGGTTTAAAGTATCTAGAAAAACTCATGCTATGTCCCAAACTCCCAAGTACATTCATATAAAAAGCATCAGCACCTGGAGACAAGTGTGCTCTCAAAAGCTAGAACATAAACGGAAATATATTTACATATTAGAACAAATAACCTAAAGGTTACCATGATGTAACATACCCTGAGTACACATGCTGTTTGTTGGTGTGCCTTCTGACAACTAGGATAACAGCTACTTTATCTCCGGGTTTTTTCAGCAGGAACAGTAACAGCTGAAAGAACCCAAGTGTTGGTGGTAAGCTGGGGAATAATTCAGAGTTTAGCCTAAGGCTCCCTCTGGAGTTAAAGAAGAGAGATTGGTGCTTCCAAGGAGGGATTCAGAGCCGAGAGTGGAGTGGTTCTGGGGAGCCGTGTCTAGAAAAAACCCAGTGAGGTGCTCCCAATTTGCTCAGCTGGAGGTCTGCCAGGGCAGGGGTCACTTCCTGGGTTTCCTCGTTTCCAACGGAGAACAAAACTGGCTAATCTAAATTAGGCTGCAGTGATGGGACAAAGGCATACCACATAGAACATTGCAAAGGCAAGGGACATTGTCCAAACAAATATTGTGCTTGCTTAAGCATTACCTGAAGTTCAGTTAATTAGGAAATTATTTAAACTCTGGCTGATTTTAGGGGCAGTTGTTTCCTCTTTTTTGTACTATTACATATCCTAGCCATGTGGCTTTAGTTTTCAAGTATGACAAGTGATTCTGTATGTTAGGTAAGCTGCCAGAGGCTTTGATTTTCAGAAGGTATACCTCTGAGTCTGCAAGTCAGGCTCTTACAAGCTGTTAAGAAACACGTAAATTAAACACCCAAAATCTGAAATAATTTTTGAAAAGCTCAGACTCTGTGTTTAGAGGAGTTTGAAGGCACTTGTGAGAGATTTTTTGTTCCAAATCAGTTCAGAGAAGACTTGGGACTCTCCTGGCTTTTAGTTTTCAGCTATCTGCTGTACCTCTATTACCAGGAGGCTGTTGTGACAGTTCTGACCATAAAACCAACATCTTCATACTAACAGCACCATAAATATTTGGGGAAAAGATAATTTCTACTACAGAAACTGAATTCCTTTGATATAACAAGTAATACTTAAGCAATATTTATCCATATATGATCTCCAAAGTGCACAAAGAAATGCATCTCTTATCATATATTCCCAATCACAAAACTAAGCTTGCTACATTGTTAATTTTTCCTACCTACAATGAAGGCTGGACTGTTAAAAATAGATCACAGATGTTACTTAAGATCTGGGAAGCACAGCTAGAAGTGAGTAGAAATGTGCTGAAATCCAAGGAGCCTTTCTGTTGATTTCAAAGGCCATTACATCTATGGTGCTGAATATTTTATCTACTAAAAGCTGTGACATATATCATTAGCTACAATGAGATTTAAGCATGTGACAGCTTGTTTTCGCTTTCCAAATTTTCAAGGTATTTTTTGGTTTTGAGGCAAGGAGTTGTAGAACTAATGTCGGGGTATCTTTAAAAACCCCTCTTGGAATCTTCTCTGCACCCTGACTCCTATAAAATAACTAACTAATATTTAGCAATAAAAACTGTAACAAACACAATTGACATTCCTGATACAATTAGCATACCAGAATGTATTATGTTTGGTTTTAAAATATTTATTATTTCATTACTGAAACAAATAAATAAACACTGTCTTGAAAACTCTTTTTCCTCCTGGGCAGAAGGAGGCAAAAGAAGGCCTTTTTCACACAAAGCACAGAACAAACTTTCTGCTCTTAACTGGCAATGTCCCAGCTTGAAGACAGACTGGTTTGCTATTAAGAATCTTGCTAAGTCAGTGGATGTAGTTTTTTCCCTTTTCCTTGGTCTACTATATAAAACACTAGGAAATACAGTAGTTTAATGCTTAAGAATTTCTTCTACTACATGTGTGTCAATAGGAAAATGCTTTTTTTCCTATAAAATGTGTAAGACTATTACATGATAGTTAACAATTAAACATTAAAATTTAGCTAAACAGAGTCATCACACTCCCTCCATCCCCAGAAAAAAAAAGCACAAATAATCTTTAAATCCTTTTTAATAAATATTCATTGATCAATATTTTCATAAAGCATCTCTTAATCATTCCATTTTACTATTCTTTTTTTTCACTGCTGAAGAATACCAAAAATACATAGATGTGCCTTAAGCAAAAAGGACTGGGTTTTAGCTTATCTTTACAATCGGATGAAATCAACTTCAGTTAAACCACCATAATGTTTCTACTGTTATTGACTCTTTGGGCTATAACAGAAGATAGTTCCAGTTTTCTTTTTTCTTTTTTTTAATGCCTTTTACAAACAAATTATGTGTGTTATTTATAGTAGTGGTGAGTTGCAAAGGAGTTCATTAGCTATGAAATACATTACTCTGGTGTGATTTGACTGAAATTACCATTTTTAGTCTTAAAGCCATCTATGATTAAAATAATATACTGCAGCTAGAATACAGGGACAAAAGTCAGAAAATGAGAGGCCAAGGCAAACACTGTTCTTACCACATGGTTGTATGTGTGTGTGTGTTTGTGTAAGAAGTTGTGCTGGGACGGAAGGAACAGAATCGGCAAAAAAAGGCACAAAAATGCGTAAGATGAAGTGCTAAACTTATGTGAGATTTTACTGGCTTTTTTCAAGTCAAACCAAGACTTGGACCTGTACAAGGTTAAAGCTGTTTGTGTCCCATGGAATTCAACTAGACCTATGAAAGTGAAATCTTGTGAAAAAGCCAAAACATGCAACTGCCCACTGTTTGCAATGACAGGCAAGGTGGGGAGTGCAGTTCCATGAAAGGGGCTGCAGTAACATTCCGCCCTCCAGGTGTGCAAAGGGTAAGAGAGAGAGACGGAGAGACAGAGTCCTCAGAAATTCACTTGTCTTGCCCACGCAGGGTCCTGAAAAATCCACATTGTCTCTTTGCTCTGCCCAGACAGTAATTCTCTGTCTGCTTGGAAATTCTGGTTGAAGCCACTGGAGAACTGACTTCAATGGGATTTTGAGTATACATTTCCATCACAACTAAAAAAATAATTTCTTTTTATTGAAGATTTCTGCCCAATCACATGATTTCTAGGAGCTGGGGCTTGAAGAAAAGAGAGAGTGGTGACATTAAATCATGAGGGCAGAACCATTCTCTTCTTGAATCCCACTTTTTAGGGTAGTCATTTAGGGCACTTACTGGAATACTTGCTTGGAGGTAATTTCAACAGGGTAATTTTTCTAACGCAAAGCCTACCATTTATAATTTTTATTAAAATCAGATGGTTTAGTTTAAATATATTTTGCTATTAAGATAAAAGCTTGGGAAGGGTTTTCAACAATTCCATCTAATATGTACTTTGGGATGGTGTTAATTGTTAGTTACTTTGATTATAATTATGAGAATGTGCTCTATAATCCCTTCACAGTTTGAAGAGATATTAGAAAGCTTACAATACATTATGGTTTACCAATGGGACTTTATACTGAGGAGCTGCTAAACACCAAGTTTTTCTGCTCCAGCTACACAGGTTCCTTTGAGGCTCTTCTTACTGTATAGTGATCTGCCGATACAGTGCTTAAAAACTGCAGTTCCAGTCACTTTGCACCACTGCCAAAGATGCAGCAGGACTGCAGCACTGATCCTGCCCACAAGAGCAGCCAAGGTTACGTGGAACACTCCCGGCTGGGGGACTCACCCCAGCTTCACTGCAAGGCAACTGTGCGGAGCCCATTCATGCTCTGACGATGCAACCGAAACACACTTTGCAACCCAGGTTCACCTATGCTGAATTTCAGTCCAAAGCAAAGTTCACAGTTCCACTGCAAAGAGGGGTGGGAACAATAATGGACCGTAACGGCAGCAACACAAATATCATTGCTCTACTCACAGATAAATCAAGTACTGTTGAGAAGATGGGTCATTACAGAGCCAAGGCAACCTTTTGAGTTTCAACCCTTTTTGGTGTTTTTGCTAGATGCATATTCACACATATTTTCTCCCACAGAGGTCTCTAACTAGTATCCAAAGCTCTCTATCAAAATATCCCATCGATGTCCAGAGGAATTCCACATGCAGAGAACTTGCAGGGCTAACCCTGAATTAGGTTACTGTAGTTCTATTTATGCTACTGTATTTCTTGTTATTTGAGAATGTACATGATAGAAACACTTTACAAAAAATATATCTTCTTTTCTTTAGAAAGGTTTAGTTCTGATAAGTAACAAATTAAGTTTACAGATCTGAAATTGGCATACCTTGACAGCTACAATCTACTAGACTGAAAAAAGTTGGAATCCTGGTGAGGGAACATATTGGGATGAAAACCAAAGTGGTCACATTTGCATTAAGAATATGTTAGAACACAGTTAATGCTGAAACAAAACATACTCTTGTGATCTGTGATGGCAGCACACTACCTTGGTAAGTGTAGGCATATATACTTTCAGTACATAAATAAAATACGAAAATGCTCCATTACTGAATCAAAGTATCAGAAGTCCTCTACTTGCTCAAGTCTAAAGAATAAAAAGTTATAACATCACAGAAACAAAAATATGACATAACATGTGGTCACAATAGCAAGCACAGGGAAGAAAAATATCAACAAAATATACTTATATGCATATTATGCAAATATATTTTACATTAACATACAATGTTATAAGAATGTTAAACAATATGAATGCATGTTTAAAAAAGGCTACAACTAGGTGACTTCATGTTGAAGTAACAAAAATAACCTGAGACATCTTCTATTCTTTCACTGGAATAACAATCTTTAAATCTACAGCAGATGTAGAACACATTGACAGTAGTTGAATTCTCAGCTAAATTATACTAAAAATGTGCTGTTCTCTTTCAAAATGACATGGCAGCTGGAACCAGTCCAAGGGAAGGAAAATGTGCTGTACATTTACAGTACTTACAAAAGATTGATTTCACTGTTGATGGACACTTAAAATGCTTGTTTGAAATATTATAAACCTGTATATGTCTCCAAAGACCTACAACATTCCCATGATCAGCTTGCTTACCGCAGAAGAGAAAGCAAGAGATCACTAAAAACGATGCCCATTCAGGACTGGGAAAAATGTATTATGACATATATAAACCCAAGAAATTTTAGCAAAGAAAAATAAATTTGGCTTGATGAAATCATAATTGACTGATCTGCAATATAAATGACTTATTTTAAACTTACCAGTGTAACTCTACTGCTCTATGATCAGTGTGTATGGCAGCATTTACAAACGATGTTACTAAATACTGACTTTATACATGATTACAGCTGTTCAAAAATTTCTATGACAATCAAAGTTTTGTAGTGATAATATACAACACCTTCTCAAGGCTTGCTGCTTTGACGACATCTGCCTTTCGATTTAAAACATTCCTCTGAAGTGCATTCTGTGTTAGTGTCCGTAACCTCAGAATGAATGTGTTCATGTGTGTGTGCATACATACACTTTTGCTTTGCAGTATGTGCTTTGAAGTACACACAATTCTTTGCTACATGTATTCACACATACATGAGTATGGTCTACACAGTAAAAGTTCATATATATATTTTTTTATATATAAATATATATATAAACTCTGCAGGCAAGTAGTACTTCACTTGTTATAACTGAAGTCCTTTAAAAAAACTCAGTCACTCAGTTAACATAGTATAGCCAGTAAATTAAGTTGAAAAGAGAAAATGTGAATGGAAACACCATTCTTGACCATCTGTCGATGGCATTCACATCCGTTAGATCAGGGATTTTTATTTTCAGTTGTGAAGACCTCCTTCGTAAATGGCCCCTCCTGCTATGGGGGCCTGTTCTTTCTGAAGAACGCCTTCCAAGGCTTTCACGATGTGAGCTTTGTTTTCTGTACTGGATTCCTGAGTTGTCAAATGATATAGTTGAATTTCGGGCTTCCGTAATGCTGGTGGTGACCTCGTTGCTTGCCACCTCATTGTGAATTTCAAGTGATGTTAGCAGAATGTTTCCATGGGTGTCCACCTAGGAGGCAAAAATAGAAATATAAATTCTTTCAAAAGACTTGACGTCAATCAGCAGAATGTGGGTGTATGTAAATCTCCAAGCCTATACATGTTTTAAAAAATAATGTATTGATTTTAAGCATCTGATAATCTTAAAAAAAAAAAAAGGCAGTACTCAGCTGCTTAAAATTAGGCAAGTACTTAAATAATTTTACAAACAGGGTTATCATCCTACTACCAAACATCCAGTAAAAACTGTAGTTGGCAAACCCTATCATTTACTTCTCCTCTAAACCAGCCACATTTTAAGGACGGTGTAGTTCAGTGAAACTTCTGCATTGCTGGTGATGGGGGAAGAGAGTAAGGGATGGATCCTCTTTCTCATACAGTAGGAAATTAAATTAAACTGGACTAGCTTTTTTTTTTCCTACCTGGCATCCAAAACCAGGTTAAAAAAAAAAAGTGTTGTGAAGTTTGTTAAAATTGAAAGAACAATTCTGTTGTGCCAACCTCTGCATTTTATAATCACAGTGCTTATTTACAACTTATCTCTTAAAATCTTCCTTTCAAAGTCAGTTTTCCAATCATGGCAATGTTTAACTGTGGGGCTTTTCTTCCACCATTAGTAAGTTTGCAGGTGACAACAAGCTGGGAACAAGTGTTGATCTGTTAGAGGGCAGTTTCCAAGTGCAGAGAGACTTGATGATCTCAAAGGTCTTTTCCAACTTAGTTAATTCTGTGATTCTGTGACTCTGCGTGATTGAAGTTAAAAAGCAATGAACTTAGGCATAGAAGAAAGCTGCTGAACTGAGAAAATAGGTGGCACGCTTCCCTTCCACCTCCATATCCCAGAGTCACTGAGTACAGTGTTTAACACAGGTGAGCAATGCAATGCCATTTTCAGTAATTAAAAGAATGTTCTGATCATTTAGTCTTTAAAAAACTCTGGGCCAGACTCTCCTGTCCTCCTGAGTAGCAAAAGAGGAGCAGCACAGAGTTGGGTATGACTCTTCCAATGCAGAAAAACTTTCCATTCCCATGAGTGGCGCTGATGATAAGTTCCAAGCAATGTTGTCTTAGTCAGTATTCGGTGGCTTCAATGGTGGGGCAGAACACTTCCTGTGCCCCATGCCCTGCATGCTGGAGGATGTGCAGACAACACAGCTGATGCAGGGATCAGCTCCAACTTTTCTCCAGGTTTTCAAGCAAGGAAAATGATGCCTGGAGGTAAAATAAATGCTCTGTGCTGAGTACTTTCAGATAGTTAATGCATGTGTTTCTCTGTTCAATAAGATTTAGTTCTCTATGTCAGAAATAGATAGTGAATCATGGAATACAGCATGATTTCCAGTTTTACATATGCAATTTATTCATCCACAATTCATCCTGCAATTAATACATTTTTCTAACCTGCCACATGATCTAGCTGTGTTAACCACGTTGCACATCTCAGCCTAGAAGCATCTCTTTAAAACTGGTTGTAAAAACAGACTATTGTCACGGCCTTTTGAAGTTTGTACAGTCATCTGATACCATGTCCTTTGCAAGCTTCGTGTGGTTCATTAAGTGTATGCGTAGCTATGTGTCTGTCCATACGCATTTAACTTTTTTCAGTCTTGTTAAAATTCTGTGAAATGGGTATTTCTTTCATCAATTATTGATGCTTCAGCTTATCTCTTCTCAGGGAAGACATTTATCATAGTATATCAGTAATGCTTTGCCGAGCTGCTTGCAAATGGAAAAAGAATATAAAATGCTATGAATGATATACAAGCAAGAAGAAAAAAAAAATCCTATGATATCTAAAAAATCCTACTGCTGTAGGCAATGGCACATTATGCTGATGAGTGCCTATAAATAAAAATAAATAACATGAACCAAAATAAGTGGGTGGAGAAGCCTCAGTGGTGATTAAGAAGAATTTATTTCCTCCGTGACAGAAACCCTTTGGGTACAAAACTAAGAGCTTGAGGTTTGTAGAAAGGAGTTCATGCTGCTAAGCAGGATCTGTAACCAGGGAATAAACACAAATGTAAAATACAGTCATGGATATCTTCACTACTTATGGTGGTCTCTGAAAAAAACTGATTCAGTTTCCTCTGTTCTTTTTTTTTCCACAAAGAGTACAAATTATGATCAGGATTTTTTTTACACAATGTGTAAAACAGCTCTACAATCTGCATTTTCCTTACAAAGCTTAAAACTATCTCTTTCATCCAGACCCCATGGTGCCACACGTCATCTCCTTTCCCATCTCCTCCCACGTTTTGAGAAATTACCTTCAGCTTAGTAAAAATGCCATAGAAGAGACTATTTTGCTGGGCTTCACCCTTAGTGCCCTGCCTTCCTCTTGCAGGTCTCTACTCCCTTTTTTCTACCACCACAGATGTCAGCTGCTCTTTCCCTCTGGACTTTCTGATCTCTCCTGATTCTCTACCACTAAATATACACAGACATCAGCCCATCCATGGGTACTTTGTCCTTCTGCAGTGAGCCTGTATTGTGGTGAGCTGTCGGCTGAAAACTTGTGTTATGGAGGATATATCTATGTATTCAGGCTTCTCCTGCTCAATTAATTAATTATTCCACTCATGTTCTTGCATTGCATAGCCTTCTTCACCTTATCTGGCCAACTTTACATGCCACCCCAACATGTCTTCTGCCTTTGATGTGCCAATGATGCTGCCACTTTTCACCGTCATGCATCTAGAAATCAGTCAGAAAGATGGTCAAGAAAATTGCAACATTTGTGTAAATTCTTTGTCTGAAGATACCACTTTGTCCTATGAAGTTGCATGACAGCATGTATTTTTTTCAAAATTTCAATTGAAACATATTTGGAAATGTACTTTTGAAATGCATCTCTTTGTTAATGGAGCAACAGGCTTGCATGTCAAATACAAGAAAGGAGCAGATGGAGAGAAGGGGTTTGCAGAAAGTAAATCAGGCTCTGGTCCAAAGATACTCTTGAGATTTATTCCCTCAAATTGATTCCTTCAGAAGTTTTGAATAAACCACCTAAGCCCTCAACAACATTAGAGCACTATGTGCTAATACTCTGTGACAATCTTAAGGTGATGGTGTGAAGTATGAATACTTAATTCATGCAGCATGTTAAAAAGTATTTGCACATAAACATGACTTCTGAATGATTTAAGCAATGATTTAAATTACTCTGACAACGGTACACTAGCTCTCTCAACAAATAATGAAGCAAACCAATAAAGGCAGAGTATTCTGTGCAAGTCGACACATGTTTGCCAGAATGTACAGGGAAGGCAAAATCCTCCATGAGTGAACATGAGTGTTGTTCAGTGGCTCCAGGGAAAATGTTACCTTAGGTACAGATTAAAAAAAGTAGCTGAATGGATTACAGAGTCATGGCTACACATGAAAAACAAGGCCAATGTCTTTGATAAAACTTTAGTTTTACTACTTAGAATATGATTTTATCACCTGGCTCAAAAATGTCACTGTCTGTGCACTGGAAACTCTCCCCAAAATGTTAACACCAGGCTTTACTCTCAAATGCTGTTATAAATTGGAGAAATGACGTGGATTTGGCCACGTGGTGGTGCATCGTTCCCCTCAGGCTGCACTATGATCTGAAAAATGCTTGCTGGACCTCAGCCTTGACAACACCAGGGCTGAGCTCCTCTGAGCTTATCAGAAAGGCTGTCTGTTCTTAGATAGTATTGTGCTCTCTAGTGAGTTCCTTGGTTTCTTAATGAACATCTTTGGCCCAAATAAGATTTTTTTCCTGTCCTTGCACTTTTTAACTGTAAGAATGAAAAGTGCAGTCAAGATGAAAGGTTATTACGATTAAAGCCCACCCTCTTGCAACCCTATAAACAGTGACCCAAGAAAGATCCATTAAGGTTTCATGGGCCACAGCGGGCTGTGACCAGCAACTCCCTCTGAGCTGGGATGCCTCTCAGAGTTAGCAACCTTCACATGTGCTGTTTCTTGGAGGATCACTGACTGGCAGATCCTTGGCTGATATCTCACTCCTCGAGACTCAATCTTTTGCTCACTGAGAAAAATGCAAAAACATTCGAAGTGAGTATTTCACAGAACTTGAGGATAGTTTTTCACAGGTACCTTGTACAGACTCTTTATCTCTGTGTGCATATGCTATATCAAATGTGCTAGGGATACTGCTTTCTTGAATTCTTAGGTACTTCAGATTTATAAGTAAGTTACTGTTATACTATAGTAAATCATCCATGGATCCAAGTTAAACTGTTGTATTAATAAATTAGGTTAAGTCGTAAGTTAAGTGAAGTATTGCTAGGCCTTTGGGCCATATTCCTTTTTGTTTTTATACCTTCTGTCCTTTTATCTCAGGCCTCACCTCTGCCACAACCACAGCCTCCACATACATGGTCTTGTGTTTAGTTTGGTCCAGACTGATACTGATATTAGATTTTTGTGTGCTTTTCCTCAGTATATCTTATCTATTTAGTAAGTAGTGGAGTGAACCTTGCCACAAACTCTGTTGTGCCACTGCTTTTACATTAAACCTGCCTTTGCTTGTACCTTTGCTGGCAATTTTTTGAGCAACCTTAAAACACTCGTTTCATGACAGGCCAATTTCCCCTCACTCCTTACCATCCTTCTTTAACCAAAATATTTATCTTTTTTGACTTCTCTGATAACCCTGTGCTTCCATTCTTCTTGTACCCTCCTCTCTGCCCACTGTGGCTCTACCTGAAGACATTCCTTACCGTTTCCCCACTGGGGTCTCTACTGTTAGTGGTCAAATCTCCTCTCCAACACAAGCAAGGGCTGCTTGTTTCCATGTTTCCAGTGAGCTCACCAAAGCAGATGAAAACAGCTGAGTACCAAATCATTAATTAATTCTCTGCTGAATGAGAATGGATACTAATATGCAAAACTAATACTCGTATTTCAGAATCAATTTTAATCGAACCCCATCTCTCTCACCTCTGAACAACTACAGCTTCTACACCAGGGTGAAGTGACTGAATCTCACATAATTCCATTTGGAGACTGAGAAGCAGATTCACTTTTGAAGGTTCACCATTTCCGAACTATACATATTACAGTACTAATGAAAAATTCAAAGACTCCAGCAGTCTAATGTCATAATGTCACAAAAATGACTGCAACTCATGGCACTCACCTAACTGAAACCAGAAAGTGGAGAATTTAGGTAAACATTCACAAATGCTCCTTGCTCTTGGAGGAACACCACATCACTAATGGGCTGAACTTGGATTTCATGTTCTGGGTCCAAAACTTCAGTGCCCTTTTACATCTGGAAAGTCCTGAATTCTTAATTCTACCTAACATCCAGGCTCAGTTAGATGTTACGTATTTTAAAGAAACAAAATATAACAGCTGCTATTGAATACCTTTCTCCAGTCAAGATGTTTGGAAAACTTCAGCTTAAATGCCAGTTAGAAAACACTTTACTAGGGTCAGGAAACTAATATAAGGCTTGATTTATTATTAGGTTGTGTCTGAATTGTTTTAAGTTAATTTAGTTCTTTGTTTAATATTCCATAAATTTTATGAGTATGTAACAATGAAATCTCTTTTTCCTTGTAAATCTTTTACTCTACTACATAAAAAGAGGAAGCGTTTTGCTCAAATCCCATAGGGATTTATAATAGTTCATCAATCCCAAACTTTTAAATGCCATGTAAACATCTCCCATCACGTGAAGCAATATAAATGTAAATAATACAATGAAAAATTGTCTCTGTAGTTAGTATTGCATTATTTTACATCAAAATTATTATTCAAGTACATACAGAATCACAGAATATTCTGAGTTAGAAGGGACTCACAAAGATCATTGAAGTCCGACTCCTGGCCCTGCACAGGACAGCCTCAAGAATCACACCATGTGCCTGAGAGCATTGTCCAAACACTTCCTGGACTCTGTCAGGCTTGGAGCTGTGACGACTTCCCTGGGGAGCCTGTTCCAGCAACCAACCACCCTTTCAGTAAAAAACCTTTTCCTAATATCCAGCCTAAATGTCCCCGGACTCAACTTCAGGCCATTCCCTTGGATCCTGTCACCGGTCACCACAAAGAAGAGATCAGTGCCTGCCCCTCCTCTTCCCCTCACAAGGAAGCTATAGAGTGTGATGAGGTCTCCTCTCAGTATTCTCTTCTCCAGGCTGAACAGACCAAGTGACCTCAGCTGCTTCCCCTCAGGGCCCTTTGTAGCCTTCTCTGCAGGGCCCCTCTGTCTTGAAGGGAGTCAGCAGCTCCTCCAAATTTTGTATCATCTGCAAATTTAGTATCCCTTCAAGTTCTGTGTCCAAGTTGTCCATGAAGATGTTGGAGAGCACTGGGCCAAGGAAGGAGCCCTACGGAATCCCACTAGTTACAGGTTGCCAGTGTGATGTTACCCTATTCACCCCTTTGCACCCCATCTGTGAGCCAGTTCCTTCACAAATCCCATGATGTGTTTATCCAGTTGAATGATTGACATTTTGTCCAGAAGGATACTATGAGAGCTGGTATCAAAAGTTTGACTGAAACCTCAAAAGATTATATCAACTGGCTTCCCTTGAAATTATAATAAAATGCAAGTTATTTTGATGGAAATTGTAATCTAGGCTCCAGCTACGTAATTTCCCACCCGATCTGCCCTGGTGCAAGTGTCTGTGGTTTTGCAAGAGGGAAACTATGTGATAGCAGTTTTCATCATCTTTACTTATGCATAAATGGCTTTCTAACATGTAGAAGAATATGCAATCAGGCCCTCAGTATTATTTGTTCTTAAAGCTAAATTCATTGACTACATTATGCCCTAGATATTTTGAAAGCAACTTCATACTGCAAACAAAACAAAAATTATAGTGTTGAGTGTTCTCTCCAAATCTAAAAGTTGATACTTCTCTCACTACCATTTAAATATGTTTATATTAATTAATAACCACAAAAAAAAAGACATAGATAATTATGTTATATCAACCTAGTAAATGAGCCCAGGTTACCCAGCAGAACTGGCAAGATGGAAAGATCTTGAAAAACAAGGAAAGTATGAAGAAGAAACCTAATCAGGTACTTCCATATTATTATCACTCTCTACCAACTAATAATGAAGTTTGACAATCAACCTTTATGTATTTGAACAGAGGAAAAACTGATTCTCCCTTTCCCCATATTTCCACATATTTCCATATTCCCCATATTCCCACATATTTCCACATATTTCATACTGGGCTGTATCGTGAATTGTACACACAATCCATACTGTCTCTGGATTCATACTTGTGCAAAGTGGCTGCAAAACAAAATTAGTACATGTATGAGTCTCTCAGTGAACACTGAATTTCCTCATCATAAGATACAGGATGAAAGTTCTTCCCACAAGAAATGTGCTCATCACCCTTGACAGATATATTTCAAAATTTGGCACCTACTCATCACACTCATGTTTCAAAAATATCCCACTGTTCAAAACAGCACTGAAAAAAGTATCCAGTAAAGTCGAAGAAGCACAGAATACTGCCAATTTTGCTATTCTCACACTTCCCAATTTAAACTGAGTGATAATTCTGCCACAGCAGCCAAGATATTCATTTTCAGAATAAAATCCCACTTATGAGAAGGGTTGCTACAATTAACAATTCTTTAAAAGTGCTAAGTAGATATAAGTGGCCTGAGCCTCTATTCTCAGCAATGCTTGGAGAGAAGTTGCTGCCTTGGCGGACAGCAGGGGTTTGAGCCAGGAATCTCCAGAGCTAAAAAAACATGCAGACACTCTGCCTGATGAAAAGGGCCTTTTTATAAAGGGTTCTGCATTATTTTTTTTTCAAAGGAAGCACTTCCCACATGTCTGACAGCCACGGGGGGTTGAAGCTTGAATGAGTTTGTGTGATAGCTACCCTCCTGATTTGATACTCTGGGGCTGAACTTGTGGTCCCACTAAACTGAAAACGTAAATTGCCACAGCTTGAACTAAGAAACGAGGTTTTTAGCTGTAACATATCAGAACCTTTATGGATTGGTCCAGAAGGAGCAATGCCCAAAACACATGCTCACCATCTGATTATACCAGTAGCCTCTATCACAAGAATGAAAAACAAGTGAGAACGGGATTTCCTTAGAGCTCTCATGCCAGTTTAGGTGTAATTAGGCTGTATCTGAGACTTACTTAAAAGAAACAATTTATGCAGAAAAGCTGAAAATTTCGAGAGCTAGAAAGGAAGCCTGGATCTACCGTGGCAAACAGAAGAAACAGAACTGATTTGTAACAATGGTGATCAGTTTTCAAGGGAAAACATTTCTACAGGTCACCTATTCTTTTCTCCACAATCAGAGGACTTTAACTTTGGTATTGATAATATAGCCAGAAGAAATACTTTATGAAAAATCAAAATTCAGTTCTTCATTTACCCTAGAGCTCACCCTCATATATGAAGCAGAGTATCAAGGTTTTCAAAAGAGTTTTCAATCCAAAACTGGTATGTGTATGAAAATTGGTTATACACAAAAGAAGGCAGCATCCCATGTTTGTCTCCAGTAACTACAGTTTACTGGGATAGGCTGGAACAATTCAGAGAGGAATACTATGTACAGTGCATTATCTGAAATAAAATGCGATTCAAAAGCAGTCAAAAGAAGAGATGGTGAAGTGTGAAATTTCCTTTGTAGTTAGCTGCTGATCCACAGATGAGTCATTCAAAAAGGCTCACTCAGGTTTCATCTCATCATCAGCTCTGAATCTTCTGAAACCTTTTCCAGAGATTCAGTTTAGACAGACGCGCTTCAGCCATCATGCCACCTTCAGCAGTGCTACCCAGGAGAATACAGGGCAGTTTTTCTCTCCCCAGTGCTTTTCTTTGTAACCTCTGCAACATGAGGACACTGGCTGTGCCATTTGCATTCTGCAAGAGCTCTTCTTTCCCTTAAACCTGAAGCTATTTGGCTCGTTGTGGACAGAGCTGGACAGCAAGCCGTAATGGGAGCACTGAAGCCAGCAGCAGCTGGCGGAGCCCTCCTCAACACAGCAAGCCTTAGTGGTAGTGTATCAAGAATAACTCAGAGAGAAGTACCTAAAAGTCTGGCACTGGAGAGATGCATCTATAGCAGCACCAGAAACAGGGGGCAGCTGTGCCAGTTTTGGCTTTTCACATCTGTAACCTCTGAGGCAGGACCATGCAAATGTATGCATTAGGAAGAAGAGTCACTGAGCATGAAGAGTGACTGCTTTGCAAAGCAATTATCGAATAAAACACAAACATACCCACATCTGTGGGTTTTGTGGTCTAGAACATTTTTGCTATCAAAACTCCCCTGCTCCACAGTCAAATAAGACTAGGAAAGCATGAAAAGGCCTTTTGCTACTATAAGAGGAGTGTTTATAACCATGCCTGCTAGATTGCACTCAAGGCTTCCTCCAGTCCTCTGATGTGTAAAAAATTAACTACAGTACTAGTACCCATAAGAGAGAAGATCGAACTCAGGGCCTGAGCACCAGGAAATACGTTGAGCTGATTCTGCTCTGCTAGTGCTACCTCCCAACACAAACAAGTGATTTTCCCTCCTGACTCAGGCTGGGCCTGACACAACACTGAGTTGTTCTGTCACTACACTCACAATTTACAGCATTTGATGTGGACAGTTAATGGACTAACGGGGTTTTTTTGTTTGGTTTGGTTTATGTTCTGTTCTTCTGGTGTCCTGAGCTAGCTCTCTAAATCAGTGGACAGGGAGCTCATGTACACAATTCATATACAAACAAATTCAATTACTAAAACACAGCAACACAAATCAGTCCAAAATAATAGTCAGGAATAAACTTAATAATAATGCCTTCTTCCAGTTTTATATTTGAACTCTTTAAAATCTTCTTTCCAGCACAGCATACACTTTGATAGTCATGAAACCGTGGTGACAGCTTCAAAGAGGGCTGCCTGCATTTAGGCATTCTCCCTTTCTTTAAAAATATCATTCAGCCCCAAATCACAAGAGATTTGAAATATCTCCCAGTATTAGAAACCTTCCCTTTCTGAATGGAATTACAACCCATGGAAGCCTGAAGTCTCAACAAAATAAAACTAATAATTTCATTCATTTCTCTGAGCCTCCCTTACTGTGCAGTATGCTCTCCATTCTGTTAGCCTCTCCCAGAACATCCTGCACCTGAGTCCCAACTCTAAAGCAAGAAGCAAGCAACTGTTATTTCTATCAGATTCAACAATTTATAAGAGCCACCAAAGAAGAGATTGCAAGTTAATCCCTCTTTACTGACCCTGAAGAGGTCAGAATCAACCTTGCAGAGCTTTCAGGTACTGTCTTCCATAAGAGGTATGTTCAAAACTCTGGCATGACCACCTGTCCTGCTACATCCATGGATATCTATACAACATGGCATATGGTGGGCATGATCCGGAAGTATAGAAATCATTTTCATTTTCCTGCCTCAGGGGTGTGGTTTCTTGAAGCCCCGTTACTTTGTCCAAAGTAGATTTGCTAGATGCATTTTCCCTGAGATGCTCATCCTGAAAAAAATGAGACCTCTTACCTATTCTGGCCAATTGCCTCTGATTTGCATTTGCCAGTGTTTCTCAAATGAGAAATTCAAATTTGACATCCCACACCCACTGAATCTGCATTTTCTGTCTAAGCTTTGTTTCAAACGAAGATTTCTGATTAGCTCTATCTATTGTTTCTATCCGTTCTTGTTGCGTGCTGGCACTGCTTCCCTAAAGGCATTGAATCCAATAATTGCAACAAAGCTCTGTTGACTTCACCAGCAGAGGCCTGGAGACAAAATATTTTCTACACAGAATGAGACCATAGCTCAATATTTATCCTGTGTCATTTGAACAGTTAATATTCCAAGTCAGTATGAGGATATATGATTCTACAAAGCATACAGAGTTTCCTTTCACAGCTGAGACTCCACAGGACAAAGTAACACACTCTTCTTTCAACTCTGGTATGCTGAATTTGTATCCTTATTTCATAGAATCGCTTAGGTTGATAAAGACCCCTAAGGTCATCAAATTCAACCCTTAACTCAGCACTGCCACGATCACCATTAAACCATGTCCCTAAGTGCCACCTGCCCATGCCTTTTGAACACTTTCAGGGATGGTGATTCCACCACTTCCTTGGGCAGTCTGTTCCAATGCCTGACCACCTTTCCTGTGAATAAATGTTTCCTAATATACAATATAATCCTTCACTGGTGCAGCTTAAGGCCATTTGCTCTCATCCTGTCACTTGTTACGTGGGAGAAGAGGCCAACCCCAACCACAGTACAACCATGTGCCACATCTGCACATCTTTCAAGTATCTCCAGGAATGGTGACTCAACCACTTCTCTGGGCAGCCTGTTCCATGTTTGACAACTCTTCCTGTGAAGAAATTTTTCATTTATGCACAGTTGATATTGAACTGGCAGAAGAATCAGAACAGTTCATGGTATTTGCTTAGGATGGTCCAGAAACAAAAGAAAAGGTTGTAAGTCAAAAACAAGGCAAAAAAAAAGGTTGATAAACAGCATGAGTGGATCCAGGATATAAAAGTGGCATGAACTGGTAACCTTTTGTTAGTTAAGGTACCTATGATTACTCTGACAATACAGATTAATTGATCTCAAAATAGAAGAACCACCAGACATTGGGGTGGTATTGGGCCCATTAACAAATATCGTACTTAATTATGGAAGTCATTTGAATGGATGAATTTCACCAGATGGTTTCTACCGGGAGATCTGAACCACAATGCATACACCTGCATTACCTGCTTGCAGCTAAAATCTTGTCCATAGCTTTCAATTCTGATATTCTTTTATTTCCCCAACTGTATTTTTTATTATTTTGACCCTTTATTTTTCCAGGAAAGGAAGTTCATTCTTTCTGATATCTTAGTTCCAAGCAGTGCTGCCAAGCATGATGGAAATTTGGTTTCATAACATAGTAGACAAGAATGGCTTTATTAGTTCAGAATTATTTCATAGGTATGTCTGCTGATAGGTGTAGTTCTGCATTAAATATACTATTGCAAACAGAATCATTAGGATAAAAAAATATACCTTGAAATTACTTTTATGATAATGGTTTTGATAAACAGGTAGTAGTTTTGTCACTGTGAACTCTTCTAATTTTAGTTGATAGAAAAAACAGTCTTACTCAATGGCGCTGAATGAAAAAGCCTCACTGGAAGAATTTCAGTCAAAAAGAAAGATATTCTATTCAAACCGACATGGCTTGTTAATGTCATATACTATTGAATACCTTGAAGTTTTCTTTCAAAGATAAAAGAAAGGAGTAGATGAAGTAGATGGATGAAGTAATACTCCAGGCAAGGAAATAGGCTGGAGCATAATCGTCACAGATCTTGCCAATACCATGCTACAGAAATCAATCTCAAAACGTCTCTAGGACTAATACTTTTCTGCTAGTTTTAAACAGCAGCAGATGACAATGCCACACACAGCATTCAACTATGCTGGCCAATTAATTAGCATGGCAGAACTAATCCTTTATCTGTTCTCTCCCATGGTAAATGTGTCTGCTCTAACTGAAGTGAGAAGAAGTGTGCTCAGATCCTGGATTCCCTTATGTAGGGAATGTACGTAGGTACTTAGAATCACAGTTAGATTACACCTGATTTAGATAAATAGATCTGAGCCTTTATTTTCAATCTAGCTGCACTCCCACTGTCTTCTTACTGTTACTTGTCATACAGATGATACTCACTTCCATGTCTGCATGCCTAAATATATTCTTCTGTGTCGGTTCTTGAAAACAAAAATGTTTGTCCACAAAAGCAAATGTGGTTGGTGATGTTTTTACGCAAGCCTTTTTGGTTTATTTCATTCTGATAGTCTTTGTAATAAAAGAATAGAGAGAATATATATAGATTAAAGAAACCTACCCGGTTGCCTTCAAATCTTGAGCGATCGTTGTTCGCCTTTGTTGTTTTTTCTGCAAGTTTCTTCTGTCTTTGAGGGCCTTTTCCAAAGAAAATGTAGTTGACAAAGGCATATTCAAGTAAGGCCAAGAAGACAAACACAAAGCAGCCCATGAGATACATGTCAATGGCTTTAACATATGGAATTTTAGGCAAAGTCTCTCGCAGGTGAGTGTTGATTGTTGTCATAGTCAGCACAGTTGTAATTCCTACAAAAAGGAAAAAAGAGCACATGTTTTACAAAGCATACCATGCTTCAATTTTATTTTCCTTCTTGGCAAATATGCCTCGTTAGTGTGAAGAAGTTTAAAAATTTGCGGAAGATTCTTGCAGGTGACATCACTGCAAATGAAAGCAAAATTAAAGCTTCATGCATTATTATTCTGTTACAATTATTTCCTTAATATGATTGGGGCAACACCTAACAATGGGATCTGGCATCACTGCTGTGAGTTCACATAGCTTCATAGAAGCTGTACTGGAAATCTCTTCCAAGAAGGCCAAACTGATCTGCAACAGGGAGAGCATTCATATAAACAGTAAAATTCATGTAACGGTAAAAGACTTCTCCCAAGTCTTAAATTTCTGCAAGTTAAACAGTTGTTTGACCTTAGTCCTGTAAGGTCCCCCTTTAGTAGATGGAGAGAGACAGACACCTTTCTAGAGCAGTTTATCCCATCTATTTTAGACACCTATTTCGGGAAAGAACAATATATAAACAGAATGACTAGTTTGGAGCGTAGGCTAGTTACATAGAAAGAAGTGAGGTCAGCAGTGAGAGGCAGACAGGTATGTGCATTTGTGGAAAGAAGAAATGAGAACAGCTTTTTTTTAGTGACCAACTGGACACTAATAAAGTATCTAGAGACATCTATAAGGTATGTCAAACCCCCAGTTATTTATCTAAGGATGGACATAGCACCTGAAAATATATTACAGAGTACTGTTTTAAGAATCTGTAAAGAAAAGCAAATTTATTGTCAGCCTGCCTGAATTCACAATAAACTGCAGGGTCTGTATCTCTGCTGGAAGATTTATGGGAATCGCAAATCACAGGTCGCTGAAAACACTGTTCTACCTTTTAAGGGAAGCCACTCTATTAGGTCCCCTCCATTACTATTTCTACTCATTCCATAATTATACAATCAGTTTGTAAGTAATCACTAAAATACGGGCAGAACAAAAATAAAGGCTGAAAGAAAATTGCTACCATATAATAAGGCACAGCTTCTTTTACCTGAAGAGACAGAAATAAAGACAATATAACTCAAAATTAAGCTGTTGGTGTAAACAGTGACACTCCAGGGAACTGTGGTAGTACCCCATGAGATTCTATAACACATATTTTGTATATTTAGTAGGTCAGCATCATGTGGTTTTCAGTACTTTTCCTCTAAACTGTGAAACAAGTGCGTTGATGTCAGATGTTTGGTGATCCAGAAGATTAAGCACACTGAATAGAAAGGTGGTTATCACTAACCAAAGGGAAATAAATTCTCTGGGAGATCCTGAAACCCTGCAGGCAAATGTCCTTCTGAAGATAAATGATTTATTTTAAGGCACAGCTGGAAGAGAAGTAGCTGACACTCCCCAATGATAAAATGTAAAATAATCTTGTGATTACAACCCTTCCCACAAGTGAGAACTCTAGAGATTATTTTTCTCCTTACTCAAAGGACTGAATTTAGGAACTTCTAGGGCTAACTAGCAAAAAGCTGAGAGAGCAGAATTGATAGACTTGAATATTTCTCTTGAGATCAGCCCTATATCAGCCTCTATCTGCAGTGTCCGAGGCACAAAGTCTCTGGAATGAGCTGACCTTTGCTCCATACCTCGGCTTCACTCTAGAGGCAACTATTTGGTTCAGTGTAGCAAGGGACCAGGGACAGGAGCAAAACATGGAAGTGAATGAATTACAATTAGGCTCTTGCAGAGAATACAGGCTTCCTGTAGGGGTTGAGTAAAAGCTTGTCTCTGTGTCCCAAGAACTGCATAGGGAATGCTTCCTCTAACAAATACCTAGGCCAGCAGGCATACCTTCTCTGTACTGCACTTTTCAGAGCCAATTACATAGGTCTAAAGGTGCTATATTGCCTCCAAACTTTGATACCACTTTATATCAGCTTCAGACTTATAAGAGGGGCTGTGCAAAGAAACACAGGATTAGACCCATGGTACTGAACTTTATTACACAAACATCACACACAGAATCATCAAGGCACTAATTGTTTTCTCAGAACAAACCATTAGATGGATTTTTGTCCTCTCAAAAGGACTTTCCATCAATCAGAAATAGACCGTCTGGTCTCCTGAGCTTGCCTTGTACTCTCTGACTTTTGTTCTAATATTTGTCTTACAGTACTTGATGAACTTGTGCCACATAGAAATTAGTCACAGGAGACAGTCCTGTTCCTTAAACAATGACAAATCTCATGAACCTATTAAAGAAGTGCACGAAATGTCACTATGTTTGGTAACTTCTGCCTAACCATCTGTTCTCTGCAGTCCTGGCCAGTATGTAAAATCTAGATGCTGACTGATGTGTTTGAAGTGCTCTCTTCATTTGGTCCTAATGTCTCCAGTGGATCTCTGGTATCCAGTAGTTCATTTATGAATACATCAGAGATGTTTGGACTCTACCCCATGTCCTATTAAGCTACTACTTAGCCGTAAACTGCTGAACATACACGAGCTGCTGAATGATAATGCCAGATTGTGTCATGCTCATACATACCATAGTATCTGCAGAATTACTGTACAGTAACTGCACTTAATCTACAATGTCTTCAGCTACCCAAGTTCAGATGCTAGGACATAATACAATGTTGTACAATGGTATAGCTGTGGCTACCCTGCCTGCTTTGGTATGTGGGACACCTTGAGAGGTAAGGGGTACAGAAATGGGGAATCATATGGACATGGGTTAGAGTTGGAGTTCGCTGTGGTACATTACAGAAAAATATGGGAACTAAGGAATATGTTCCTGTTTTAAGAAAATAAGAAAGTACAGCAGGAAGTTAGAGCAGTCTTAGTGACAAGCTTTGGGTAGGAAGATATGTGCTATTGGGAACCAGGAGGTTGAAGACAGAATCTGGGACAAGATGAGAGGCATCATTATAGATCCATTTAATCTTCCTTAGCTATAGCTATACCTGAATATGCTTCAGTAAAAGATGAAATATTTGCTGTGAGATACTGTGATAGAATGTGCCTTGGTTCCAGCCAGGACAGGGTTAATTTTCGCAGGAGCCAAAAGGGGCATGGCCAGGACTGGAAGGTTATTCTACACCACCTCATGTCATTACCTAGTAATGGTGGGGGGAGTCAGGGCAGAATGGCTGCAGTTGGATTGTGAGCTCCACAGTGAGCATTTTTGCATGTGAATCAATCTTGTACATTTTTCTTATTAATATTGTTGCTGTTACTGTTTGTTTTCTTGTCTCGTTACTGTTTCCAGTAAATTGTTTTTATGTCAACCCATGATTTTTGCCTTTTGTGCCTCCAATTCTCCTCTCCAGCCATCCACAGGGGAAGAAGGAGGGCAAAGGAGGGAGGGAGCAGCAGCATGGCAGCAGTAAATTTGTGGGAGCACTAAATTGGAGAATTAGTTCCATTAGTTCCATTCATAAACCAGACAGAATCACAGAATGATCTGGCTTGGAAGGGATCTTAAAGATCATCTCATTCCAACCACCTTGACATGGGCAGGGACACCTTCCACTAGATCAGATGCTCAAAGACACATCCAATCTGGCCTTAAACAGTTCCCGAGAGGGCATCCACAACTTCCCTGGAATCTATTCCAGTGCCTCACCACTCTCACAGTCAATAATCTCCTCCCAATCTAGATCTACCTTCTCTCAGTTTGAAGTCATTCCTCCTTGTCCTATCACTACATGCCTTTGTACAAAGTCCCTATCCAGCTCTCTTGTAGGCCTCTTTTAGGTCCTGCAAGGTGCCATAAGGTCTCCCTAGATCCTTCTCTCCTCCAGTCTGAACAAACCAACTCTCTTTGCCTGCCTGACAGGGAAGGTGCTCCAGTCTCTTATTTATCTTTGTGTCCCTCCTCTGGACTCACTTCAACAGGTCCAAAACCTTCTTATGCTGGGGCCCCCAGAGCTGAATACGGTGCTCCAGGCAGGGGCCTCAAGAGAGCAGAGTAGAAGGAGAGAATCACCTTCCTTGACCTGCTGGCCATGCTGCTTTTGATGCAGCCCAAGATACAGATGGCTTTGAGGACTGCGAGTGCACATTGCTGGGTCATGTTGACATTCTCATCAACCAATGCTATGAAGTCCTTCTCCTCAGGGCTGCTCTCAATCCATTCTCCACTTAGCCTGTACTTGTGCTTGCCCAACCCACAAACAACTCTTGCACTTGGCCTTGTTCAACTCCATGTGGGTCCACCTCTCGCACTTGTCAAGGTCCCTCTGAATTGCATTCCTTCCCTCCGGCACGTCAACCACACAATTTTCTAGTCACCTTCCCTTATTTAAAGGACACTTTGATTTGAAAAGGTCTTGGTCAGGGATCACCAGTCTGTGCCAATCCATGTTTTTCTGTCATAAGATAAATGGCACTTTAAGCTGTCATAAACATGCACTTAACATTCTGAGGGTTAGGTGGAAAGTTACGGTTCATGGCTGATGTGTCCCTATGTGCTGAACTAGCAATGGTTCTTGAAGTCTGTTCTGCCCAGGAGCTCAGGAGGAGGCTTGGAGCCACATTAGTCTTCCCACAGTGAGCTGGACTTAAAGCCCACGCTCAAGTATGATTGTGGAGCTGGTCTCCTAGATGAAGTTAATGACAACAACATTAACTTTGATAAGAATAAGTCTAGGATCTGTAGGAGCAGCTCATGTCACAGATTTAGTGGCAGCTACATTCTTGCATGCAGGGGAAATTATCACTTTTGAAGCAATACTGGATGACATGATTTTGACGTAAATTATTCTGTAATATCAAAACACTGATATCACAATGTAGTTTTTAACAACCTCTGAAGGCTACATTCAGCATGACATTTTAATGTCCCACTCATTCTTAGCACATACCAAGGGCAACTCTTGCTGCGGATGCATCATAATTGATCCAGAATGACACCCATGATAAAATGGTAATCAGTATGGAGGGCATGTAGGTTTGAAGAATAAAGTATCCAATGTTTCTCTTCAACCTGAAGCTCAGTGAGAGTCTTGGATAGGCACCTGAGGAAAGAGAGGGAAAAACAGTGTAGAAAAGACAGAAGAAAAGACACTTGTGGATAGTTGCCTTCATTTTCCACAGAAACTAAAGCACATACATTTTATGGGGTAGTATGACACATGCAGAACACCTTCAGTGTATTACTAATTGGTACTAAAAGAAAACTTTCAGTGAATATAGTGATATCTAGGTAATTTGTATTTCAGAAGAAAACAGAGAGTAAGTTAGTTTGGATTATTGAACAGATAGGTGAGTCCCAGTTAGTTTTTAAAAACGAATGCTTAGGTCTCCAAGTAAAATGCTTATCCAAGTACAGAGTTTTTTGTATAGCATTTATATTGAAAGGACTAGTAATGTGCACAGTTTATTATTTACAATGAAGAGTTCACGAGATGAGACTTCTTAACTACATTTGAACTATGAGAAACATGCTATATGTGGTACCGAAAAAAAATTGTCATGAATCCCAGTGACATTAAGCCTTCAGAACAGATCCTCTAACATCAATTAGTGCCAGACAAAATTCTTCTTCCAAAAATATTTTAAGCAAAAAAAGTTGAATTTATATGTGTGGGCATATATACATAGGATTCATGAACTCTTACAAATGGAGCAAATAAATAATGAAAAAATTAATAACCTTAATGACAATGTTTCAAACAAAACATCTCAATATTAACTACATCTTATTACTTGACTTCAAACTGGTGTATATTGAAACTGGTGTTAACCTTACTGAATACATTTTATATATTTAGAAATCTCAAATGGTTAAAAAAAAGTTGTGACTTTTTCACCAAATACAAAGATGATCAAATCTGAGTATAACTGTATAAGAAAAAGGTAATCATCCACACATTAGCTCAATGATTTCAGTGTTTTCATTATCAGTCTTAGATATGTTACTTCTAATACCTCATCTAAAAGATCTAGTTAGTCAACATTCTAAAAACATTTCAGCACATATTGAGAACCCAACTGGATATTAGATCACTTCCCAACCATTCTTATGCAAGTGTGTTCAAAATATGAAAGATTACAACAAATTAAAAATTGCAAGCTTCCCTTTACATTATGTTCCTATGCTTGCATATGAGCTTAAAAAACTACATTTGCCCACATACACATGAATGATGGATTTCCTAAGAGAGAAAGAAAAAGAAGGAACACAAAATTGCAGATTTCTCTTCATCACATTCCTGATAGTTTAGTATACTTTGAGTCACACAACAGTAAAAAATGCTACAACATTTCCAAGCAGCAGAAGAATCAAGGGAGTATCAAACTTGTGCAAAAATCCTTAACTGTTTTACCAAACCACCTCAGAACAACTATCACTGGGAGAAGAAGTATCTGGTAGATGTATTTGGTTGCTGTGATTACTTCAACCAGTAATAATTTTTCCAGGATGAAATGCCTTCTAGTTTCACCAGCAGAAGTTTATTGGTGGAGTCAGAAGAACATATTTCACCATGAAAATCAGACCAAGGTTTTTGCTGTCTAAAGTACTCAGCGCAACTTTTAAGCAAAGAATAATTTATACTGTATCTTGCTTAACATCTTCATTTTCAGATGAACAATGTTTCATTTCAAAAGACAAACTCTCTCATTGAAACCAGGCCTGCTTCTTTTGCTAAGAAAGCCTAACTTTTTCATTGAGCTTCTTATGAAGAGGTTTCCATGGTCTTGTGTCTGCAGACTAAGGAAATAAAACAGAAACATACTCTGCAATCATGAAATACATTAAAAAGGCAGCAGACATGATCACCTTTTTGCATTAAGCGTAAAGGATCAGACCTTTATAAAGCTCTTATTGTTTCATATAATAAACCATTCACACAGAAGATTCTCTATAAATCCCTATAAACTCTCCAAAAATCCTGTCCAGGTCTGGATATCTGTTGAATATAACTGATAGAGGTGACAACTGGAAAATCTCCCATAAAATACTAATTTTTTGATTAAATTGTATGAATTGAATCACTGAATCATAGCCTCTTCTTGGGTTACTACAGAGCTAAGGGCCCTGGATGCATTGGGGAAATACAGAGAAAGAAGGGAGAAGTTTACTATTGCTAAAGTACAGAAAATGGCATGGACAAAAGAGGAGTGTGTCAACAGTGGAGAGAAGTAATCTGTCCCATATGTCAGTAATGTTCAGTAATGAAATATCAAACTGAGAAACAGTATAATGAACTTTAGACATTTATCGTGAATGCTTCACCTGTGACCCTCATCCATTACTTCATGACATCTCTGCCTAATTACATAAGGTAATTACTGAAACTAGTGAGACCTGGCCTTAAAGGTGGACTTCCCAGATAGCTGGTGTAAAGGCCAGAGATATCAATATAAAGAAGTTTCAAGCACTAGTTTCTTTGCCCTGAAGCTAGAACCCCAAGAACTATACCTAGGGCCAGGGCCACCTAGTTCAAATACAGACACTGAAATTACATTCATATAAACCAGAGCAAGAAAAACCCAAGCCCTGCAAGTCACAGGGTAGATTTTGATGATCTGACACTCGCGGGCAATCTAACCAAAACTCTTGATGGCATTACGGCTGCTTACTGGAGTTGACAAATTGCTCACTTTCACAGGGCTAAATGGAATGTCATCCCAGTTTGTGGTGATTTTACAAGCTCGAATTTTATTGGCAGGTCTGTATCTTAGAAAATTTGAAAATAATTTGGTCTTATAGAATCCTATCATAGAATCATAGTTAGAGTTGAAAGAGACCTTAAAGATCATCTAGCTCTAAGCCCCCTGCCATAGCTAGGGAAGCTTTGTACAGTTCAGGTTGTATAGAACAGTATACTTTTATACTATATCATCTTATATAATATAGCACAGTCTTTGTATAGTTCAGATTGAAATTGAAACATGAACTGGTAGCCTTGGCTTTTTTCATACTATGCAGCCAGGATTCTCCTTTAGGCAGCTCTCTCTGAGACTGCAAAGGTTTGTATTACTTTCATCTGTATTGCTTTTATGTCTTCACAAATTGTCTATTAGCCCTGCCTCCAGCCTGCCATCTCTGCTATAGTATTTCACCTCTAGCAAACAGGCCACAGCAATATATGAAAAAAAAATTAAAAGAAGGCCCATTCCTTATTTCCCCAACTTAATTCCCCTTTGTCTGGATAGCTAAAGGTCAGTGAAAAGGATGGGTCCTAACCTTCATGAAGCAAGGATTGTAAGTCTTTATCTAAGAAGGACCCATCTTGTATAATTTATTTAATAAAAGTTGATTTCCGAGTGAGCTCAACAATTACACTGTTACTTGCCTGATTATGCTTGGATAATGATTTGTCAATTAAGGCTCAGTATATTTAGAGATTAATTACCAGGAAATTCCAGTTGTTAACTTTCCATCAAAATTTGGGGTTTTTTAACTTGTTTAGCCTCGTTATCCTTCCTCCCATCTCATCTAACATGTTGATGTCTATGGGCTAATTTAAATACTACATGAATAATGTAATTTGGCTGGAACTATTTAAATCTAACAGTATTGAGAACACAGGCACAAAAACAAACACTTAAATAATTGAGCCCCAAATGTTCCTCTTTCATATATTTGGGCACTTGATGAAAAGAGATTACTTATTCCTGTTCCAATTTCATTAAAAGCTAGCAAGCAGAAATATCTGGCTTCAAGGCTAAATTAAGGCTCTTGCTGTTTTATCCAAGTATGAAACAAAATAACAGAGTTGGTCAGCTACAAAATTCTTATTTTAATATGTTCTCCCGGGAAGGTTCTTTGGCTAATTGGAAATGTACTTTACAGACTGATCTTTCAGACTACAGAAAATATTTAACTTTCAAATCTTTTAAGACTACCCTCCTCTTACCAACAGGCTGCTAACATGGCTTTGACTGCTGTGTGACTCAAAGATTTTAGGTGGTATTTTACATATCACTATTCCTGCTCAGTATCTTAGCATTTCTGGATAACAAACATTTAGGAGGCAGATTCAGCTCACAGGTTTAGCACTACATTTCAGGTGTGTGAAACCAGATAGATGGAGCATGATCTATCAGTGTAAACTATGGAGATCTAGACACATAATTAGCTGATTCTAAGGATGTGATTTAATTGCCTATACAGGGATGTCTAATGCCATTTGAGATGTGATAGGCTAAAGAAAAGTAGAACATAATACTAGTTAAATAATCAATACCGAAGCATTAGATTGAGGACATAGGACACAAGGCTGTAAGACTCTGTAGCAGCAGCCTAACTGCTCACCAAGAATGCTCTACAGCATCTCAAGGAGCACCAGGTACTTATGTTTAGGGAACTGAATAGTGCCTCAGGAGTATTCACTTGACAGAATAGAGTTGTCCAAGAGCTGAATAGCTCTTTAGGCTTCATTGACGCACTGATTGGGTATCAAATCACCATGGGCTTAATTCAGTTACTGACACATTGGCATCCAGTGCCATTTTAGGTATCTTATGGTATCCTGTATGGCCTTCAGCTGGTGTTAGAAGGGTAGTCAAACCATGTATTTCTTCTTCATAGCAATTTAAAAACTACTTGCTCTCCATCATGAAGAAAGGGAACAGACTATTATGCATGGCTTTGGAGGTACCTCCTAGACACTTATAGATTTTGTTTAGTTCCTAACCAAGTGTTCTCTTTTTTAAACTACATAATCATACCTCTTTCTCCACTAATCACAGGTATGCCATTTCCTAGACTTTCATCACACTTGCTTATTTTCCCTAGATCCTCTTCTATTGTTCCATAACTGTCTTGAGAAGTGCTGCCCTTGACCACAAATACTAAGCTCAAGCATTATCAATGTAAATCAGACTCCTTTTTAGTGATTTGTGTTTTTGTTGGGTTTTCTCCCCACCCCCAAAAGATGTTACTGGCTCATGTTCAGTCTGAGATCAACAGCAACCCCTAGATTTCTACACATAGAACCCTGACTTAACCTGGAATTTCCTCTACTGAATTTGGATAGGAATAATTAGTTGCATAGACGCTGTATTTTGTTCATACTGAATTTTATACTGTTTTCCAGATGCATTTTGCTAATTTGGCATGATAATTTTTAACTCCCATGCTTCACTTCAACAGGCATGCAGTTCTTCCAGTATTCTTGCAGCTTCACACAGCTTTCTGTCATTATCTATGGGGGTTTTCCCATGCTTATCATTGCTTCTCAGTAGTAACTATGGGAATAGATTTTTCCCTTTGCATAAGTTACACAAGATTATACACCCCTGTTTCTCATGGAGGATAGGAGAAATAACTAATCCAAAAGCTCTTTATGGCATGACTCTGAAGTCTTTTATTTTTATTCAATCAAAGCACACTAGGACTGAAATCTTTGAAATGTTCACTGAGATACTGCGCTCAAAGAACTAACATCTTCCCCTGAGACTTCAATAACCTCAAAGCCAACTGCATGCAAGACTTATTTTCTGCAAAAATGTAGAAACTGACCCTAATTACTAGGACCATAAGAAAGTCTTGAGAAGAAACTTGAAAACAATCTGTTGATTTTATCTATCAGATTCACTACCATGCTTCAGACTTAAACACGCGGTTTTGAGAAACAAATGTAATGTTTCTCTTGGATGAAAATACTTGTCACAAAATTTCATAATTGATCAAGCATGTTCATGTACCAAAGTAATAGTAAATTCAGTATTGTGTCTTCATCAGTGATAAAAATTATATATTTCAGAAAATGGTACAAGGAACATGGAGTAATCTGTTCTCTGTGACTGTGCCATGCTATTCCCTCATGCTAAGCTGTCTTAAACCCTGAAGCACGAGACTCTTTTACTTCTTTCACTAGTTTTTTGGAAAGAACCATTAAGATTATGAAAATTCGGTCAGCCACAGAAATGTGTACCCCCAGCTTTTACTCTCTCTGGTATTTGGAACGTATGTTTTTGGACTTCTCATTTTCCTGAATTTTACAAATCTCTCTCACCTCTAAATTACTAAATCATGCCTTTACTGAAATATTTCATATTGACCTAAACGGTGGTGTTGGACTGTCAGAAAAGCTTCATAAATAAGTTCTCTGCGTTCTTACCATTGTCTAAAAGAGCTTTCCTACAAAAGCATAGCCAGTCCTATGAAGAGCAAATAAGCCCTCATTGCCAAAGGTAACAGTAGACGCAGAAAGGAAGGAGAGAGGATTAGAATATCTGATTCTCTATAGAAAAAACCCCCTTTCCATTCACAATGATAAACAAGAGCAGCAGCAGTTGGCAAAATCCCCTCATACTAATTTCAATCCCAGCAATATTTACATTTTGTTCTGAAATACAACTCGTTTTGCTGTGTACTTTGAAACAGATGCTGTGTCCAAAGAGTGGGTGAAGTGATGCTTACAAACATGATTAAGCTGTGCTTCATTTGTTCGAGTGTGCTGGGACAGATGGAACAGCACACTCCTGTGGTCTGAAAAGCACTGAAAATCTGAAGGTCCTCAATAATGAGCCAAATAATGGCCCAACATGTGCTGATGGCCTTCCATGTTGCTTAGGTCTTGTCACACGTGACAACATTTTGCTATACTGGTGTCTAACATCAAATATGTAAATCAACATTGCACTTTGTCATCTGAAGACATCCAGTGTTTTACATTCTTAACTATGATGACAAGCACTGGCTATATATACAATACTGTATACCCATCACTATGAATCAAGAATATAAAAGACATTACATACAAGATACATACACACATACATACAAGATACAAAAGACAATATAACAATAAAACAAACATGCACGGATAAGTTGCAGGAAGGTGTTTCTAAAACTGATGGCTTTTTGACCTACTATACCAAAACATATTTATGTATGATCACTATCTCTGAGCTACATTTAAACTCATGATTCAGAGGTGAATTACGTCTTATTTTTTTAGATCATATTTATGTGTCTAGTTAAGTATCACATAAACACACAGAAAAGAAAAATAAATAAAAAATCATAGAACTGTAGAATCACAGAATGGTTTGGGTTGGAAGTAACCTTAAAGACTATCTAGTTCCACCCACACTGCCATGTACAGGGACACCTTTGACTGGACCAGGTTGCTCAGAGCCCCATCCAACCTGGCCTTGAACACTTCCAGGGATGGGGCATCCACAACTTCTCTGGGCAACCCAGTGTCTCACCACTGTCACAGTAAAGAATTTTTTCCTATATCTAATCTAAGTTCACCCTCTTTCAATTTGAAGCCATTTCCTCTTGTCCTATCACTACGTGCTTTTGTAAAAAGTCCCTCCCCAGCTGTCTTCTTGGCCCCCATTAAGTACTGGAAGGCTGCTAGAAGGTTCTCTTCCCCAGGCTGAACAACCTCAACCCTCTCATCCTGTCTTCACAGCAGAGGTGCTCCAGCACTCTGACCATCTTTGTGGCCCTCCTCTGGACTCACTCCAGCAGGTCCATGTCCTTCTTGTGTTGGAGGCCCCAGAGCTGAATGTAGTTTTGAATGCAAGTCAGGAATGACATTTCATGGGCTGCTACCTCCAGGCTTTGTCAAGTAATTTCTTTAGCCAAACATGCAACACAGACTACATATCATGATGATTAATTATAATTAATAGAACAGTAATTGTCATATACAAGGTAATTAAACACTAAATGGGCAAATGGCAATACTTGCCTGTGGCAAAGACAACATTCTTTGACACTAGTCTGTATTCCACAATAGAGAACTGAGGAAGTTCAATCCTCTCCACACCAGTGACTGCGTTATCTCCACCTCTCCAGTAGAACTCTATGTCATCAGTTGTATAGCCATCTGCAGGCAAAGCAGAAGAGTAAGTCAGAAATAACAGCAGACTCGAATGTAGCTTCAAACATGCAGCTTGTCATTTGAGATGATAAGAACTGGAACAGCTGGAGAGCTGTATGGTATTTTGCCTGTGGGAAGGTCTCACAAATAGCTGTGCCATTACAATCTGCCCAAGAATTTTGGGAAAAATACTCTGGTTTTTATTTTATTTAAATTTTTATCACTCACATATTACTCACTAATGGCCACAATGAAAACACTATGCATTATTTAAGATTAATTTATTATTTAATTCTGAAACCAATTGTATATTTACGCTGATAATCACCAGAAGAAGATGGATTATTCAATGAATATGGGGAAACATAATTGAGGCAGACCTTTTACACTAAAATGTGTGAGTTGCACCACTTCCATTAGCTTCTGTAGTGGAGGACTACAGCTGAATATAGAATATATAATATTTTCTGTATATAGCCCACAATTTCCAACTAGCAGAAATGGAGCAGGAACTCCTGAAGAGCAAATATACATCTGTATATTGCAATCCTAGGACATGACTAGATGAAAAAGAGAAAATAGTTGTTTGGAACACAATTGAAAATCATAAAGGGGTCAATCTGAAAGCCCGGGGGGAGTCTTGCAGCAAGATGATCCATGCAAAACAGCATACTGAAAGAAAATGATATCACAGTGTTTGCTCTCTTGAAAATGAAGCTGATTAAAATACAAACATTCATCTCTTGTGTCGAAGGTAAACATCCAGTCACTACCTCTGCCAAGTCAGGCAGGAATACTAAATGACTTCATTCTGTCCTCAACTCATTTTTCTAGCATGTATTCATCTACCTAGAAATGGATGACTGCTCGTATTTTTGAACAAGTCAAATAAACAGAGAAACAAAAAATCCAAATTATGATAATTGCATGATTTGCATAGTGTTTATAGACACACATGTAAATATTNTCCTTAAGAGCAAATATACATCTGTATATTGCAATCCTAGGACATGACTAGATGAAAAAGAGAAAATAGTTGTTTGGAACACAATTGAAAATCATAAAGGGGTCAATCTGAAAGCCCGGGGGGAGTCTTGCAGCAAGATGATCCATGCAAAACAGCATACTGAAAGAAAATGATATCACAGTGTTTGCTCTCTTGAAAATGAAGCTGATTAAAATACAAACATTCATCTCTTGTGTCGAAGGTAAACATCCAGTCACTGCCTCTGCCAAGTCAGGCAGGAATACTAAATGACTTCATTCTGTCCTCAACTCATTTTTCTAGCATGTATTCATCTACCTAGAAATGGATGACTGCTCGTATTTTTGAACAAGTCAAATAAACAGAGAAACAAAAAATCCAAATTATGATAATTGCATGATTTGCATAGTGTTTATAGACACACATGTAAATATTACACAGTTCTATAAAAGGAAAATTGCCTTGTACTTGAACTAGATTTTACACACATTTTCTTATGTACGTACAGCTTTCTATTTCCAGTGTACAGTTTTGTTCATCTAATGGGTATCTTCTCAAGTCCATCATACAAGCTGCAGTAGTTGTGATCCTGAAAACAAACATTAAATATTTTTACTGTACAGACAGTAACCCAGGTGATGGTGTTATTTATTTTTCAAAGAGAAGACTCTGAAGAATAGCTTACATTAACTGGGTACCTGGTCCATATTTTTACATTGAGCAGTAGCTTAATACAACAGCAGTTACACTGACAATGGAACAACTCACTTTGACTTACCTTTATGCAACTAGGGCCCTTGGGGTTCGGTGGACCTATCCACATATGCAAATATTACAAGAACATTTGCTGAGATTAAAAGATATGACTTTGTAACAGAAAACATGATATGAACAAAGTCTGCTGCAAATGTCAAAATTATTAGAGCCATGCGAATAACTGATTTCTCAGTTTTGTGGCAGCTATAGAAAAACCTGTGAAATATTGAAAAAAAGTTTTTAATCCAGCAAAACGCTTTGTTTCAAAGTTAAGTGTACTTGTCTAGTTTTCAGATTTAAAGAGGATTTTGTTATGAAGCTCTGCATTGAATTTTAAATTTTCTCCTCAAATAAAAATACATTTTTGCATCTCTGTCTATTTGGCAATCTAGCACCCCAAGGATGACTTTGCAAAACATTTCACTATTTAGTAGTCAGCATTTTTCACCAGCCTCTTGTATATCAGGAGTGTCAACAATACACATGAGCAACCAGAACAATGGTATTAATGGCTCCACACAGCACTGGCACTTTATTTTTGAATTAATGGATTTATGTATTTGTACTAACTTTTAGACAGATATAACCATATGCTCATGATTAGTCTGCAGCATATTTCAGTGTTTTTCTGAATCACAGCCTTCATCAAGAACATGTCCATTATTATGCATCACTGTCTTTATAATGGCTTTATATAAATTTCACATTTAAATTATCTTCTGAGCCTGACTAGATCCTTTTCTTACTGATCTTTTTCTGATATAAACAAGACATGGACCTTGCACAGTTTGTTCCTAAATAAATAATATTCTGGTGATAATTTATGCTAATACAAGAGAGGAAAATGCCTTGAATATACCTCTAAAACCTGGAACCTTCAATATTAAGATTTTGTTCATGTGTTTTCTCTGTTTTGAAGTTCTTCCTTCTATCTCTTAATCTTCTCCAATTACAGTCTTCTACTCTGGTAAACTACTTTAAAATTCTGTGGCAGTGTTTCAAGAGAAGAAAAGCAGTCAGGTGCCTTCTTTCA
>WEIV01003590.1:274330-299838 GCA_013390005.1 Calyptomena viridis
TTCGAGTCTTCACAGTAACACCATGCACAAATGATTTCTTGTCATTTAAGAAGTAAGTGTCAGGCACCCAAAGCTGATCTGCCACTCGGTTATCAAGCGTGAGGTTGAGAGGGATGCCAGCATAAGCCAGCCTCTTATCTCTCCAGTACTGTTGAAAATACATTGTCAAAGTGTAATCCTGGTAATGAAAAAGAAGAGAAGCACAACAGTCAGCCATGCTTTGTGTAACTAAAAGAATAATTNTTACAGTTATACAAATATTTTCTCATCAATAAGCTACATTGGTACTTAGAAGAAGAATAAATTGGAGTAAAGTCCCACTAATTCAATGTTTGGTTTTCATAATTTTGTCAGTTTTAAGGTTTATTGTGTCTACTCTGAGCTGTGATCACTAATGTAAAAGCCTAAACAGAAGCCTAAAACATCCATTCTAAAATTTTTTATTTCATTTCAGAATTTGCTAACCTGACTTCTCCATGTCATAGTAGTGCTATATTGAAATACTTTGAAAGCTTAGATGATGAGCCTCATCAGCTAATTCATCAGCTTCAAGATATTATAAAACATTAAAAAACAAAATGTATGGGAACACTTTAAAGTTATGTGCCAGCAAAACTGGAAAAATAATCACTTGAAAAAAAAAGAGAGTGTAAGTACAGGCCATTTAGAACTCTGATTTTCAAATTACAGATGTGCTCTAAACAGTAAAACCCTTCATGAAATTACTCACAAAACACTGAGAAATTTATGTGATCTACAAACACATTTAAATATTTAGCAGCAGGTGTGCAAGCCACAGGATACCTGCATTTGCATCTGATTCTACAAGCTGGTGATGCAAAACCCCTCAGGCTCGCTGCTTGTTTGGGAAAAGGATGCTCAAGCTTTCTAAGCACGGCTTTCGGGAACGGTCCATTCTTGTAATGGGTTTCATGTGGAGACAATCTAATTTCAGGCACTGCTCCTGCCCTGCTTCCCTCAAGCCCTACAGCTTTTCTTTGAAATCATATGAAACTTCCACATTCAGAGCCTTTGCATTTTTGATTCAGTGATTCATTCTCTCTAATGAGGGAGCTGCTTTAGTTTAAAGACATCAAATTTAATTGCTTAGAAAAATAAATCATTACAGATATCAAGGAAAAGCTGTTACTATTTTAAGAAACTAACAGGAGAACTTAGAAAACAAAAGGGCCCTGTGATGGGAGAGAGAAGTCCACGTGGAACTGCCTGGAAGGAATCTCATCCATCAAACCTCAAATCTGACATGACTGCTCAGGAGCACGTGCTCTGACCTTTTTGTCAGCAGCTTTCTTCAGTGGGACTGATGGTCCCTGCTCATCGGTGAATACATGCTACACTGGGTGCACCTGCCTCGCTCCCAATTAGCATGTCAGGAAGACCATCTCTCTCCTCACATTCCCAGCAACCAGTTTTCTAACGCTGATGCACTAGAAAAAATATCCTCTACCAGCTCTGTTTTGCTTTAATTAAAGTTTGTTTCTATTAATATTCAAAATTTGCTATGTGCCTGGCTTCTGTAATGGTTTGTGTATCAATGTCAAGAAATTCAGTACTATAAAAGCTGTGGACATATGAGCAATACACCAAGAGCTCCCTATAGGTAAATGCACAGTATATGCACAAAATAACGTTAACAAATGAAATAAAGAGAAGGAGTGGCACTACATAGCATTTAAAGAAGTAAGCTGGCTAGCACCAAAATATAAGAGGAATTAATCTGAAAATAAGAGAGCTTTAGGCTGGCTTCTGTTTTCCTTTGGCTTGAGATAAAATATATATTAATATCCAATGAATGGAGTAATTAATTAGCTAAATAAAATGTATGTAGAAATTCAAGCACTAATAATCTGTTGTTTTATTTCTAAATAATAATATTTACTATGTCAGGGAACAAGAAGAAAAAAACCCTTACAAATTACACACAGAAACAGCAACATGCCTCAAACATCCAGAATTTATAGAGTCTTGAATGAAAATCAAACTTCCAAAACACATTCTCTGATGTACAAATTCCACTAGTGCTTTCTCTATTGACCTTCACTTCTTACATAATTTAATTTTAAATTAAAATAAAAAAACCTTCTATCTCTATGTCTGTTTATGTATATGACTATATTTGCATGTACTGAAAGCAATGATACCCCAAAAAGTTATTTGTAAAAAAAGAGTAACCCCACTCTCTGGACTTTGAACAACAGACATGACAGAAATAGAGTGCCTAAGAAAGCAGATGTGTTACCACACCTTGAAGGATCACTGTATATTTGGGCTCTGCCAGCCTCGCCTGCTCTGAAGATGATGACAGAAAGAATTAATATGAACCATGCTTGGTTACCATCACATCTTTTCCAATCACCTCAAAGCAAAAAGCAGTAGCAAAGTCATATCAGAACTGCACTGAAACTGCTTGGCTGTGCAAGGAGCGATAAATGAGCAGGAAAGGCCAGTTCCTTAGGGTGGCTCTACCCAAATCACTACCTACAGAAACTAAGCTTATTAAAACCCATAAGGATGTCAGCTCTCATTCTTTGACTAACTAATTTTCAAGACTTCGTACCCATAAAGGAAGTTTTCCCCTTGTCTGCACTCCAGAGGAAAATGCAAAAACGTTCTGAGTGTGGACTGGAAAATAATGCACTAGGTATTTGTCAGGTAAAATGAGAAAATGAACTTCTACCTCTCGATAAGTAGTCTACAAAGTTTATTAAGGAACACCTCTCTCAAGGGAAGCTTATGATGACAAGCTTGGATATAGAGGTCAAGAGGGTAGATGTCTAAAGCTAGAAGAGATTAATCCCACTACAGCTACTGCACTAGGGTGCTATTACATGTCAAAGATGACAGAGAGCTGCCAGCTTTAGGAAACTCTAACTAATGCATGGAGCAGTGGATAATTTTCTCAGCAGCAAAGACCTCCATAAAACATATTTTATTCCCCCAAACAATATCATGCAACATTCAATGTTTCCCCTCTCCATTCTCCTGACACAGTAATAAGGTGTTTCAGGTCAAGCATGGTAACAAAATCACTCAAAGCCCTGACAAGTAACAAACACAGTGCTTCTGAAGTACATGAGAAACATCCTCAAAATGGCAAAAGCTAGATTGCACAGGTAACATGATCTTTTTTTTCATGTAATCAATTCTGGAACATCCTACAAGGATAAAGGACAGTGCCAAGCACCCTCAAATTTCTAGCATGGCAACAATGCCACCAATGTAAGGAAAAGAACACAAAAAGCTGTGATGGCCGTTTTTCCAACCTAGTTTTCCCTGGGGAAGAGGAGTGGAAAACAGAAGAAGAACAACTCAAATAGTAGACAACACTTTAGAAGACATTTAGACACAACAACAAAGAGCCTGATATCAGAAATTATATAATACACGTGTATTGTTTGTGATTTTGAAATGTCTTAAGCAAGAATTCCACTGACAAATATTGTAGTGCTAACCATGAACAAAGAATTTTTTAAGCATTTTCCACATGGTATTTGTGTCTTCACAGACTGATTATGCTGTAGGAAGAACTAAGGTGCTCCTACAAAGCCACTTCAGACAGCTAACATACAGTACCTAATGCACTGACTATAAGACTAATGAATGAGAAATACTAATATGCTGTAATACTAAAAGCAAACAATTATTTGGTTTCTATTACAGGGTTTGTTATCTTTAGATTTTCTCTCCTGCACTCAATAACAGCAAAAGAAAAATTTTAAAATAGTTTGCTCATTAAAATAAAATTAACATAATTACAGCAGCAATAATGCTCTAAGATTCACTATCAGTTTACAGTCTTACTGTATTATGTCTCAAGGATATTACAAGTTTTCCATTAGCTGTAGAAATGTTGTGTTTTTTCAAAATTGCTGCTGCAATTAATAATTACAATGGAATACCATTAATACGCCAGTTAAGCAAAATAAATTATTCATGCAAAATGAGTAAATATATTGAAAATTACTGGAAATATTGGAAAAATTTATGCAAAAAATAACTATTTCACTGCTTGGGAAGCCAGCCTTGTGTCTAATTGAAATGCAGATTCCCATATTAAATTTGCATTTGGATGTAAACTCACATCCTTGTTTTCTTGACCAACAGACAAATGTGATTACTACCACCAGCTTTTGGATTATTTATTTTTGACGAGTTAATAAAGTAAATACTCACCCGAGGGATAAAAAGATACATTGAAAAGTCATGCCAGAGTCTTTGTATAACTTCCTAGTCCCTTCCCTCACCTTCCACACAATTTCAAAAATTAGATATGACTGCTGTAGTATAAGGAGCTATTTCTGCCGCATTAATGATTTATATTCTTCCCCATAAGCCCAAAGTGAGTTGCAAAGCCAAACTCATGAAGCCTATGCTTTAACAAAATATCTGTAAATCTGTCCCCCTACTGTACACGGAAGAGACCTGAGAAAGAGATTCACGCAGACATTAATTCACATAGCTAAATATGAATTTAATAGAGATGTATTCAGAAAGGCTAACCTTAGGATCAGAATTTACAATGCTCTTCAACTGTGCGAGATGATCACATAAACATTTTTCTTTGCATTCAAAATTTTCTAACAGCTTCATCAACTTTCATATTAAAGAAAAATTTTATTAAAGCAAAGATTTACAATCACAGATTCATTAAAAAGACCTCTAAGATTATCAAATCAAACTTTTAACCTAATACGATCACGTTCACCACCAAACTTCATCCCCAGGTGTCACATCCACATACCTTCTGCCACTTCCAGGGATGGTGATTCCACCACTTCCCTGGGCAGCCTGTTCCAGTGCCTGAAACCTGTATTTTTATATTAAATTTTACTTGCTGATATTTTTACTTGCCCAATTTCTAAACCATACACTACTTATTTAATTGTCAGCAAATGGAGAAAACCTCCAAAGTCTATTACAAGAAAACTGCTTGATCAGAACCTCTCCAGCATTATATGTAGTTCCTGAGCAGCCTGAGTGAAGAAGATCTGAGCATGTACGCAGATGCACACACATCCACTCTACTCCATTGAAGTATCTTCCTCTAATGCTTCTTCATCTACCTACTGTTACAGTAAAGACTCAACTCTCCTATAAGATCCTGACTTGGGCTTCTCTGTGAAACCATGCAAAACTGCTGCAATACTGACAAGTTGAAAACACAGCACATATTTCCCAGACATGTGGCTACAACACTCTTAAGAAAATGCTAAAGCAGCTCAATCACATCGATTTCAGTGTGACCCTCCATACATACATGTTGTCTTGGTATCCTTTGTACCAAATTACTGTTTTTTCCTCTTCTACTGAAACACAAAAGGATAGTATTATAAACACATCTAAGGAACTATTTAGCCTCCAATAACCCCCTTGATTCTAGAGAACAGTTTTGCAAATAAATGTATGATTGCATGGGTCTTTCTGCCCTCTCACATCCTTTGGCACAAGAGTTTCCATCTCCATTGAAACCACAGCGCATTCTCCAAAAAGCCTCTTCCCTATCGAGCATCTCTGGGTGCTCTGAGGAGGGTTGCCATACCAACCAGTGCTTGGCTTTCTGCAGGCAAAGGGAGCACAGTTGACATAGCAACCAGTCAAAGCAGCTTCTGCCCAGCTTTTCGGGGACAGGTGGTGGTCACTGCCACAAAGTGAAGCTTCTCAGCAGGAACGAACAGAGCAACCACACAGTCTCAGTGGGTACTGCTCCATGGCATCTTCCTGGCATGGCCACTGGAGCTTACTCTTCAAAATCTGGGTATTGGCTTTTCTCTCTCTGTTCCTCTGCCCATCACAAACTGATCGGGATGCCTTCCTGCTCTTGGGGTGTTCTTTCATCTGAACATCAGAGGACACCAGCTGACAAGGAAGCAATTGATTAGGCTGAGCTGTGGAAGGCCAACACAGAGAAAGAACAAATTCTTGCAAATATTCCAGTGCAGGGACAAAAAACAATAAGAAGATAGTTCGGGCTATTTAATCCTTGACAGACGGGGATGGGAGGAGAATATTTAAATATACCTTATCTGATTCTGATTATCACAGGTATTACAACACCATAGGCTTCTCAGTAATCAGGAATTTCTATTCCCAAAGACCAATCAAAGGAAAAATAACATACACCTTTATGCTTCACAGGTATAACTCTCTGATCTGGTACCAGAAAGCTATTGAAAAGAAGTATGGTCTTTTACTGCATGCCTGAAAATCTGTCCAAAGATTGTGTGGTAATTACAATCAAAATCCACTTGCTGATGGACAGATAGAACATAAAATTCAGTATTTGATGGGTCCCTCCTAAAAAAAGAGGAATAAAAATGTCAAATGTATAGATACTATACTTTTAAAAACTCTAAAAGACATCAAGTAGAAGAAACACCACTAAATATCCTTTAAAAAAAAGACATACAAAAGAAAAATAATGCTAGGCTCAGTGATACACTTAACTTGTTTCATGAAACACAAATTCATTTATTTTACAGCTGACAGGACCTCAAGAAAACAGGTACATTTAATTGCACTAATTGAAATCCTGCTAACAACATACAGGGCAGAAAAAAATCAGCCTCTATCAGCTGTCAGCTGGTTCCCGCAATCAAGACAGCTGACCTTAGAGAGATGGGAACTGACAACTAATGGATTGTACCTCCTACACAGTAGCATGATGTGCCACCAGTCAGTTGGAGAAATGAGCTAGTGCCCTAAAATTTAAAGCTGTAGGATTATTTTTCTTTCAGCTTGGAGATATGAGAAGAGGTTAAAAATTTGGGATCTATCAGGCACCAATTTTAGAGAATGAAGGACTTCTCACACTTCTACTTTGTTCTTTCTATAAATATAAAATCTTGTATGTCTCCTTTTCATTTCTTATCAATAAAAATTGGAAGGAAAGAAAAATCTCTAAGAAAGCTCTATAAGCTGATATTATTTGTCGTATTTGTTCATGTCTTCCTGTTTCTTAGACTACTCAATGCGTAATTCTTTTAGTATTTACAAGGTGTTCCAGGACAGCCTCTAAAGCTGGGCATACACAGATGTGTTTTAAATACTGTGACCATAAATATATAGCTCCATACCCCTCTTATTTGCTATGATTAAACATGGAAACTCAAAACTATTTTCAGTAAACCTGTATTTCAGACTGAAAAATCCAGTCTTTTTGTCACCACAGAATTGTAAAAAGGCCTTTCTAAATGCACTCCAGAACTCGTAGATATTTTTTTTCATCACTCCAGAGTCCACAAATAAAACAAAACTATATTTAGGAACAGAGAGCTGAGGAAAACAGGTACTTGAATGAAAAGAAAAATACATATCTGTTCACATCCACACTTTTTGGTTAAAAAAAGGAACACTTACTTCACTGTGGGAAGAACTTCTTAAATTTTATCATCTCCAAACCTATCCATTTGCTGACTCTGTGACCCAGCCAATCTCACTGACACTGGAGCAGCAAGACTGACACCTGAAGTTCTACTTGTTGTCTGTGATTTTCTGAAACACCAAATATTCTTACAGAAAAACACATTCAAGACAGATACAATGAACAAAATGCCCTCTGAGAAAGAGAACAAGAACATATTGGCCATGAAATGCTTTAGATATGCATAACTTGAAACATAATCCATGTTTTTTTCAGTATCACGGCACACACCATTTGGGAGTGCCAGGCTTGGAGGGCATTCCCACACCTCAGGGGCCCTGATAGATCCCAGGGCTTCCCTTACCCTTCCCAGGGCCCAGAACTCCACATCAGCCCCCCAGGTCCATCAGCCCCTGCCCCACCGATGCTGCAGCAGGGCCAGTCTCTAGCTTCCCACAGCCCTGCCCTACCCTGCCTTGGGCCCCACTACGCTGAACCCATGGGCCACTAAGCTGGCCCATGACTCATCCCCAGGGAGGTGCCCAATATCCAGGGCTGGGGCTACACTGGTGCCCCCGAGCTGCCCTGCTCTGGGTTGGGATGGGCCCTGGCTGCCAGCTGTCCAGCTCCACGGGGATCCCTCACCACTACAGACACCCTGACAGTGTGCTCGCAGCAACCAGCTCTTTGCATGTAAGAGGGTTGGTAGTTCATTTATACCAGAATTTATCTGTTCATTTTAGAGTAAGGAAGGAAATAAATGAGATTTCTCCACAATGGCTGAGGGATGCAAAGGTGATGTATGATCTGTCTTCTGCTGCCTCTTCCCTTCCCTCCAGACATGTTACGCTGCCAGCTTCCCTTTCGACTTCCTTTCACTCCATCAGTAACACTAAATCAAACTTCCCATTTTGCAGTAACAAAATCGGGATGCATGCTAAGTCAAAAGGAAAACAATGCATTTACTAAAAACTCATTACTGTGACTATGATAAACTCATCCTGTGACATTGCAATGCTCATAGAACTCAGTAAAGCACAAAATAAATAAATGGGCAAAAAAGGCTGCATCCAAGAGGAAATACTACATGCATGTGTGATATTCAACCCCCACACAAACTTCTTGCTGTACAGAGACCTGCAGAGGAAGTGGAAGAGACTATGTCCTCCTTTCAGGCTGTGAGTGACCCTAAAGAGAAATATCTTGCGGAAGGAACATCTCCCTTCTTGTACGTGATCTGAACACCCTGCTAAGAGCTTTTGGAAGGGAATCAAAATGTGTAATTGCACAACGAACAAGGAGGGTTTCAAACTGCAACACTGCCTAACTCTGGAATCTGCAAACAGGACAGCATCAACAAGTAGGCAAAACTTACCCTGTAGTGGATAATGTGTTGATTACTTTCCCCTTTATGTGAACCTCATGAAGTTCAACAAGGACAAGTGCAAGGTATTGCACCTGGGTCAATGCAACCCCAAGCACAAAACAAGGCTGAATGGAGAATGGAGAATGAGCAGCCCAGAGGAGAAGGATTTGGGGATGGTGGTGGATGAGAAGCTGGGCATTACTTGGCAATATGTGCTCACAGCAAAATTACTCACATGCATCTGTGCTAGGTGGATACACTGATTTCAAAGGCACTCCTCAAATTCAGGTGTAAAAACAGACAAGTTATTTAAAGAACTGGAGTTGTCTTTACTACTCCAGAGGTAAAATCACTGTTCAATTATTTACTTAATTCATCTACTATTGTCATATATCTCAGAGGCAGAAAGTACATTTAAGAGGCAAGAAGTCATTTTCCCTACAAGGCATTTGGGTGGACAAAATGTATCTGAGTAAATCAGCACGAGCAAGGTACATTATATGCCACCGCTTTCAGATACAGATTAGTATTCTGTAGAGCACCTCAGCTAGGATAATCAGATGACCTCCTCAAATATGAAATTATATACTTGATCATCTATCTACATCTGCTCTTTCTCTGACAGTGCTTTTTCATGCTGGCTTCAGACAATGGTGTAGGAATGAAGGGTTTAGACTCATCAGGAACTGGACCTGTACAAAGTATGTACAGCAGAAATGGGATTCATGTAAAGCTGCTGCAAGTAAAACACAGGAAGGTCACCAAAAAAGGAGATTGAATTAAAGACTATAGGAAAGCTCACGGGTGCAGAAGAATATCTGGCTTGGGGATGAATCGGAAGAGTGAAATTAAAAAAAGCTTTGTATCTTTGAGAAAAAATGTAAGACAGAAGGTCATAAAACTCATTTAGGACACGAATTTAAATCATTCTGCACCCAAAAATACCGTTTAAAGATAGCATAGAAAAATAAGCAACCAGATCAAATGCATACCCGCTGCTATTGAAATGCTACAAGTTTTTAAATTAGATAAAGGAACTAGGATACCTAGTTTTAAGTGAGAATATTGACCTAACAGGAGCATCAGAGACTTGATGGAAGGCAGGCAGTCAGTGGAAACCTGTAACATAAAACAAACTACACAGGAAAGAAAAAAATGATGTAGTGTATGTTAAAGAAAGCTTTGCATCAGATAGATAACTGTTCCGCATGTCGCACATTATCTCTATGGATTAAGACACCAGGCCTACATAAGTATTAGAAAAAGTTGTCACTGTCTAATCAGGATGACAATGGTGTCAGTGATGTGCCAAGAGAGATTTAAGAAACGGCAAGAAAACAAATTAGTAATCAGAAACTTCAATCACCCCCACATATACTGGGTAAATGTCAGGTTGGGGTGTGATGCAGAGACTAAATGACACCACAAATGACTGATTCATGAAGGAGCTTTTGCTGAAAGCTGGAACAAGCCAAGACACCCTTGACTTGGTTCTGAGCAATGTGCAAGTCATGGGTCAAAATGCTGTGAAAGAACAACTGCTCAATATTGTTGGCAGAACTGGGAAATTCTCTTTTAAAAATAAGAAAAATCAGAAATAACATAAAAATAGTATTTTGTTTAAAAAATAAATTGTGTAAAAATGAGGCCGCTTGCTTCCAAGTTGGAGAAAAGACTGGTCATAGTCATCATAATATGAACTTCTGAATACCAAAAATAACTGTTGAGTAACAAAGAAATAAAACCCAGAATGTTTAAAGTTTTGGGTAAATAATTTTATTAGAACTAAAAAGATGTACTTCAAAAATAAGAAGTCACATTCAAAGGAGAAAAAAATAGCTAAGAAGATAAACACAGAAAAGCAAGACAAAACCACACAAGTAATGTAAGATATAGTGAAACATGGATATAATTTTGCTTCAGCTAATATGAACACAGTGATTAGCAAGTGAAAAAAAAAAGGTGTAACAAGTTACTAAATTCTTGAAGATAAGAATTGTATGTTACGGAAGTGGGGATTTGATGCAAAGAATTTTGTAAAGGTAAAACTTTAGAGACACAACACAAAGAATTTTGTAGAAATAAAACTTTAAACAAGTTAAGTATTTAGAAAGCTTATAGTTTGTAGGTGATTGTACAGCAGCAATTAGAAAAGAATGTACCACAGGTGATAAAGTGATAAAGGGGCTTAGGTAGCTTAAGGGAGTATATAGCAGCAATTAGAAAAAGAATGTATCAAGGGCATACTACTAGTTAGGAAAGAATGTAAAAGAGGTAACAGATAACTGTCCAAGGACGGTCCAAATAACTGACCAGGAATGGCCAATCAGAATATAACAGTTAATTAAGGGAAGAAATAAAGCTAGATTAGACTGGTTTAGGAGTTTTTACAAGATAATTATTAAACAGAGCAAGCTCCACAGTGCAAGTTGAAAAGTTCAACTGAGGAAGACCTACAGCCTTCATCAAAAGACCACCAGAAAAAGCTGACGACCACCAGAGTAACCAACTACGCATGAGCAAGAGCAAGGACTTATGTAATGTCATGATGTAAAATAACAAGTTACTAAGAACCCCTCACAGGAGGAACGTATCTTTTCTGTATGTATAAAAGCTTGTAACTTCTGTTAAGAGTTGAGTGGGTTTGGTAGGAGAAATCCCCTCCACTCCCAGTGCTGTAAATAAATTCTTTGTTCCATCGATTTTGGTCCGTGAACAAATTATTTAAATTTGTGAACACATTTTTCACTGTAATAATTTACTAGAGGCATAAACACTTGTTATAAATCATCAAACGGTATTACAGAAAGCCTTGTAGAACAAGAATGTAGTTCCTGCCACAGATTAATGACCAGGTATAACACAAGAAACAAGAAGAGAGATCAGCAGTCAGTTTTCACAACAGTGGGAGGTCACTTGCAGACTTGAACGGGCATTTGTGCAGGACTCCATTCTGCTCATCATACTTATAAATGTCACAGACAGGGAATGCACACTGAGGTACCTACACATGCTACAACATTTCTTTGAACAGTAAAAAGGAAAGGTGTGTTAGGAGGTACAGAAGGACAGCAGCATTCTGAACGCCTGAGTGATAGAAAGAAAAAATCAATGCTGATGCAAAGTAATGAATATAGGGAAGAAACAGTCCTAACTATGGACTAATTGGTAGGTTCTGAGCTAACTACGGCCACTCAGTAAAAACAGTGTTGTGATATTCACCAGCATTTTTATAAATAAATCAGTTCAGTATTCTGCAAAGTCAAAATAAGCCAACAGAACATTAAGACTATTTGGAAAAGAAAGAGAAAAGCCAGTTTGGATGGTGCCCTGAGCAACCTGATCTAATAAGCGGCATCCCTGCCCATGTCAGGGGGGGTAAGAACTAGATGATCTTTAAGATCCCTTTCAACCCAAACCTTTATATGATTCCTGGAAGTATTCAAGAAAAAAGGAAAAATCATTGCATTACTTCATTTTAGTCTACTTTCATACTGAATGCTGTGTACAGTTCTAGTCCCTGTCCCCAACAGGGCAGAGCTTAACAAGGTACCAGGAACTGCAGCAAGAGAAACGAAAGGCGCGGAACACCCCCCACATAAAATCAGACTAAACACGGAAAGACTTTTCTGCCTAGGAAAGAAGCAACTAAGAAATATATTGCAGATACCTGTAATAATGTTCTGGAGGAGTCCAACAGCTATTCAACAACCTCCTCACTTGTAAGAAACAGAGATCAGCAAAAGAAATTACCAGATGCTGGGCTCTAAACAAATGAAATGATACTCTATTTTCATGCATATGCATACGGATGTGTATGTTTAAACTGGTTTATTCTCACCCACTGCTTGACACGAAAAATACGCAGACATCACAGGAAGTGCCTGAGCAGTTTCATAGTTTGATGCTGAAAGAATATCAGAGAAATACCACAACATATTCTTATCCTACTTTTATACTATGCTAGAGACTCCACTGTTGCCTACAGCGGGAAATGAAATATCAAGAAAGATTTCTGGTCTAACATCATAATGCTGTTCTCATGTCTTTATCTTCTTGGAACGTGCTATGAAGTCAATTAGGACTCTGCAGTGTTGTTCATAAACTGATGTGACTGTCCTGTGGTGTTAATAAGCATTGCTGTTGGGGCTGGCAACTTATCTTTCCCAGAGGAAAGGAAATAGAAGTTGTGACCCGAAACACACAATTCATTTTTGATTCAAATGCATATGAAGATAATTTTGAACATGAGACTTTTGCAAATAGCACAAATATGTCAATGTAGAGCATTTTACTGCCGGTCAAAGTTCAGAAATTATTACAGAGTCACTTCTTTAACAATTTTGAGTGACAGTTACGTTCATTTTAATTTGTCTAGCATCTGCTCCTGACAAATGTAAGCAGATGTGTCTAATTATTATCTTTTGATACTTGTATATGCATAGCATGAATAAGATCATGAAGAAAACAGATTTTTGTGAAGTCGAGGTAAAATGCCTTTGAAGGAAATGACATGGCAATGAATCAGATAGCTAAAATGAAGTTAGCAAATAAACACAAGCAATACATTCCAAGTGAAAACATTGTTTGAAGATGATAGATATATTTAGTCTACGTAAAATTTAAATTAGTTTGGAGCTTGAAGACAGAACTGTCTTCTTTCCAATTTTTGCTCATAGAGTCACAGAATCATAGAATGTCCTGAGTTGAAAGGGATCCACTAGGATCATTGAAGTCCAACTTCTCATGACTTAATTGACAGGAATAATACTTCGACCTTACTTTCCAAGTGTGACACCATTCACATTTTATTTGAATGTTTTTTGCATCTTCAAAGATTTTAAATTGGTTAAAACCCGTTAAAACCCATTAAAATGGTTTTTAACACAACACCACAATTACACAGATTTCTGGTCTATGTCAGGAGACAGAATTTTAACCATAAATCCCCTGCAGAATGATTCTCCACAGTTATGTCCGTCTCCTCAAATTGGAACCTCTAACTCCACAGTCCCTTGTGCAGCTTCTTTATCATCCTCATGTACATCTGTAGCCCTGCATTTTGAGCCACTTGTCAATAGTGCAGCTCTTGGACTTGCTTCAGAGTCCAGGGACAAATTGCTGCCACCCAGCTGGCTGCTGCCTTGCAAGCCTGCACGCATGCAACGCCATTTGTTACTGTGCAGAGGAGTAGCTGTCAGCTTTACGTCCATATTTCTGACACACTGCTGTCTGCCCACTCCCTGGCGAGGCTGCTGCTCTCCATCCAGCATGCTAGAGAAGTCTCTGGAATCTTTGGGGTTAAAAAATGTATGGCAGAAAGAGGGTGCGATGGTGATATGGATGATATGATCAGGAAAAGCTGAATTCTGACAACTGTTGCAAGACCAACATAATCTCAAATCAAGAAGTTGCGCTATTCACACCAAAAGCAAAGTTGCTCATGTTATCACCTCTCATACACAGAGAATAGGTCATGCCAGTAAAGAAGGAAATATCTGACTTTAAAATATCTATTCAAACCACAGATAAATTCTTCTAGCAGTTTAAATTTCAAGAATGTTTGTTTCACTCTTAAATCATCTGGTTTTATCCACAGTATGCAGACAAAATGACTCTGCTTATAACCAATTATCAAAACTTCTATATAGTATAAAACCTGTAAATAGTTCAAATTCTGCTAGATGAGAAAGATGTACTTAAAAACATTTGTCATGCCAATATAGATCACTGCAAAAGCTAAACATAATTACTTGTCCACCTTAGTGTACTATAGTCAAATTTGATTCTGTTCCTACTTATGCAAACAGATAGTTTTTCAGTTCCACAATTGGCTACTTTTTGTGACTACTATAGTAAGTTTGTCTCATTTTTTAATTACATTGCAATTAACAGTTACTAGTAGAAACAGAATTACCAAATCACTAATTATAAAAAACAACAACAAAAAGTAGACCCTATCTCAAGCTCAGAAACTAAATGTGCGTGTGATATAACCTAGTTTTTACATTACCTCTTTTACATTTGTCCAGGTTCATCTCACAAATAATTCATTCCTATATGGTCACCTTTTCCACATGATCCCAAATCAAGCCTTCAGAGTATAAGCTGCTGGATGCTGAGCACATTAAAACATTTGATGCTATACTGGGAAAAGAGATCTTAGAAATCTAGCTGTAATGATGGAAATGGATTCATTTGTAAAACGTGGTTGATTGATTATCTTTTACAACTAACTGTAACAAATGCATTTACACTAATAAAAGAATTGACTTTCTTTGAATTCAGATTGTTCCCCAGAGGGGCAATTTATTCTGTGCTTAGAAAAAAAGCCTTTGCTCAAATTATTGATGTATTATTATTACAATAGCATGACATTGTAGATATATTGCAAATGGCACCAAAAAGTGGGTCCCTGATAATATAATAACTAAATACAAAGAATTTATCTTTCCTACCAGGTATACAGATTATACATGCATTTGTATGTGCAGATGTGCAGACTTTAAATTCTTTTTCTGTATATGACAGAGACACAGTGTCTTCTTGTCACACTAACTCATGTTTTCACTAAAACAGCTCCCCTACCTAGGATTTAAAAAGGTACTGGGTTATAGTTACCATTACCATTACAAAAAAATGTAATTTGTGGATCATTCAGAAGCCATCTGAAATACAGGAAGGATTACTACTCGGAGCTATTTTTTCACAAGTTTTACTTGAGGCTAAGAATTCTAGAAAGCTAATTTAAATAGAAATTATTTTTAAAATATCACCAGGTAATACTTCTTCTGTGGAGAACAAGTATTTATTTTACATACTTCATGTTTTCAAAATCAATTGACATTTCTTTGGAGGAAGAGTCTTGAAAAGTCTACAAAAGGTAATGTCATTTAGATTTTCCAGTAAAGGCAAAGTCAAAGTATATTGAAAACTATGGAAGATTATCCCCTGTCTTTCATAAGGCTAGACTTTGACTGTCATATGTTTGGGACACACTCCAGTTACTTCTAGTAAGTTAAGGGAATGAAGTTATTTGAAATCGGGGAACAAAGAAGAGGAAAGTTGTGTGCCTAGCGACTGAAAACAACAATAGCTGATCAGTTGGTAGAAACCACAGATGATGAAGCAGGGTATTTTGACTAGTTGCAAGACCACTAGAAGTAACGGTGAAATCCATATGAAAAAGATTTTACTATAATCCTAGCATGCAGCAGGTGATGGAAATAGAAGTGCTGCTGAATGAGTTATCAGTTGAAGTTTGCCTAAATATGCTGAAAAGTTCCGGACACATTTCCTCAAAAACTTCAACAGGAAAAGGTGCAGCAAAGGGCTAACAAAAGCCCAAGGAAAGAGAGAACCTGTCCTCTGAGTGAAACACTGCCTTGTTTAGCTCAGTGACATGAAAAATGGAGTGTACTGTGACTCTATCCCTGCACCACACACGCTGTTTTCTTTCAAACTGAGTAACAGGAGATGGAGGGATGATGTGCATGTACATCTTAGGAAAACACACTGTCAGGATGCATCTGCTTCGTTTACTTTGATCCTAGGGAAGGAAACACTCCATGTTCAGAAGTAATCTAAGACAGTATACAATTGACTACCTCAAGAACCACCCAATCACAGTTCTTCATCATTTAGCATTTCACATGAAGTACTAAAATATCTCCAACTTATATATAAAATAAGCAACATATCTTTTTTTTTTCAAAGGTGTCTAGATGTAGTTAGGATGTAGGCTCCTAAATTACTTATGATCTTAAACTCCTTACCAAAGCTCTCTACAAACAAATTGTTCAAATTCTAATACGAATTAATTAGAATAAATTAACCAGTTTTTCTAATTTATTAGGAAAAAAGCCTTAATTATATTTAAAAGTATCAGTTGCCTAATTACTGTTGATCTGATTCGTTGGTTGCTGTTATTGATTGTCACTAATGAGAGATTCAAGTTGTTTATTTTAGATTATTTATAGTGTTAAAACCAGAAAATCTGAAATAAATCTGAAGTTGTGAGACTTGTCCAAGCACACTTAGGGCTAAAGCCTCAAAGGTATTTACACAAAGCAATCCTGTTCAAGTGTGTACTTCACACTGCACATACACATCAGTGTACATTTGGAAAACAAGACCACAGGAGCAGTGAAACCATTTGCACAAGTTTGACTGATACTGGAGGGATGAGAGTGACAAGCTGCACCTCTGCAGCTGTGGATGCCATCAGGCTGATGGGCTGCCTCACCAAAAAGTGATGTAAAGGCCCAGGAGAATGAGCAAGGGAGACAAGAGCCTGCTTTGAGGGTGCAGTTTGAGCAGTGTGATGAGTCAGGAAACATGAGCTAGAAACCTCTGTGCTCTTGTGATTTGGACTTTGGAGTTTCCCAGGAGATGACTGATGCCCCAGTGTCAGGATCCAAGTGTGACTGATGCACAGGGAAGAGCTCATGAGAGGCTGATGAAGACAAAAGATACAAAGCAGGGATAACACTCCTTTTTGGCACCCTGAGACTTGGCAAAACCAGGTGTAAGTTGCAGCCCAGGTATATGCAGTTTCGGCTTTCAGACTGTTTCTACATCATCATGTTAGCATGATGTTTTATTTTAAATATCTTTATTCTTGCATTCAAGGGTTTCACTTTTGACTGAAAGGAAGCATTAAAGGGATAAGTTTTGACAAAAATCTCAAACAACAGTGATACTGTACAGGATACGTGTAAATACAGCTATTCTTGTACTTAAGACAGGATGAAAGCATACTGACAGCTTTAATGCAGACCTTTGGCATGTTTATGCCCAGATAAACATTCTATAGAATGAAGTCACAGCAGAATAGATGCACATTTTAAAGCATTTCTGCCATGTGATGCAGATTCTGGACTGAGCTCAGACAGATGGTTTACAGATAGTGAGCCAGATTCAGCTAATGTGACCCTGTTAGAACTCCACAGGTTCTGATGGGGTTGTACTCCTGTAGAGGAGATGTTAATTTCTCCTAGAAACAATAAAATAATGATTTGCATAGAATGTTATGATGCAAGACTAAATACAACCCATAATTAAACATGTATTATTAATTCTTTTCAGGGCAAGCACTGGCTTTTTTCGTTGGTTTCTGCCTGCTAGATACTTATTTCTCCTTCTATAAACTAAGGTTCAGCTCAAGCAAATTCTTCTTTTATTGATTTTTTTCTTTTTAGTATTCAACCTACAGTTATCCATTATATGGTCTATGTCACTGGAGCTTTATCGTTTTTGCTATATTTTTCTTTCTGAGTGTATCTGATTTAGTATGTTCTTTTAAATGCATTCGTCCTTCCACGGAAATCATATTTCTTCCTCTAAATGTATTCCCCCATACTTGTTTCTGCCACTATGTGCTTTTTATATTACCTTTGCTACAATATTATCAGACCAGAGCAATACATTCCTCCTTGTTTCTCTGCTGTGGATTTAGTCTGAATTCACACAGATGGAACAGTGCAGAAACTGAAACAGAACGTTTTAAGGTGTTGAAATCAATCTTTTTCCACAAGACAGTACTTGTATTTGTGTGAATGTGTTTTAATATTTCTCTTCCTTCTACAAGTGCTGTGAATAACAAGCAGTCATGCAATTCTACAGGGCTGGACTTAGGAACTTCGCTGGCTGCTATTTGCTGGTTTTCGCCATTTTTCTGTCCATCAACTGTGTTTATTCTCTGTTAGATCCAACAAGTTTAAATCTCACCAATCTAAACCACATAGGTAGTAAATATAACTCCCTGCCTTGGAAACAAAAGAGACCACTGAAGCCACCTAGAACCATTTTATCAGTATGTCCAGGTTTTTACACATGATCTGAGCCACCCGACTAAAGTTTACCAGGCCCACAAATTCAATGGACAGAAGGAAGAGGAAAGCTAAAAGACTTCTGAAGTTCAACAAAAGCATTCTGAATTTTGTTCTAAGACTTATATGCATGTAAAAAGGTAACTTTGGCTACTGATCCCACTCTTTCTGGCAGCTTCCAATTGCTGTGTTTTAATGCTGCATTACAAAGAATGGGTATTCACTGGTTCCCTCAGGTCTAACTACCTGGATATTTATGCATAGAGCATTAAGGAAATGGCACTTAGTAATTTGGAGATTTTTCTTTGAATTATATAGATTTCAAATCAGTCTCTTAAAAGGACCTTGGGACAAATGTCGAGAGTAATTAAAATATTCATTATCAAGGCATGAATCACACTAGATTGCAACCAAACTAATCTGATGCAGTCATTGCATTTCCTTATTTATTTCCCTCATAAACAACATATATCACAACTTTCCCAGGATGCTAAATATTCTTTCAGATGGATTAGCCAAACTATTTCTAAGCAATTTTTAAAACTCCCTTCTAAAAATAATTTATTCTATTCTGAATATAGCAGCCTTACTGGATGTCTTGTTCTTTTACTCTTCATATGTTGCTGAACATTTTATTCTTTTACTTTTCATAAGCAGAGAAAAAGTTGACACCCTTTACTCTAAACACACTCTTTAAACATAATACTTAAAAAAAAAAATTCTGGAATCTACACATGTTCCCTTCTCCGATCACTCTGTGAGGTTGTTTCCAGAAAATTTTAATCAGAAAATCTTCAGCAATCTTGGTACAGCATTATTTTTCTTATTCTGTAAGTTTTTAAACTACAAAGTAACTTCCAACTGTCTTTGCTGTTTTCTGTCTCAGAAAACATACAACTCGATGCAACTCCAGCCCTAATGTTTGTTTAAACATGCAGTGCAGTTGTTATTAGAGCCTTCAACTATCATGACAAAATTCCATTCATTTTGTGTAGCTGTCACTCCACAAGAAGAAACAGCTTTGCAGAAAACACTACAACTGATTTGTACCTGTTTGTATGTGTACAATTCAGTTACAGTCTAGAAATAATCCGTACATCAGAAATGGAAACCATCTGGAAATACAAATGTTCCATTGCAATGAAGTCAGGCTGGCTTGAGGGGTTGTGCTCTCTCTCATTTGGCAATGACACAAATATTTTGATTATCTATTATCACATGACACACTGTCACTAGCTGATAGATTTTAAACCAGTATAAAAAAAAGGAACATGGAATGACATCCATATGCAATTGATATTGATGCTAAAAACATTTGTATCATATGTTTTCACTGAAGCCAGAGGGGAAAAACTCCAAATCCTAATGCACTTTCCTTAAAAAGCCTGGCAAGTACTTTTGAAGTTATTCTTTTTACTAGACTTCTATTGAAAGGATAGAAATAGCTGAAACATTAAACATGAATGAACATGAACAGCCGAAACACCTTACACATGATTCAGCTCAGTAAGAAAAGTTATGTGTCACACCAATGTCCGAAATCTGAACAATCTGAAGATGCAGATGTTGGAGATTTAGCATCTTTATAAAGAGATGTATGAAAGGCAGAAAGAACCAAAAAAAACACAGAATCACAGGATGACTGAATGGTTTGTGTTGGAAGGGACTGTTAAGACAACCTAGTTCCAAGCCCCTTGCCATGGGCAGGGACACCTTCCACTACACCAGGTTTCTCAAAGCCCCGTCCAGCTTGGCCTTCCACACTTCCAGGGATGGGGCATCCACAAGTCCTCTGGGCAACCTGTTCCAGTGCCTCACCATCCTCATAGTAAAGAATTTCTTCCTTATATCTAATCTATATCTACACTCTTTCAGTTTGAAGCTATTCCCTCTTGTCCTGTCACTACAAGCCCTTGTACAAAGTCCCTCTCCATTTCTCTTGCAGGCCACTTTAGGTACTGGAAGGCTGCTACAGGGTCTCCCTGAAATCTTCTCTTTTCCAGGCTGAACAGTCCCAACTCTCCAAGCATCTTCATAGGAGAGATGCTCCATCCTCCTGCTCATTTTTGTGGCCTTCCTCTGGACTGATTACAACAGTTCCATGTCTTTCTTGTACTGGTGGGTCTCATGAGGGCAGAGTGGAGGGGGAAAATCACCTCCCTCTACCTGCTGCTCATGTTGCTTTTGATGGAGCCCAGGATATGATGCCCCGTCTCATTACTGATCCCTGTGGAACATCACTCATCACTGCTCTCCACCTGGACATCATGCAGTTGAGTGAGACCATCCAGCCAATTCCTTATCCACGGGGTGGTCCACCCATCAATTCCATGTCTTACCAGTTTAGAGACAAGGAGGTCATGTGGGACAAAGTCAAATGCTGTCAGGCTTACACTATCATTTGCAATATCACTGAGGAGATCTCTGCTTTTGCAGTCCTGGGAGAAAGTAAAGTCCCATGGAGATGGTTTTGGGTAGAGTGCTTATGACCTACTTATTTCTGAACACAATGGAAATACATCTTTTATATGTACAGTGCGACCAGCAAAACAGGACTTTTCAAATACTCTTGCTTTTGTGTGTTTCCTTTGTAAATAAGCACACGTTTGAACCAAATAACACCAAACTCATTCATTTCCCTTTCTCATCAAAAAGGTAACAAGGTCCTGTATGCTCTCACTCTGTGTGAATCTTAGCACAGTAATACCTACATGAGCTGCCACAGTTTCAGTAACTAATTAACTAATATTCACAAACCAAATTTCATTATTTAGCACTTACAAAACTGATTCTGTCTGAAATACACATTATGGAGCATGAGGTGAATGGAAAAGATGAGAAGAAATATGCTCAGAGGCTGTTTATTTATTAATGGATTTTAATATGCCTGAATTAATTTTTTAGTAAAAACGTTACTTTTCATTTCCAATTTTGAGACTTAAACGGCTGTTGAGGTAGAAGTAATTGACACCCTATGGATGCAATTTTATTTTATACATGCAATATCTAAAAAAGGTAAACAAATGAGTTCCCAATTGCCTATGCTTTGAACTCAAGGACTGAATGAGATCATTCCTAGAGCTGAGCTACCATTTCAGTGCTTCCAAATCAGCAAAACATCAGTTCACAACTAACTAGAGCACATGGTTCAAAACACCAATTTTAGTAGTTCCTGCTCATAGAAAATTGTATTTAAAATTTAAATTTCAATTTTAAAAAAGAAGTTGTCTGCTTAAGAAATAGAAAGCATCTTCAGCTTAATGCTTTTGCTGGGGGTAGCAGGTGAAAGCACCTCTTTTTTTTCAGGATAAGTGACTGCCATTTCAGGCTGCAAAAAACAGAAAGCAGTAAAATGTCAGCTGACACAATGAATATCTGTATAAAAGCAATGATACAACTTGGCGAAAGCCAGGGAGATGTATGTGATAGCTGAGGGCAGCAGAGCTGTCAGCCTGCTATGCAGACTTGATTGTATTTCTTATTAAAAAAAAAAACAAAACACCATTTAAACTGTGCACTACAGATAAAATATTTTTGCATTTGTTAGTGCTCATCTTCCTATCAGCACTTTTACTTTGTCACCAACATAAAGCTGCAGTATTAGCAGCCACAGAATAAAGGTACACAACAGGATGTAATGACTTCATTAAGTGGTATCTGCTTGTGCACTTGTTCAATTAAATAAGGTCAATACAAGTATTAAAGCAAACTTGATCAAAAAGTAATCTTACTTAAATAAAGAGAAAAATTGCATTAATCAAACTAGAGCATCTGCCAATTCTCCATTATGTCAGGTTTAGTAAAGATGCAACCCCAAACTCCATGGGCAGCCACTCCGATGCTTTGGAGGACATTTGATGTACACAAGTGCACACCATTTGCATCTCCATAAACATGAGATAAACACATTCCTTTCTTGCATCTTTTAGTAGCTTTGGACTGTTACATGATCTCTCTCTCTACCAATATAATCGGGCTGGCATTAATTCAAAGACTCTGTTCTTGCCAAATAGTTTTCCCTACAACAAAAATGCTTCATACTTTTCCTTCTGTACTCTCACATATATTTGCATCCATCTTTGATAGCCTATGGACTGCCAGGCCTTAGCAAACATTCAGGAAGTCTGCAGAAAAGAAACTGTTTTAGCTGCAGAAAAACTATTTCAGAACATTTTTACTGTCTTAGAAAACATTTTAATATTCATACTGTCCTCAGCTACTGGTTTGCTGATGTTGGTCTCACTGGCAGTACAATAAAGCCCAAGAGCTCATCAAAAAGGAGACAAGAATAAAAAGAGTACCTAAATGTCAAATAACTTTGCTAAACTGGGGTCATCAGTAAACACCATGGTGAAACCAAAACCAATGTCCTGGTACACAGTGCTGATGTGACAACAGATAAGAACAGTGAGACTAGCAATAAATTATATAAACCACTTACTACTGATACCAGTACAAGCTCTTCCTTTGCTTTTCACAAAACAAATGACAATATAATTAAATGGGATGGAAAAATCAGTGGCAATGACTACTAAGGTATTTAATTCTCTTTTTACTCTTAATGAAGAGACATCTCAAAAATTATAAACAAAAGTAAGAAAAATCTACCCAACAGATACCACTTACTTATACTCTGTAAGAATTTAACATATACTCAGCTAGATCTATAATCCCTGCACTGTTGCTGTGATGTTTGTGTGTACATGTCTTGAAAGAATATATACATAGAGTAGTTTTTTTCCTGAAATCTGTAAAGTATTCATGGAAGCACATTTGTTCTGAAATACAAATATTACAAATATGAGAAAGCCTGTTCAAATCTAGGAATGTAAATATTGAGTATGAGATAAATTAACTTAGATACGTTTGTGGGTTTTTTTCCTTGCATGAACAAATTAAATGATACTTATTTCACACTGATCTCTTAAATTTTTTTTCAGCGCCTCTTTACAAAACAATTCTAGTCCACAATATAGTGTCTTTCAGTGTATTACTTATAGCTCACTTAGTGCTCAAGGTTTTGCTTTTCACAGCTCTTAAGACCAGTCTGTGACCTTGCAATACAGTAACTCATCTCACAACTTTTATGAAAAAGAACATTTTCAGTCTACTGGATACTTGACATAAGAAGACTGAATGTTTGGCAACTTAGGCAACAAGATGAAAACACCATTTTCTGAACCTTCCAGTAGCTTGTTCACTACTTAATAATAATGACTCAAAATTTCCCAGTCCAAGCCATTGCTTCTTTTCCTTTACACTTGCCTTTTTCCTTTCCTTTCTCCTTCCTCTCCCCTTCCTTAACACCCCCTTTCCTTACTCCATCTCTCCCCTTCTCTCCTAATTTTTTTCTTATAAAAAATAACAAAGTTCATCATTTGAACCATCGTGCAGTGAAGGCAATGAAAAGAAACTCAAGTGAATGTTGGATGACAACAGGAATGGTACCCCTTGAGAATCTTAGCCAGGATAATCTTGCTGTATTTTAGTGCTAGTCTATCACATTCTTAATTCTCCAGCCCTGGACCTCTCCTGAGCAGAGATGCATGCGAGCATTTCTCAGCAGAAATATGTGATTGCATATTTCAGTTACAGCTTCCCATTTCTGAACACCTGTGATCACTGAAAAACTCCTTCACAGCCAATAATACCACACATTACTGGACATGAAAGAGGCAAAAGCTTTCAAGAAACACTACACACTATAATAAACATCTGAAACAAAGTACTTTGTTGTATGAACAGTGATTCTAGATACAGGCTATATGACGACATTTTCTTTTTCATGAATGACAGGAACAAGAAAAAGAAAACACCTATTAATTCTTCAGAGAGCATTAGGCCCATGTTTATCCTGCTGTATTTTAAGCACTTCCATGAGTGAGATATGTGATTGCCCCAGGCCAGTGGAGAACGATATTTAGATCTTAGGCAAGCTGAAGCCTCTGGAGGGGCACTTCCCTTTCTACTGCCTACATATGCAACCTAAGACAAATGTACTCGTAATTTAGATTCCTCATATGAACCCAAATACAGAGTTCACAGGCAAGTTACTCAACTTGCACTAATTAGGCTTGAAACAAAAGCATCTCTGAACTAAATACCACAGAATCTGAATCAAATGTCTATTGCAAAGGCAGTCTTAGATTTGCTATTCAAATTTTCATGACATAATTACAAGCAAATCTTGTCCATTTCAGCCCCTCCTTACCTTTCTAGAGCTAAAGAGTTGATATTTGTGTATAATAGGCTTAGAAGAAGCTTTATATTTCACTTTCCTGCTGTCTCTAAATATTCTGTATCAGGAACTATTGTCTGCTTACCATTCAAGAAAGTAAACAGATAACTAAACCTCTTCAAGTAAACCATATGTCTCTATAAATATTTCAGTACACATTTTTTGTAGAAATAAAGCAAGAAATAAAACACCCACTTCCACTAGAATTGGTTCTGACAGTTACACTTGCCAGACAGACTCAAAGACTACTGGACAAGCATTGGTGTAAGCTGTCATCTTACAAATATAATCTAAATTCTAATCCCAAAGTTGTAAATAAATAATTTCTACTTACAAGCAGTAGCGTACCATCTAAATCTCTAAGTTAATATTTATATATTATATATTTTAATATTTATGAGAAACCCCTTTTTTTTGTTCATTTTTATTTACTGCAGGGAAAAAGAGAGTAAATGAACAAACAAGGATCCCAGAATCATTTAGGTTGGAAAAGACCTCCAAGATCATTGAGTCCAACCTTTGACTGATCACCACCTTGTCAACTAGACCATAGCACTAAGTGTTGTTTCTTGAACACCTCAGGGATGGTGACTCCACCACCTCCCCGGGCAGCCCATTCTAATGTTCAATAACCCCTTCTGTAAAGAATTTCTTCCTGGTGTCCAACCTGAACCTTCCTTGGTACAGTCTGAG
>WEIV01003590.1:300006-335731 GCA_013390005.1 Calyptomena viridis
TGCTTGTGCTCCTTGTGCTTCATCAGCCTTGCTGCCCTTCTCTGAACATGTTCCAGCACCTCAATGTCCTTCTTGTAGTCAGGGACACAGAACTGGACACAGGACTCGAGATGCAGCCTCACCAGTGCTGAGTACAGCGGCACAATCACTGCCCTGGTGCTGCTGGCCACACTATTTCTGATACAAGCCAGGACACCATTGACCTTATTGGCCACCTGGGCACACTGCTGACTGTGGTAGGCTGGCTGTCAACCAGCACCCCCAGGTCCTTTTCCACCGGGTCACTTTTCGGTCCTAAAATAATTAACATTATAAAACAAATTTTGATTCACAATCAGACCCTAAGCCCAACCTAGCCTTATTCTTACTTCCACGCAGAAATTAAGTCTTGGTCTGGAGGACTTATTAATCATAAATCCAAGTAAGTATTTCCAGATTAGAGATATAATGTTGGAAAAAAACGTGACTGCCAAGCAATTTATTACGATAGGTGTAAATATATAGAGGTCAATGGATCTCTGACACTAGAATTCATCCTCCTGGAGCCTTACTGCATTTCTGTACTCTGGTGACTCTGGCAGATCTTGGTGTTATCTATTCCTGTGCTTCACAACACCTTGTAGTAATGCCTTCGGCTCACCCGGAAGCTGATTCACATGTCCCTTTAGTACCTGTGAGCAGGGTTCAGTTACTAAGACATACAAACCTACTCCTCTTCAATAGCTAAAATTACTGCACAAGACTGCAGCTGGGACATGTGACTATCAGATTACCCACTCCCTTCCTGGGACTGTACCTGGATGCCAGATGGAGTAACTGCAACACACAAAGGGATACTGGCTACTCGTAATTAAGCCAAGGACTGCAACGCTCCCTACTACAAAATTTACAGAGATTAGAAGAAGGGGGAAAAAAAAAAAGAGAGAAAGAAAATAGATGACCAAAAGTTGCAAAGACATTAGACTGAAATAGTCAACTGAGTCAGAAGTAGCAGGCAAAAGTATGGTCCACAAATTCTGATGTTAAACAAATTTTATGCCTCCTGCATAAATTCTCCCACTTTCTGTTCTATTTTGCTAACTTAGTCATAGAAGTCATAGAAGCAGCCCCATGCTGTTTCATTGTTTCTATATAAATGAGTCAAAAGAGAAATGAGATAAAAGATGACAAGAAATACTTAACTGATTCAACTCCTTTTCATGTGATGTTCATTTCCAAATTTTCCACCCAGATATCCTCAGAGTATATTACCAGAATGGGAATTTCAACTCTCAAAGCTGTTAACACCTCTAGACAAACAATGTTTGACAATACACGCATTGATAGGGTAACCACTCACTCTCCTGAATGGCTCATTGCCAAAGTCTTCAAATAGGGCAGGATTTTCACCTTGAATAAGTAGACATACCAGTTCCTAATATCTCTATATGTACAGAAAATGACCAGCTAGAAACAATATCTTCAAGAAGAACTAATCTTGCAGGCATAGAATTTGTCCTTTAGTATAATATGCCTAGCACCTGTGCTTCTGGCTCAAGCACTCTAGCTTTTTTCAAGTATGAAGAGGAATAAAAAGATAATTATACTAATATTACAGTTGCCACCTATTTTATGACCTAAACCAATAAAAGGTGTAAGTTTGAGACTTCTATACATATACCTAGAGAATACAGCAGTGTTTATACTCTATTCATCTCCTGTGTACAGAAGTAATCTTTGAAAACTTACAAGGCAGAGTCAACAAGAAGACCAGGAAAAGATTCAGTCATTCTCATTAATTCCACATCAAATTAATTAAGCAAATTAATAGCAGAAGTGTATCTGTCAAACATCACTCATTTTACAGTCATTAAAACTTAAGGTAAGAAATACTGGATGGAGAGAAAGCTGTAAGATACAAGCTTTTAAACAAGCTTAAAAGACTCCAAGTAAGACTGTGAATGTAGGCTGATTTGAATGACAAGCTGAAAATAATGCTGCCCGGTTTGCTGCAGCCACAGTATAGATGCTGGTTTACACCACTACCTAAGCTTGACACAGGAAAATGAAGCTTTTACTGGTCCTCTGGAGAGATCAAGGACTTGGAACAAGTTTCTTCATCTAAGAAGGAACATAGTTCCTTTTGTACAGAGTAGAGGGTGGTCCTGAAAGAGCCCCCAGAGGTTAAGTCATACATACACCTGACTGCTGCTGTGCTCCTGCCCCTCTTGCACAGGGTTTCCAGGCCCTCTGCAGGGCACAAAATGGGCTGGCAGACAAACACCGACCTGGAACACTCCTGTAAAGTATTCAGGTGCATGGGTTGTATCAGAGCATCTATGGACAGGGACAGCAACCAGAGAAACTGAATCTGAATTTACCTGTGTTTTCAAACACACAAAGAAAACCAAGACAGGCATAAATACCAGCAGATGACATTAGGAGCAAGCATGCAATTTTACCTCCCTGGGAAAAGAGGTTAATATCAGAAGGCTTGCTGTACTGATGCCAGATGGACTTTTTCAAGCATCTGCAGATCAAACTGAAGTCTTCGGGCAAATCAGAGACTAATACATGTCAGTGTTCATGACCCACACATAAATAGTATCAGGGAAAACCAAACCAACCAAACAAGCAAATGCAAATAAACCTGGAGGCAGAACTTCCTCGTTTTAGGCATTAACTGAGAAGTATACTGTTGTCATTTCTTTGTGGTCAGCTACTCTAGCAGTGACATAAGGCAAAATTAGTACAGCTAAGCAGGACTTAGAACAATTTTGACAGAAGTGTGCAAAGTATACAATTGGAAACAATATGCTTTTAAGTAAAAACTTTAATTCTTTTACACAGACATGATTTATAGATAGAAATAATAAGAAAACTGTACAATTCTAAGTGAACATTTTTTCTGCTTAGATTAGCCATGCTAAATTGGTGATAGTTTTGTCCTTTCTTTCTATTTCCTTTTTCTTCCAAACTCAAGAACTTAACACAGTACCTTAGTTCCGAAAAACAAAAGAAAACATAGGTCATTTGTGAAAAAATGACAACAGCAGAATTAACCATTTTTATTAACAATTTAGCAACAGAACCAAGAAATACCAACATTTTGGAAACACCAAGATGATACTTCAGAGCCAGGCTTTGCCTTTTTTCATGATCTGTACACAAGGTAGTTGTTTCAGTCTCAGGAGACATCCCTACATATCATGTCCAAGAGAGGAGAACTATGAGTCTCAGCAGTAAGGAATTTGCTGTAGCCAGGTGCTTTTTGCTGGTCCTCCTGTGCTCTGTGAGCCAGGTTCCTGGAAAGGCTGGAACTAAACTTCCGTATACAGTCTCTTCCCCACTTGTGTGGGAGAGCATGAGCCACGCAAGTCTTTTGCTCTGCCTCTTTCTCTGTTCCAGAACTGAAGTATATGAGAGACAGCCCATGGTAGCATCTACACCAACAAGCTGCATCTTTTCAATTTCCAACCAGGAAATTGAATCAAATCAGCTATAAACTGATCATTAGAAAGGATGCTAATGAACAATAGTTAATACCACCATGAATTTCCAACATTTTAAATACAATCACAGCAAAAAAAAGAGACAGACTTTGAACTTCTCTCAGTACAAGAAGGCAAGTAAAAAGGGACTGCTACACCATTTTCCATAATTCTGAAAAGCTAAGTCCTCTTCATCTCCCAGTTGCTGCAGTAAAATATAGTACTTATGGAATCTGAAATAGATTCTCCAAAGGAAAAGATGTGCCACTTTCATACCAGCCATGGAAATGCTACTTCATTGGTTGTTTTTCGATGACAGTCACAGTACGTCCTAAGCATGAGTCTTGCAAAGTCCTGCAGCTCATTTTCCCTTGTTTGTGGATTTAATTAGGGACAGATTAGGTATTGCCCAGATAACTTCAGATATAGAAGAACAAAATTTACAACAATTTACATAATAAATAAATTTCCCAGTACAAATATGCTGATTATTTCATTTGTTTACAAACATATGCCAAACACCTTCCCTCTAATAACCATCAACTAACAACACAGAAAAGCTGCGAAGGATGTACAGTTATCCTAAGTACTCTGGTGGAAACTTTAATTTGCATGGAGGCCCATGTGAATCCTTGGTGCATGTTACATAAAACAAGTGCTGAAAGAATACACAGGGCACCAGGAAAGAGGATGAACTGAGGCTTCATGGTCAGAGTTAGTTGTTTGTGTTTGGTACTTTGATGATGCTACTGAATTGCTATAGCAACAGGCCAGAACCATCTTAGGAAGAAAAAAAGAAGAAAAAAAACCCCAAACTGAAAGAGTTTATGTGACATGCAGGTCACTGTGACTCTGTTTTGATTCAACAGCTATGGGGAATGGACACTGTCCCATTCCAATACCTCTGTATAGGCTTGAATGTCTCCATTTGTTTAGCTTAGGACTTTATCATCTATTAGACTCTATAATTAATTGTGTACACATACCTTTTACCTAAATAAAACCCAACCTGGTCTGGTCAAGTGGAGGAAAATAGATGAGGATATTATAGAAACAGATAGAGAAAGTAACTTTTTTCCTGACTGCTTCACAGCAGCTCTGAAATTCCTTAGCTTTTCCTCTCCTGCCATTCATGCCTTCACCTCGCTTTCCTGCTTTTGTGACCAACAGCAGCAATCTGCAATGTAAGTGGTTTGAAAGGATTAGTGAGGTAAGGGAGTTATCTGCCACATTGAAGCATGGCAACTATTGAACTGCAAACAATGTCAGACTCTTCATAATTGTTTACTGCTATACTTGTCTGCTTCCTTCTCACTTACGTTTGCTGGATTTTGAAACACTCACCAGAACCTGGCCATTCCTAACAATTTTCTTGTATTCAAGAATAAAAATTAGTGTCCAGAAATTTCAAGCAAACATTTTTAATTTTATTAATATAAAACATCAATAAGGGATGATTCCTCATTATAGATCTATTTTTAATATTAAAACTATCTAGATTTGTTATCCTTACTCCTTTTTTTTTTTTCCAATTTGATAGGAAAATTGGAAGGAAAAAGTTATTTACCAATGCATCACAGGAAAAAAGCACCAAAAATTTGAATTTTAATGTCTTCATCATCTTGAGTACAATAGAGAGAATTAAAAGGCTACTTCAGAAATGCATTGATTCTAACCATTCATGTCAGCTTTGGTGTGGGGAAAGTCACACGTCACTTCGATGAACTATAGTAGACTAACTACAAAGAACCAAAATAACCTGGACAAACGTTCACGTCTTGGTGTGTGACATGTAGCTTATTGTAGTTTTTGGTTTATATTGTCAATGTAGATACAGGAAGGGTAACATCAATTTATGACAACTACATTATTAAGATACAGCAAATCTAAGTTTCTAAAGCCTTTAGGGCTCTACAGTATGTCAAACACAGTTACATTCTCGTGTTTAGTGGGCCTTAAATGTGTATCCTAATTATGTAAATACCTACATTTTACATAAAACTCCTCGAGGACTACTGGCAGGAAAGGCAACACACCTTTTGTGTACACAAAGATACTCCAGAAAGTGGCGTCCCCAATGTTTCAGCTCTTTTTAACCCAGCACTAGCAGAGGGCTGAAGGAAGAAGTGAAGTGCTTGAACAGCCATGAGGAGAGAATGACTTTTCACTGATGCTTCTCACCCACTTACCAAATTCACTTTAGACATAAATGTCACTTCTTGCACTAGACAGGAAACTAAAATATTTTTTAAAACGTATCCAGTTCAGCCCAGAAATAAATTAGCCACCATACATTCAGCTACATGAGAGTGTTCTGAGGATGACTAGCCATCTGATGATTATTCATGGCTGTGAAACCTGCTCTCAGCATTCACAGCTGATAAGCACACAGTGCACGGCCTTTTGGCTGTCTATATTTGTACCACTCTGCTTACAGGGCTTTGCATTCACTTAGCATTGGTCAGGCATCAGTGCTTCCCTGTAAAACAGAATGATTCCCTGAAGCAGTTTTAATCAGTTTGTAACTGGAAATGTTCCATACAGGTCAATGGCTATCAGTTGTTGGAGTGTGCATAATGTAATTAGCACAGGCTACAATTCCTATTTTTGACTTAAATAAGGGCCTTTTTGATAAAGCCCACAACTTTCTCCGAATGCATACTGAACTCTCTTTCTTGCAGTAGTGGCACAGTCCAAGAAAGCTTCATTCCCCAAACCATGCAATTTAGACTGTTTAAAGAAAATCATGCATAAATACTACGGGAGGGTGAGGAGGAGAAAGGGGCTTGTCTGGCTTTCTACAAGCCAATATTCTGCTGACCTTGCTCTGCAGAATTTAGAAGTTGTCTTTCTCTTATTAATCAATATAGAATATGTATTGATTAATACATGTTGGAGGGCATGAAAAATATTACTACTATTATCACCTACCCTGTAAAGCCCTCCACAGATTGTTCTCTATTATGTCACACGTTATTCACTTGATAGCAATTTTGTCTTCTAAGTCTTTTGGATTCAGCTGTCATATTTCAGCAGAACAGTAGTTTCTCGGCTCCTAGATGTCTACAGGCCTAAAAATGTTTGGTGAACTGAAAGGTTCTTCAAGCTCCCTTTAAGCTTCAGGAGTTCCTGCAGTTCATCCTCAGCTACACTACTGGCCAGTTTCTGCAGCACTCTCCTGTGTTTCTAGGTATTTTGGTAACTAAACAGACTGGGGGCAGGTCATGCAATTATTCTGAGGCAAACAAGACAACTTATCCAAGCTACTGATGGTGGTTGCTGCCCTCTCACTGAGTTTTACATATTTAAAGCCTAACTTTCATCACAAGGTAAGGTTAACACTGAAGCAGATAATTTTTAAAGCATCAATTCATAATGTTAAACAGAGCAAGTGACTTTCCCTTTGAATTTGCATGTTAACATCCATCCCCACAGTCTGTGTGTTCCTTGTTTTAAATGGCAATAGGCAGGAAAAAAAGCCAAAACAGGGAGGCAAAACAACAGCAAGCAATGAATGGTAAATTGAAATTGTATTATATGTATATGAAAAGTTTCCTTTTGTTATTATTAAATAGCACTGTTAACACAGCAACTGAATGTTTAGATTGGGCTGTATTTTATAGCTACTGCAGAGAACAGACATGAATACAGTCTTCATTCTGTTTATGCTCTAAAAGATGTACTGAGATGCAAAAGGATGTTTGGGAAAATACAACCAATACAACCAATTCTACTGATATACTGACCTCTTTGCATATTAAAATAATAGTCAATTGTTCATATTCCATAATCCTCTCAATGTACTGGAAAGCACTAAAATGTAAAGGTCTGTCACTGGCATTCCAGCAGAAATGGGTCACAGGCAGCCTGAAACTTTACCTAAGATGGAGAACTGCATCAAAAAAAGTGTAGGCATTTTTGTTTGAGTAGCAGGGTTTGAGGAAGAGAAGTATAGCTCCCTTTATAATAAGGTAGAGAGCAATTTGATAAAATACAAAAATGAACCAGCTAGGAAATATACAGCTGTTTCCAGAAGACAAAAAGCACAAAATGAACATGATGGAAGAAGATGGGGCAGTGCAGGGATTTCCAGCGTGAGAGTTCTGAATCCAAAACTACTGGCAAAAAAAAAGGTGTGTCTGTACTTAAAAGAATGAAAAATTAGAATTAGAATGTATGAGGAATCAAAGAAAATGAAAGGCGTGTTGCTAGAGGACACAGAAGTAAGCCTGGACCACACATATTTTAGAAAATTACTGTAGATAAGCATTCGCAGCTACAAGCAGGAAGAGAAGCAATAAAATGAATTGTAACCTTAAACAAACACAAAATATTAATGGAAAGGTGAGCCTGGGTCTATGTGTTTATCTATGTACTGTTGAATCTTGACCAGGGAAACCAAAACCTTTGGATCCACATGACACCAAAGATCAAATAAAAATATATGGACATTAGTTCTCATTCAGACCTAGGCTAGAGAACTCATGAGAGGGTTTAACTATCACATGTACAAAGGGAATTCTTTGGTAATGATGAGGGAAAGAATGGAAGTCAAGTATGGTAGCTTGTCTTAATACAGTCCATGCTGAAGAACCCTTCTAATCACATTCAGCACAATTAGAACTTAGAAAGGGAGGTTTTTGTTTGTGGTTTGGTTTTTTTTAACTGCTATGACTGTGACGTAATTATTAATTATTCAATGCAGGGCTGTGTTGGAGAGAAATGCCAGTCTGTTACAAATGACCGGCTGCTGGATTTACAGCCCATTGTGAATCATTTGCTCATCCTGCTGCTTCTTTGCAGCCCCAGTCTGGTCCTTCTCCATGATCTTTGCACACTCCTTTTGCTGTTCCTCTCCTTCCATTCTTGGCAGACAGGTGGACATTCTGATGGCCAAGCATGAAAGGAAGCAAGAGGAGACTACTTTGAAGTCCTTTCTCCCCATGCTAGGCTCAGCAGACCTCTCTACTTTCAATGTGGGGTATGCTCCCGTTTCTGGAAGGTACAGGAGAGGGAGGGAGCCACTGGGACTGGTAATTTATACCCATTTTCCTTATCTGTTTGCAAACAAGGGTACCACTGCAACAAGCTTTAGAAATGTTTGCCGTTCACTGACTTTAGTATCTGGGAGGAGAAAAAAGGGAATCTGAAGAGCATTTCTACCTAAATATACCTAGATTCTTTGGCTTAAATCTAAACAAAACTTCACTTCCTCTTCACATAGGGAGGCTTCATGGGAGTAAATCACTCCCAAATATCCTTGTTTATAATCAAGACCAAAACACTAAGTTTCATAGGCAAGGTCTATTATGTAAATCAATGTAAACAGTTCAAAATGGCTTAATTTGTAATGAAAATACCCCATTAGTATGTGCACTCTTCAAACAAAAAGGAATCTGTATACTAGTGTAGGGTGTATTTATGAACATAATTAGTGTAATTGTAAGAGCTGCAAAATGAAAATCTGTAGACACACCCTAGAAAACATGAAGTAACCAATAACACTTACCATTCCTTTTGATATAATGTGCTAACTGCCTGAAGAGCTTCCTTCTAGATTTTTAAATGTGTATAGTTTTAGAAAGAGCATGAAAGATCCAAGAATCACAGGATGACAGAATGGATGAGGTTGGAAGGGAACATCTGTGGTCCAACCTCCCTCATCAACATATTGCACATGACTGCAGCCATATGGGTCTTTAATATAGTGAGGCTAAACCCAGCATAGGTTACGAGAGCTAGACAGTCAGTCCTATTATCAAGTGTGGCTCACAGCTTACATGAAATATTTCATTCCCCTTAATGAAGTTTTAAAGAGCACATCACAAACACAGTTAAGGCACAAATGCTGAGAGCTGATTAAGAATCTGGGGTTTTTTAAGCTTCACTAAATAAATTCACGTTGTCCTGGACACTTTGGTACATTCCTAACTTTATACTTGGGCAGAGGTCACATGGAACCAGAAGGCACAAGATGCATGCTCCAGGTTGAAGACACAGCAAAGTGAGCTGTTGAGTAAGACCTAAATATACATCCTTGCGAGGAAGCTCAGCTGCAAGGCCAAAGTCATAGACAACAAATTACAACTTTTCCCTCAGATATTTCTTCCTGCAGACACAAACAGAATTATATTCTCCCCGGGGGGCTGGGGAGAATTTTGCATCAGTGACAAGACAGGAGCGATTTTCTATCCAGTCTAGGGAGAGTGATAATACAGCAACCCCCTCCAATACCCTGCTATCACTCCAGGAAGCCTGGGCTTCTGAAACAAGCTCCTGAGAAGATCTCTGCCCGGGTCTCCACCTCCTGTGTAATTATGCTGCTTTTCAGGATGATAACGTCAGGGTCTTAAATTAAAACTCAGAAATCCACAGATGAAATGCTGAATGTGAATGTTATTCTGGATTTGAAGGGTTGTTTGCTGGCATTGGAAGTAATGTAGGGGGATAAAAGCTCCCTCAGAAGAGCAAGATAACTTCTTTTAGTAAGACCTTTGGAAAACACATACTATTCAGTTGACTATATAAGAGCTAACGATAAAATTCTCAAGCAGAAATGATTGAATTGTACCTTGAGACAGGAGTGTCACTCTACTGAATACTCTTTCCAATTTAGCTGTTTGTTATGGTGTACTTACTCAAATGGTAGGGTAATGAACAAACAACTGTTGCTGTGCCTATGAATTCAGCTCCTTGAGCTGCCTCCTGTCCTGGCACAGAACTGATTGCTGTCACCTATCCTGTGCATCAACAGAACACTGCAACCCTTAAGGCTACCAGTCTGGTTCTGCTCCCTTCGCTAGCAATCAAAATTTTAAAACTATATAGATACATACGTATATATCCAAAGAAAAGATGACTTTTTATGCTACTGATGAGTAGCCCATAGGTCAGCCCACATCTTTTATATCGAAGATGACAATATTAATATTTCTATTGTCTTTGAGAACGAGGCTCCAGAGCTCCCCCGAGGAGTTTTACATATTATTTTCTGCACATTGTACTACCAGATTTGTATTCTAGTAGAAAACAAAAGTCATTCTTTTCCTAGCATACTCCAGCTTGCAAGAAGAGATCAAGCACGTTATGTGAATAAGAATTCAGATGGAAAAAAAAGTCTGTTTGGAATTATAATTAATTTACCATAACAAATAGAAAGAAAAAACATTTGGCAGGTGATGATTGACTTAGCAGTGCTGCTAGCAAATTTTAGTTTACTTTCAGTAAATGTATGTTCATTGGATAGTAACCCTGAGTTCACTTTGCCAAAAGCCGTGGAGAAATAGCCTGTCAACTGCAATAGATGTAAGTTGGCTGTAGGTAGCTGGCCCAGAGTACTGAGTTTCAAAGTGGTGAATGGACAAGGCTTGTTTTCCATTCAGGGGCATGGGACACGGCACCATCATTCACAGAATCACAGAATCAATTAGGCTGGAAAAGACCTCTGAGATCATCGAATCCAACCTATGACTGAACACCACCTTATCAACTAGACCATGGCACTAAGTGCCACACCAGTCTCTTCTTAAACACCTCCAGGGACGGTGACTCCACCACCTCCCTGGGCAGCTCATTCCAATGTCTAGTCACCTCTTCTGTGAAGAATTTCTTCCTAATGTCCAACCTAAACCTTTCCTGTTGCAGCTTAGGACTTTTTCCTCTTGTCCTGCCACTGGTTGCTTGAGAGAAGAGACTGACCTCCACCTGGCTACAACCTCCTATGAGGTGGTTGTAGAGAGCAATAAGGTCATCCCCAAGCCTCCTGTTCTCCAGGCTAAACAACTCCAGCTCCCTCAGCTGCTCCTTGTAGGAGATGCACTCCATTCTTCACCAGCTTCAAAGCCCTTCTCTGGACATGCTCCAGCATCTCAATGTCCTTCCTGAATTGAAGGGCCCAGAACTGAACACGGCACTCGAGGTGTGGCCTCACCAGTGCTGAGTACAGGGGAAGAATCATTTCCTAGTCCTGCTGGCCACACTCTTCCTGACACAGGCCAGGATGCCACTGACCTTCTTGGCCACCGGGGCACATTGCTGGCTCATGTTCAGTGGCCATTCATCAGCACTTCCAGGTCTTTTTCCACTGGGTTGTTTTCCAGCTACTCTGTCCTCAGCCTATAGCACTGCATGGGGCTGTTGTGCCTGACGTGCAGGACTCGGCACTTGGGTCTTGAACCTCATGCTGCTGGTCTCAGCCTGTCTATCCAGCCTGTCAAGGTCTCTCTGCAGAGCCCTCCTACCCTCCAGCAGATTGACACTCCCTCCCAACCTGGTGTCTTCTGCTAATCTGCTAACAGTGGACTCAATACCCTCATCCAGATCATCAGTAAAGTTATTAACCAGGCCCAACACTTATCCCTGGGGGACACCGCTTGTGACCGGCCACCAACTGGATGTGGCACCATTCACCACCACTCTCTGGGCCCAGACATCCAGCCAGTTCCTAACCCAGCACAGAGTGCACCTGTCCAAGCCATGGGCTGCCAGCTTTTCCAGGAGTTTGCTATGGGAGACAGTGACAAAGGCTTTGCTGATGTCCAGGCAGACCACATCCACAGCCTTCCCCTCATCCACCAGGTCATTACCCGGTCATAAAAGGAGATCAGGTTGGTCAAGCAAGGCCTGCCCTTCCCAAAACCATACTGGATGTTCATAGCTGGTTTTGCCTCTACTCTATGGGTTGTCCTCTATTATTTACACAGAACAGTAACCCTCTAATTTTATCTGAGCATTTATGTTCGGTGAGGCCCATATTGTTCCTTCCTGCACATGAACATGTGTAATTTACAAAAAAAAAAAATTCTTAAATGAAAAATAGAAACAGGAAAGGAGGGCTGGAGAGGAGGACTACAGATTAAAAATTAAAAGATAAACCACACAAATATGGTTTGACCTTCTAAACCAATTCCTTAGCTGAGTTGCTCCCTTGTACTTCGTAAACCACTATTCTGCAAACAGTATTCAACCCGTTAAGCTCCCAGAGATGTTATATCTACATCAGAAAGGAATGGTTCTATTTTTAGCCACAAACATATTCTGGTTAAAGAAAAGCAAAGTAAAGCCATGGCAATTAAACCTAATAGCTGTGCACAGCAGTCCTGTCAGGCTGCTTCTCTATAGGTGAATGGAAAATGCAGCAGGACTAAAAGCACTGTAGCTAAAGGAAATTGCACAATTTAGATGTTTTACTGATCTGGTATTTGCAATCTGTGTTTTTAGGGGAGAGAAGCCATGCATTTGAGATTTTCCTCTAATTAAAGGGAAAAAATTTCGGTGAGATTTGTTCCTTTGATCGTATACCATATTCCTTCCAAAAATTCGGAATAAAGTGATTTTTGATTTCTTTTCTGTTACAGCAAAGAGAAATAAAAAAAGTGAGGAAGATCTAATCATTCACCATTTGGCTCTCTGCTTTCCTTCCAGGATTCTCAACTCTATCTCTAGTCTTTAGATTCCTGAAAAAAAATCACAATAACAATCAAGCAAACAAACAAAAAAACCCCAAACTCAAACCCCACAGCCACAAAATACAAAACCAAAGGAAATCTCTAGCACAACAAAATGCTTGTTTATGTTTCAGATATTGCAGGTATTTCTCATCAGCCATTGGCTCAAATCTGAGAGTGCTTGCGCAAAGCCACTTGTAAGATACGATACTCAGGATAAACAGGTGTTAATTATATTTTGAAGAGTCTCTTAGCACTCTTTGACATGTTGCATCTCCAAAAATTGTTCTGGAAATTTCAAATAAAGCTCATCTGAAGAGAGCTTTAACTGAAAAGAGTCATTAGAAGAGGCAGGAAGGCATGCTGGGACATTATTTGTTGGTAATTAGGAAAATAAGAATGTTAGGAGATTTGAAAGATTTTTAAAGGATGCAAAATGACTAAATAAGACTTTGAGTCCTAATCATTATGCTTAACTACAGGCAAGCAGTAACAAGATTGCTAAAATGGTAGAACTGAACAGTCTTCTACCCTTTTGAGCAACATCCATTTTTCATGGCAACAGGCAAGGATGTTTTACAGCCAACACTGCTTTAAAATGAGATTTTCAGCATGACACTAGTGCCTGAATCAGAGAAGCTCCCTTCAGGTTTGCGGTGGAAAAACACAATCCCACTCAACTGGAAAAGATTTACCATGTCAAGGCTTGCAAGCTATGCTGCACGGGGTATGGCACAACTGGCCCTTTGCATCTTGTGTCTAAAGAAATGGACCCAAGAGCTCATCCATGTGATCCTACGAAGACCAGAAAATAGTTACAGCATTTCTCAGACAGGCCCCTGAACAGGATGCTGGAGACCAGCATTCAAGGCATATCTCTGAGTCTCTTCTCTGACGATGAGGCATTGCAGTGCTTCTGCTCACAGGTTGTGGTAAGGGTTAGCTGTATGTGGGAAAAAATGGCTGATAACTGGCACATCTAACTGAGCTTACAGCACCTGTAATGGTTTTTCCTTTTTGGGAAACAGTGATCAGTAGCAGAAGGCTTCACAATGTATGTTTATAGGGATGCTGGGACCATATATTTACAGAGTGGAAAAAAAGGATTTCAAACCACAGCGAAAACAAATATACAATCTCAAAACTTGCACACTAGAACTCCCTCTTAAAATAAAGGGTTAGAATCCATTTATGATCTTTGACCAAACTTAGGCTCTTTCAGAGTCTCATGCAGTCATTTCTGTATACAACTACCCACTTCTTACACTCCAGCCCAATGAGCTTCATAAGAAGAAGTACCATTTCATGTGACACTCTTAGACAAATGGTTCACTTCCAAATGGCTACCATGAAGATTTTGTTTTTCCTTTCTTAAGAGCACATATGCTCCTACCATGTCAAACCCTGAGTCTGAAGTATCTCTTCATCTGTAATAAAGGCATGTCACGGCAGTTACAAATACAGATGCTGTGTCAATAAACACCGAGTACCACAGCCTTTATCTAAGGTCTGCAAGGAAGGAAAGCAGAAATCAATATGTGCAGACAGCAGGAATACTGAGTAACTGCTAAGGTGGACAGACACAGCTCTCCAAAGGCTGGAGGAGAGACAGGAGAAACAGAAAATCATGAAGAAGTATAGAGAACCCAGAGACCCATGAAAACTCCTCTTCAGACTCTTTGTCTGGCAGAGAAAATACACAGAAAATATATTTCTAGAGTAAAAAGTCTCTATTAAGCTAAAACTATAGTTCAGAACATACTTTAATAACCAAAGGTAATAAAAAAATATTTCACCTGCAGTGAAATAATCATTAAAAGAGAAGGAAATTGACTGTTAAATACAACTAACTCAAAGATTCAAAAACACTGAAAAGTATGTTACTCAAACATCTGCGGGCCTGCCCAAAAGCTATTTAACACAAAACCCACAACCAACACTACCAAAAAAAACCAGTTTAGTAACTCTGAGGTATCCTTTTTCACCAGAAAAAACAAGAGGCTTTGTTTTCATCAGCAGTAGAGTTAAACAGAATTATTTAAATTCAACTTATAAATTTTTATATTAATACCATCCTCTAGGATCCACAGAACTCAAGACAGAAGCTGTAACAGTGCTGTAAACTTAGTGCAGCTTGACTAAGGGCAAAAGACAGAAGTCCACCTTCCACATCATTTTACTGTGAACCCTTCCATTATGCTACAGAAGGTCAGTATGTCACACAAAGGCACAGCAGTTACGTGAAGTAAGACTTGCACATATCTATAAAACAGCAGAAAGAGAAAGAACCTGACCTTTAACTGTTAATTTACAAAAATACAATTGCACTTTTCAGCCTGAAGCCACTGTTACGTAAGTACAATAATAGAGAAAAATGGTTTCCATGCAACATAGCCTGATAATCTATCTGAATAAGAAGCTATTTTTAGTTTTCAAGAAAAATTACTTCTTCAGATGAAGGCATCACTTTTATTATACTTAAAAATTACTTCTTGTCAAACAGTCATAAGTATAATGTGTATCATCTATTTACATATTTTGCATAGATTTGATATTTTACCTGATACATCTCTTGAATGCTAAATTCTATTTATATATATNNNTATAATTTAGTAGAATATTTTATTCCAGTAAATTATTAAAATGAATAGAATGTTTTTTTCTTGAAGCCAACTGCATTGTCATGTGCTATAAAGAGAAGTCAGTGATATTATTGTGCTTTTAGTTGCAATTTTTAAAGTCACTGATGTAATTTCCTTGTAAACCCATTTCTCACAACAGTACTGTACAATACCATAATAAATAGCCCCCCCAGCTTATTCTTTGCCCATTTAAGAATTCTTTTGCTCTACTGGATGCATGGCACTTATATGTAATGCTCACTATGACAGAATTCAGAAGATGCTACTAATTATGTCACTAATTTGTATTAAGACTGCACTACAGGATTAATTTAAAACAGGACTCCACACTAGAAACCTCTGATCTAGCACCTAAAACAAAGGACTCAATACGCAAGAAAAGTTAAATTAAAAAGAAGTGGAGGAGAGCACAACAGCGACAGAAGTCATGTTAGTGTCACAGAGAGAGAGTGTCATGCTTTCTATATATAAATACACAAGGTAGGATGACAGAAGAAATGGGAAGGCAAAAATGTCGAAGGAGAGGGAGCACAACAGAAAAGGGAATGGTGGAAAAAAATAACATATTACAAGTTTAGGCAGAGCTAGTGGAGGGAGGGAGGGATGGAGGGATGGGTGGGCAATCACATGTGACTAAAGTGATTTCAGTTGTAATTGCAACTCTGACTTTAACCACTGAAGCTTACTTCATGAACATAAATAGAGGATTGTGAGTACAGTCACTTGATGCTGAGATATCATCTGGCTTCTCATTTACTGAGAGCAGCTCTGTGTCCTCAGCAAGAGCAGTTGTTGGTTATCTGAGCTGAGGGCACAACGACCACAGGTTTACTTGTGTACACCTATATTGACGTCTACCAAGAGCTAGTGATGGCCACGATTGTTCAGATTTATGTTTTTCCATGATGATCAGTTCTGCATCTGTGTGTTAGGAAAATCGTGGACTTAGATCATATCTAGTCGAGATAATAATGCAATTCAGCACTACCAACTTCATCTTGTAGGAAAAGGAACAGTTATTTAGCATAAACACTTTGTTTACAGCCCAAATGCAAAACCAATGCTGGCTAGCCAGCTGCCATATGCCCAAAGCATCTTTATCTAACAAAGGAAAACTCTCTTGAACAAGGGCAACATGACAATGAACAAATGCATTATATTTATTGCCCTCATAACACTGTAATTAGGATAGGATTTAAACATGGAAATACCTTTAAAGGACAATCTGAGGGAAATCTTTAACAAAAGTAGTCACTATTTCTAGAAGGAAAGCAAAAACCAGAACTCCTAAAATGGTGGATTCCGGTTCTGGGAAACTTTCACAAGGTTTTGCAAAGTCAGCAAATTGTTCTTTCATGCTAACTAAAACCTGTCAAAAAATGATAATTCAAGTTGTCCTTCCATATGCTTCTAAAAACTTGTTTCAAATGTCAGTGTTCATATTTCTGTATCGCTGCACGCTGTTCCTCAGTTGTGCCAATGCCACAGATACAGGGCTTTTTTGTGAAGCACATTAATTGAAAAAATAACTGACACAGGTTGACTAAGCACTGCACTGCCACGACCATCAGCCTGGCACAGACGCGGTGAAGGCAAGAGAAGCACTTGGGGCCACAGGAAGGAGAAAGCAGCAAAGCCATCTTTGCCAGTGGAGAAAATATGGCATCCTCAGACATCGATGCACGGTCCTTAATTTTTAAATCCTGTGAATTTAGGTATTGCTTCACTAACACTAAATTCAGAAGGGCAGTATATGTTAAGCAATCAGGCCTCAGCTTCTATTGAATGGATTACTAAGCTAAATCACTATTTTCAATGGTTTTGATATCAAACCAAATGGACAATTTTTTTCTATCATTACATTGTTTCATAACAAAAATTCCTACCAAAGAAAACATCGCTGATGCACCAAAGCATCACAACACTTGTATAACAGCAACATAATAAAATATCTAAGATATTTTAACACTGTGAAGAGAAAGTAAGAATCAGAATGAATAAAAAGACAAGTGTGTTCATGAGTAAGTAGAGAAGAATAAAGCCTGAGGCTTTGGAGGTTGGTTTTGATGGATTTTCTTTTTCATTTTACAAAATAGTGTTTAGAGGAATATATAAGATACAGATGAAATAAGTAGAACACATACATTATCACATCTGAAACGTATTGCCTCTAGAGATTTAATTTTAGGCATTGGTCTGGGATGAAGGATGAGCTCAACAGAGGATATGTACCGCTGGAACACAAAAGAATTGGACTGTCACCCGAGACAGCAAGAGCCAGAAAACTCTGAATAAACATTTTGTACATGTATGGGGAAATCAGTTTTTATGAGCAATGGGGCATTCAGACAAATCCTTTTAGTGCCCTAACAGTGCTGAATGTGTAGTAGAGAACTAGTAGATTGATAACATGCTGATCATCAGGGAACCTGGAAAAATACGATGCATCTTTTCCTGCAAGTCTTTTCCTGCTCTGAAAAATTCACGGCAAGACACTCCCTCAAGAAGTGTGTATCCTTGTGATATACACAAAAAAACTTTGGTTAGTAACTATAAACTCCCTTTTGACTGCTAATATTATGCACCAGGCATTTATTTAAGAAGTTTCTGTTTGGTTTAATAGTATTTTTTTAAACTTCAAACTGTACATTATAGCTGTATTTCAGTTGGAGTCAGCCTGAACACTGCTACAGCAATTGCTGGCACAGTTTTTGACCAAATGTGTTTGGACTCAGACAACTTGGTCATTTAATTAAATTCTCTACTCTTCTCTTCCCTTTAAGCCATGTGTAGAAACTTAGATTAACGCAGCAGTGAGAAAGCAAATCTTTCTACTGACAATTTCTTCAAGTAAATCTTAGTGTTAATAAAGTGAGTCAGGGACTGAATGAGAACAATCTTATATTTAATAGTTTTTAAAACATTGTTCATTTAAGGAATACTGAAAATTCTCAATGTTAGTATATCAGTGGTGTTACTTTATACTCTTTATACTCTTCAGCTGGCACAGACCCAAGCATATTGTTGATAAAGCACAACAGCTGAAATCATTATGCCTCTTACACACTTACCATGTTGGACTTAGCAAGCTGATCACTACTATTAGCTTTTGCCTTTCGATGCAAAATAATAACTCAAAAAATATAATTCAGTGCTAAAGAAAAAAAAAATAACCAATTTTACCTGTGGCACAACTTTAGTGAATATACATGAGGAAGACTTTGGAGCAATTTATCAACTAAATCTCTTGTATTACATATGTTCGCTTAAGGTACCATGACTTCATTTTAAGAAGTGCTGAAGCAGCACAAAATAAGCAACGAATCTGTATGCAGCAGCAATTGTAATTACCCAAGATGCTTCTTGAAGCTCCAAGTCAACCTTTAGCTCTCATAGAGAGATCATCATGCAGGATTTTCTGATATTTTTTCTTCATAAAGTATACCCTTGTGGCTGTCTTCCAATTCAAGATGTTCTATGATTCTATAAAGGCAGACCGTGAGGTTTTGTGCTTGTTTCCCTCTCTAGTTTTGAAGACTTGTATGTTCTAAAACATTGCTAGTCTTTTGTGACGTAAAAGCTTTGCCTGTTGCTATTCTACTATGTTTTGGATTCCCTATTTCAGTCTTGCAGCACATTAGTCTCCATGTAACTACTTACCTGGACTACATATCTCTGTTGAACGGTGAGAAAAGCTAGAGCATGCATACACACTCCTACATCACAGTAATCATGATACAATCATTTTTGCCCACAACAAATCTTCCAGGGTCAATGTTGCCTCCTTGCCTCCCATTTTTAAGGACAGAAGTAAACTACAAGTAGCATTCCGCATTCTGACACAATTTAATTGGAAACCTACTGGCTTCCTTGCAACCCACAATTCAAAAAGATATTCAGGTAGCAGTCAAAGCTGTAAGGATGTTCTTACAATCCACTTAATTCCCTTGTTCACACATGTAGCAAATCCCAATCTACCCTAAAACAAAAGAAGAAAATGATTAGTCGAATACAAACGCATGTTTGTTTTAAGTGGTATAACAAGAGGAAATGATGCCATGTTGCTCCAAGGGAGGTTTAGACTAGATACTGGGAAAAAATTCTTCACTGAAACTGTTGTCAAACATTGGAATGGGCAGCCCAGGGAAGTGGTTGAGTCACCATCCCTGGAGGTATTTAAAAGACATGTAGATATGACACCTGGCAACATGGTTTAGTGGTCAAGTCACAGGGCTAGGTTAACTGTTGGACTCCATGATCTTAGAGGCTATTTCCAACCTAAATGACTCTGATTTGATGACTCTATGAATGTTACAAGTAGAAAAAAAATCCACAAATATTGCTGAATGTTTCCTAAGTACAAGCAATATAAATATTCTAATAATAATAATGTCCTAATATCCTACTAATATCCTAATGATATCCTATTATAAGTAATATAAATATCCCATGTATTGAGCAACCAAAAAGAATGTTTAAAAGGAAATATAAAATTAGAGACTGTGAATTTACAGCATTAAATAGCATCATATGCACTGAAACATTCCAGCTCTGAAAAGGAGAAGAGCCCAAAACCAAAAAAATCTCATCACCCATGATCTGACGAGCCCAGATAATTTTGCAGCATCATATGAAACTCTGATGCTTTCAGTACAGATTTAGAAGAATTTACGTCTACCAGAATGAACTGAAAAATAATTAAACATTACTGTGTCAGAAGTTTCCTACTTTTCATGCTATTGATTAACTGCTGGCAAAAATTAGTTTACATGTCTTGCATTTTTAAGAGACATCTATGTCTACTGCCCTCTGGATAGTCTGGGTCTCTTAAATTACATCTACTAAGAATTTTAATAACTGTTTCAGTGATTGGTACTTTCTGGATCATTATGAGCTGAATACAAAGAAAGCAGCACTTCACTGATAACCATCAAACTAGGGTTTTAGGTAAATATCTAAAAGGAGAAAAAAGTCTTCAGCAGGAGTGAAAGTATCTGGGCAAAAATTATCTTTTTTTTTTTTAATTTTTGTTTTCTTTAACAAAACAGAAGTTTCCTAATGGAATTTGGAAAAACTCTTCATAGAGAATAACAGTCTCTGTATTCTGAGCAGTAAAAGCAAGCATAGGTATGTGTGTGAGTGGGAATGGATGGGGGGAAGCTTTCAATGCATATTGCATCACGTAAGGATTACCTTATTTTGCACAAACTCGCTATTATGTAAGAAAACTGCAGGGAAGGTTGGACTGCTACAGTAAGCCTATCACAAGCCACCTGAACCCCAAATGTAAAAGAACTGATTAGTAAGGACAGGACTATCAAAGTCAGATCCTACTCTCTAAGTGAAATCTGATCATTTTACTAAAATGGATTTGACACTGAAAAAATTCAAACAAAATATAAGAAAGTCCCAGAAATTTTGTTTTGCTTTTTTCTTTTGAAAAACATGTCCCTAGGCTATTTGCAATTGTTTAGGTGTTAGCTAGCAATTCTCTTCAAGGGTTTTGGGGCTTAGATTTTTTTTTTTTTAACAACATGTCCTGGTAAAGTAATAGGGAGAGGACCCCAGATAGGAGCCTTGCATTATAATTCACTGACTACTGGTTTAATTTCTTGATCCCTAACAAATGCACTGTTTGGTTGCAGTAGGTAGAGCTGCAGTAGATAGTTGACATCAGAACAAATATCAAATCATTTTGACCATGGTAAGCAGAGTCAAGGAAAGGGAAATAAGAAAAGACAGGAAAGTTGTAATAGATACTCCAGCCAGCGCAGAGTGGAGGTGATGACAAGGACATGTCTAATCACGCTCCTCACTACTTCAAACACGCACCAGAGGACATAGAGAACTGGGATTTCCAGAGCATAATGAAGCTTGAGAGAAGGAAAATCTCTGATAGAACAGATTTGCTACCTGACGTATACATAAGATGGCCCTCTAGAAACTTGAGTCACCATAGACATCAAAATTACAAGGCGATAATGCTGAAGTAACAGAAATAGCAAAAAGATGGGTTGGAGCAATCTCTCAATATCACAAGTACTAATCAGCAACATACCCAACACAAATTCCAGCTCCCCCCCAAGAAAGGCAGTCTTGTCAAAACTTCTGTTTCCAATTTGACAATCCATCTTCATTTGTGTAACTGCTGAGCTGGTATTAACCTCACCACTCCAGTTGAAATGGATGGGACGCCTGAATCACAGAAGATTATGATTTACAGATTTTACCTATGTGCTGTGTAACCAGAGAATTTCCCCAGCTAAAAGTGTGTTCTTGCACATGTGCAAGGTGAAGGATGCAGTAGCACACAGTGGCTCACGCATTATGAAATGTTCTGGAAAGACTGTTTACGGTCTGTACAGCTGTCTGTGCACCTCATCAGCTTGACTCACTTACTGCCGCACGGGCACTCTCAACAGCAAGCATTCATTACACAAACATCATTGCTCAAGGTTCATCCAGTGTTCCTCCATCTGTGGATTGGTCAAGAACAACTAATGGAAGTATTTGCTGCTAAAGATTTGCTTCCCAATCTGTACAGATCAGCCTGATAGGCCAAAAAAGCTTAGAATTGTTTTTGGGAAGGAAAATAATGATGAATGCTTTAAAAAACCTGGGCACAACATAATGTGTGAGGATAACAATATACAGATAATCGCTAAAGAAAGCCTAGCCTGGTTACTTTAAGATTACTTCAAGCCTCTATCTGCAGTTACAGACTGTCTGTCCTGGCTGATCTAGCCTGCTGACATTTTTCTATGAAGATACTTTTAACATTTTGGAGTTATGAGTCTCATGGGTGAAGGGAACACCTTTCAAGACACATCCATTAAGCAAGACTAACAAATATGCAAATAATTTCATCCTGCACACTGGTCTGTGCAGTCTTAGCCCCGAACATTAAAATTATTAAACTCCTTACTGACCACATCCTCCTAACTTTACCCAAGCTGCACACAGGGGATGGTAGAGTCTTTTACTCTAGAAATGGGTGAAATACTGGCTGCATTTAAATAAATACACTACAGATCTCTAAGCATAGGAACAGAGAATGCAAAAGTACCATAAAAATTATTGGATGCAATCCCTTGCAATGGCCAGGATTAGAGGGAGTCACAATTTCACCCACTATGAGGACCAGGAGTAAGTTACTGAACAGTAGCATTAGAAGGGCAGAGGCAGACTCTCAAATTACACTGAAGACGAGTGGACATTGTTTTTCCCACTGTATTACTAATCAGTATGTAAAAGGTGAGACTTCCAGTTTGCAAGCTTAATGTTCTTACGCCCAGAGCATTTTTATGGGCAAAACTTAAATTGCTTCAGTGCTTGCAGAAGGCACACACAGCAGGAATATAAATATAAGCAATGCCTGCTCAGGTAAACAGTATAGTGCAGTAAACAGTGCCTTCTCCAAAATCTTAGAAGCCTCACTTATGATTTTTTTTAGCACAGAATGGAACAACTGGCCTTTGACAGTTATTTCAGACCCCACTAAAATGCATCTGGTATGGGCATGTCAAAGGACCAAAAACCCACTGTCATTTTCAGAATAAAGGGTCTCATACACAATGCAAACTCTTTTGACATACGTTGGGTAAGCATCTCCTGATCAGCTTCAGGACTAAAATGATCCCAGATTCATCTCCTGATTGTGTGTCCAGGCCGTATCTTTAACATTCAGGTGGATAATCAGTGAAAGCTGACAGATAAAATCTGGCAAATCAAGATCTGCTTGATTAGGTCATTTTAGCCTTTATACACAGAGTACTGCATTCTTATATACTGAAATTATCAGTGATGTTGGAATAGGTCTGCTTCCAAAAGTAATCTGATGGATTGCAAGAGAGAAATTGTTTAAACATGACAGGTTTTCCTGCATGATAGGTTATACACAAGAGGATTGCGTAAATCCAGGAAATAAGCCTCACAAGTGAAAAATGAGTTGAAATGTCCCATTCGTGCTCTTGCGCCCATGGCACAACAGTAGGATGGCACCGTGGCACAGCAGTACTAGCCAAGTCCTGAAAACACATAATCTGTATGAGGACAATGAAACAATACATATAATAAACTGAGCCACTGCATGTTTTGATCAGCCCCTGAAAGCACCAGTCTCACCAAGATAAACTTCCTGGAGGGATATAGCCTGCTCCAACCAGTTTTGGTTTGGATGACTCGAGGAAGTTCACCATACTGAAGTGGATGACTGCAAACTATTTGCCTCCCAGTTTTGTTTTTGGATGTGGGGCATTTCTAGAAAAGGGACATTGACACTGTCCCATCATGGTCTTGTTCTGAACAGTGAAGTCTGAAAACTTCTCACGGAAAAATACTCTGGCATTTTACCAATAGGGAGGGAACTGAAGAAACGAAAAGGCAGAAAAATTGCTCTCCAGAAATGTCAGAGGAATATTCCAGTGAGAGAATTTGGATGATACAAGGTGGCAGAGATAGCAAAGATAAAGATGAAGAAAAGGGGCAAGGGGCCCTAGGATCATTTTTTAAACCCAGTTTTTGTTTTGTTCATTGCAGAAGAAATAGAGGTGATTTCTCTTGAAACTTATCTTCTGTATCTATACTACTACTGCACTGTTCACTTGGGGGGCCCTCCAAGCCAAAAGCTCTTACATGTGCATAACAAGAAATAACATTCTATGAAGCTCGGTTGCTGTATTTCAGCTGTGGAGGAAATTATTGGACCTTTTTATAATTGCATAAAGTTTAAAAGGGTTTTGAGATTTCTAGTACTGTAAGATAGTAGTCTGCACATAGTATTGACTGCCAAGAACTTCCAAATTTTACCATAATATTTACTCCATTTTAGCAAGCATATCACTTCAGCCAACATCATCTTAAACTGAACAGAGCAAGGCACTTAAATGCACTTTTAAGCACATAGATAGGTGGTTTGATGTCTCTCAGCTGCAATTTGGAGCAAAGTAAATAAGATCTGTTAAATAAACATTAAAACATTACTAAACATTTCAGGAAGAAAATATTGTGGTCTGCGATGCATCAGGAGAACTGAGTATGCTTCGCTTCATGGTCCACTGCCACACTGCTTCAAAAAAAAAACAGCTCAAACCAAACGTTTTTGAAGGCAAACATTCAATACCTAATTACATTTTATAGGGATGCAAATGGAGGCACCATATCCCAACATTACTGAAGGAGTAAAAACATTATTCAATCATCTGTGCAACTCAAAGCATCCAATCTTTATTTTACATAATCTATTACAAAGGCAAAGTAGGCAAGGATGACATTTTCATTTTAACTAATCAAAATTCCAAGCTGGCATAAGCAGGTGAAGTCAAAGCATTATTTCCATGCAGCCATTCAATAAAAGCCTTCTACACATCTCAGTAGGATAATGGAGGGCAGACGGAGTTCTGTACTTAAGATCCAGATGAACTATTTGCCACATTTAATCCAACTACATACTGTTTGAAATAATAACTTGTGACAGGTATTATCATTAGGGAAATCATAAAGATAAAAATAGTATTTTTCTCTGTACTGACTGTTCTCAAACTCTGTACACAGTGATATTCCTTTTATTTCTTTACCTAAAATATTCGGTATCACAAAAGTAAACTATTTACTTTGTATTTTCAGTATATTTCTGTACTAAATGTTGACTTACTTGTGTTTACCAGCAGCTTCTCCTCAAAATATCGGTGTTACAGAACATCAGTGTTTCATAATTGTAAGCACGAATAATTCAGGTTGATGTTTGCTGAAGTGGGTTTGTCCACCTCGGCACATGAAAATCTGAAGTGGGATTTGTGACCCATCCCTTGAAAGCATGCAGTAGCACTGATGACACCAGAAAAAGTAAAGAAGGTTCTTTTGACTTTGAAACTGGAGCATCAGTAACCAAGGTCTATGTTCAAATTCCCTTCCTTAAATTGTAAAAGCAGCCTCAGTCCTGTACTCTAGTCACAGAAAGAAATATCAGCAGTTACATCAGCTTAACATGTAGAACTTCACAGAGTTTAATGTAGATTTCTCTACATTCTCCAAATCAAACAATTTGTCCCAAATACAATCCATTAACTTAATTAAATACACTAAGATCTATGAGGATGCTAAGTGGTGTGTCGGCAACCTTTCCACAGAGCCTGAAACCTCTGCAAACACCAAGCATAATATTTACCAAATTTCCAGCAGCTTTTTTCATTCCATCCCTTATTTTTCAAAGAAATGGGGACAGACATCAAATAAATAGTTTGAAATAGTCCTGGTAAAATTATACGCAAGCTCAAAGTTGCAGACAACCCAGGTCACACTTGTTCTCTCTCCTCTTAAGATTTTCATTATGCAGCAAAATTTTCCCTAAACATGCCTTGCAACACTTCAGTTTAATCATGCTTTAGCTGTTACCCAAATAATTTGAAATGAGTGACTACAACCCACTTTTATTGCATACTGTATCATTTCAAATCTGTTCAATAAATACACATTCAGTTAATTAAATGACTAGCAGTTCACTGAGTGGACAAACACTCAGGCTAAACACCGACTCTTAACCACATGTGGCATAGGCATTTAATGGTTCTTAATCTGGCTTTATTGTCTGAAAAAAAAGGGAACCTATTGCACATACCCAAATAAAACTCTCAATTATAACAAAAGATGTCTTCAAACAGAAGTATAGCAGGTTGTAGCCAGGTTTCAGGTAATAACAACATCCAATTATACTGTCTATCCTCTTGTTGAACACCATGAACACTGAAACAGCGGGGAATTATTTATTGTTTTTTCTCAGTAATATATGGGTCAAGGGATTTCAATGCAACCTGTCTTGCTGACATTCTCTGTGAAGTGTATGAAATTTAAATAAAGTGGCTGAGGTTCAGAGCTCTATGGCCATAGAGGTCTCATTGGGAGGAGGAATAATCATGGTGTCTTCCAGATAAATTGGACTCTTTCCTTCTCCAACACTTTCAGATATGCTTATTGTATATTACAGTTGGAAATACATCTGAGAGCTCTTAGCACACAGCTGGTAAGTAAAACAGCTACAAACTTAAGGACTATCCACTTCTATAATCAAATCTTTCCACCCCCCTATCAGAAGTGAAAAAAAGAACTTTGCATTACATACAAAAGCCTAATAGAAGACTGAAGAAACTTAGCTCCTACTTATTTTAGAGTCTGTAATGTAACGTGCTTCTTTCAATCACTTATTATTTACTCAGTATTCCAAATTCATATCAAGAAAGACTGGGTAGGGCTCTGCATAAAGACTTTTCAAAGTACCAGCTTCACAAGAGAAGAATCAAAACTAATGTCTGCTTCGCTAAAAATTCAGGGAAAAATACATCCTCTCAAATTCCTGTGTTTTTTTCTGCTTTCATTTTTGATGTACGGTGAGCCATTCCAAGTTCACCCCTGCAATTCTGCTTTTAGGTCCTGAGTACCTCCCTCTGATTTTTTACACCATTTATATGCTTATGGGCATATAGTCTTCTGGACTAGAGAAGTTCTGTTCAGAGGTACATACCTTTACAAAGGAGCTTAGCATAAAAAGAAAGGTACAGGAAACAAACTCTGGTCTTGGTGTCATATAAATTGAAGAAAAACTCTAGGTTTTTTAGAGGCTTTTAGCCTTAGTTGTGTAAAAAACCCTTAAAAAAGTACTCGAAACCCAGAAAACAACAAAATGCCTTACAAATTGGTTTTATATCTGACAAGCACTAATACAATACAGCTTTTCAATAAGTTTCAAGATTTGATAGACACTGTTAGACTTTACATCTGGCTGTGAAACAGAGCACTGCCACCTTCCTGCTCAGCACCGAGCCTTCCTTCTGTCACATGATCCCTGCTTACCCCTCTGCTCCAGCACTGGCTCTCTCATTTAATGGGAAATACACATTTTACACTGCTCCAGTTCCACACTAAATCTTGGAGGTTAAGATCATCTCATTAATATGACTCAGACCTCTACTGAAAAATGTATTGCAGAAAGTGTTCAATCAGTCCCTCAAAGTCAAATATCAAAGGTCTAACACTTCTGCATTCTCAGTCATTTGGCAGTGCTAAGGATCACAATGGTACTGAAGAAACAGATTTCACTCAAATGATGTACACCCAAAACTCTTATTATTAAAATTTAAAAAGTGAGTTTAGAAAGCTAAAAGATCTGAATGCTATCCAGTTTCCCCACACACTGGTACTGACAAGCATCAGCAAAAACATTGTGCAAAACATCTCCCTCAGAGGTTCTGCTGACCTGGGCTCTCCAGCATTGACATTCAGACACAACCCTGAACTGCNCCAGCAGCTTCTTAAAAAAGCCTCTCTCCCAGCCCCCCCCCCAACTAATAAAAAACTCTGGCTACTTAAAACTACAACACCCACACACTGGTACTGACAAGCATCACCAAAAACATTGTGCAAAACATCTCCCTCAGAGGTTCTGCCGACCTGGGCTCTCCAGCCTTGACATTCAGACACAACCCTGAACTGCCCTAAAGCTTCGGATCCCTCCTGTAGTGTTTTTGTAAGGTGTCTGCCACCAATGATTATATTTCACTCCCAATTTTAACAAATGGGTGAAATTCAGTGATGCCTCAACCTTGGAGCCAAAGCCACCCTGAACTGCAGACTCCACTCTGCTTCACCTGCAACCCATACACACAAAACAGCTGAAACCAAAGAAAAGTGCACAGGAAAAGAGGATGAGGCACACTATCTTACCAGGGTTGAGAGAACAAAAAAGAAATTATGAAAAACCCCAATGAATGAAGATTTTTTTCTTTGCTTATGCACATATCTTGGAGATGGCACAAGATACTGAATGATCCCACTAATCTTGTCACTTAAATATTTGACATTGATTCTTCCTAAGCATTTTGGTATGCAGTTTAAAAATGGAGCTTTCCACCAGTAAAATCTCCTCTACAGCCCAACAAATCTAACTGATCACCGCTCCCTCACAGTTGTTCTAAACCATCCCCATATAGATTATTAATGTGTATGTGTATGGTATGTTTCCTCTAAAGATTCAGGATTGCTCTTAATCTTTTCAATATCTGTGCACTATAAACAGAGATTACCTCAGGATTAGGCTGTTAATTTAGAGTGCATCAGGTGGTTAGAGAAAGTATTCTCATGTTTGATCTGATACTACCTAAAATTTAAGACAATTTGCCATTCCTTCATTGGGATGTAAACAATTTCTAACTAATTATTAGCAATTATTTTTACTTTCTTTTCTGATCTACAGAATGTTTGTTCTGGTTTTAAAATTTAAAGTGTAAAAAAGGTTACATGGCATAAAACAAAGTGCCAGTTAATACTGTACACAAGCATGATGTTGTACTTGAACCAGCCAAGTAAGGGAAAAATAAGGCTTTATTCATAACATATTTTACTCTTAAAGTATCAGGTTATGTATATATTTATATAATCGTATTTTTAAATGGACCACAAATCTCAAAATTGTCTCTTCTAGAATTTTCCAGGAAAAAAAAAGGCATTTCTTCCCCAATTACAACACCAAGTCCGGAAAGCACCTTTATTCACTTTTGTTTAGTAAAACATTTCACATCAGGAGTGCCTGTAGCTCTGCTGACCACAACGTGCCTCACAGCGGTGCTGAACCTAGGCCTTAAAACATCATTGCCAGTTTGAACAACCCTGGCAAGACTTCCCCCTTGTCCTCTATCCTTCTGCATTATTCTGCCACAACAGCATTATAAATCAAGTACAAAGGACTGCGGAGAAAGCCTGACTGGAATGGCCAGGATGCTGTCACTTCCAAGGTGGTTTTGAATAGATGAACCGAAAAGGAAGTTCCTGCAGCCAGATTACAAACCATGGGCCTTGGGGCTGCACTTCTTCAAAGGCTGAGCATGTTCCAGCAGAGCAGAGAACATTGATAACACTAACCCAGAGCATACACGATGTTTCTTTTATTTTTTCCTTCCCTTTGCAGTTAGCAATCTCTCTTTGAAGTGGGTACAGAGGTTTCTGCTCTCAGCAAGAGGGAAAAAGAATTAAAAGACCACAGCTGCTGTAACATTCCATCGCCTGGGGTGGGCAGCACTGGATGGTGAGTCCTCAGGGAAGGCTCCCAGGAGGGAGCAGTCCCACACTGCCTTACCTCACCTGCGCCGCTTCCATCACCGGAGTGACCAGATCCTTCCGAGATTTCTCAAATGCATTAACTGTGAGATTTAAGTAATCTCAATTTGATTAAATCTAGTGGCTCTGAGGTGACAGTAAGTATTTAAAGTTCTATCTGGCTTCTAGTGGAGCAACAGATTTAGAATTAAAGGAAGAAAAATTTATTTTTTATCCCTGACTCTTCACTGCTCTGCTTCTTTATGACATAGAAAATAATAAAAATAGTAAGACATCTTTATCTTTTAAAATAGCATCTATTCCCAAAAGGTGAAGGTCCATTTACTCGTATTTCCACTCAAGAACATGAGAAAAACATTGAAGCCAAAATGAATAATTCTTGTCAGAAACCATCCACGCTTCTAAGAGATGACAAGGAAGAGATTAGAAATTAATGACTATAATCAAGGTAGGTTCTCTACATTTAACAAATTGTTTTTAATTAACATGGCAGAAAACCTACCCAGAGCCCCCAGAGACTGTTCAGGTTGCTCTGGGATTTGGGAAGTCACTTACAGCTTACACAGCGGGTTTTTCCTCCTGTGGCTGCTCTGCTGCATTATGAAATGCACTACGTGTCACTGCAGTACAAGAACTTGTAACAAAGTTCATTGGCACTAGCATTAGAAATTTATGATGAGCTCTCCAAGTATAAAAGATCACTTAAAATAACTGCCAGAAGGGAGGTGGCTAGAATTGCTATTGCTTTTATCAGACCTTGCAGTAAAAACAATGAAAAAAGTGTACCTTAAAGTTTTAACCGTAACATGGTAGAAAGTACAGGTCTACAACTGGTTTTGAAAACTTATTAAATATAATAATGAAATTGCACGGAAAAAAAGAAGTAGCAAATTTTTTTAGTACTACTTCTCAACATTTTTCTTACATTCAATTTATTAATAAAAAATATTCAGCAACTCTAGTAAAAGAAAATACATTCCAAAATAAACATGTTTTTATCCTATAATGTTATCCAGTTAAGTACTAGGGAAAAAATGCTCGAGGTGGGAATAGAAACAGGTGTTATTTTTGCTAGCACTACAGGTCTGAAAGAAGGATACTCTTTAAAGCAGTATTTTTTTAATGCACAGAACAAAAACCAGTGTTGAGTGAAACAATATACCATTTATTGTTGGTTCACCTTACCTACACCTCTTTAAAAACACAGAATTATCCATGATTTTACCCTTCTAAAACATTAACTGGATTTGCAGAAGACTGAGTGCAATGCAGGACTGTACCTTGGAGGCACATACCTACCTTATGAGGAGAGGCAGTTCAGAGACTATAAAAATGCATATGAACTGTTCAAGCAGAAATATGATCTGTACAAAAGCAAAATGTCATTTTGAAAAATTAAATGACAACAGGCCAGGACACATTTATGTAAAATGCTCAAAGTTTGCCTTTGTTTATTTCTAAAATTAAGAGATATCTTAAAGGAAAATGAAAATTCAGATTACTAATGTTCTATTAAGCAATCAACAAGTTATAAATAATTACTAGCTTTTCTGTGCAGTATTAAATGAATATTTTTACATTTATTTTTACCCTTACACACATGGAAAACTGGAATTCTAATGCATTGGTTAGGATACACCCAAAATTACAAGAAATATTTTTCTGTGTTAATCTATTTTTACTAACCACTACTAAGATATTTTTGAAGTTGAGATTTTTGTCTGCCTATTTTATTGTATTCCTCTAGGAAATTATTCCAAAATCAGCATGTTTTTGAAAGATCAATCCTAAGATGTGTTTTGCAGTTGTCATTCCAGTCAATGTAAACAGACTGCTTTACCCATATAACTCGTGTAAGAATAACTAACAAAGGTTAAGTGATGTCACCCTCACATTATATTATTTCACACGCACAGGAAGAAAATGAAACACTTGCAAAAAAACAAAACAAAAACTGAGAAAAACCTAGGCATTTTTACAGAGAGGTGATTAATTACATTCATAACTTTGTTCTGGTGCATCAAATCTAAACTGAGTTAGTGAAATGTAGCATAGAATTCCAACTTATTTTCATACAGGAGATGATATAAAGCAACCCACTTAGGCTCTGCTTCAGTTCAACCTGCTTACAGTGTGTTAAGAATACACTGTACACACACTGCTGGCTGGTATAACCAGTTCTAATGCTACACCTCACACCCTAGGCTTCATCAGCAAAATAACTCAACATCCCTCTGTATCTGCCCCTGTCCACAGTGGCAGCTGTATTCTTCATATGCTCATTTGGCTAGCTTCATAGAGCAAATAATACTCTAAGAACAATATACCTTTCTTGAGTGGATGTAACTCTATAATGGCTCATAAAGGTCTGCACGATAGGCTATTTCATACGATATCTTTTGAGATTAGTCAGTCAGCATTGATTGCAACTATAAATCCTCAGAGAAATATTTCACAGATACGTGATATCTACTCCCCTGAAAGTATTCGAAGGTCCTTAAAGACCATGTGAAGGACTGAACTATTACACAGAAGTCTCTTTAGGGGGAAAAAAGAAAACTAACAAACAAATAATCAAATAAATAAACCAACAAATAAATGACTGATCATATCTATGCAATAAATTGATTTCAAGCAGAGATTTACTAGAGCATGACATGGAATATAGTTACAAAGCAAAGGAGTGGTCGACACATGCTGAAATACTGGTATTACGTGTGCTGTCTAAAATAACAGTGAAAAAAGAACTTGAAAGCTCAGGCTTCAATACACTTCTGCATTCCTAGAGTCAGCTTTGCCCTTGCTCCTACATGGTAGTAAGTAAATAAAAGCCATTTTAAGTCTGCATTTTGCCACTTGTATTACAGAGATTCAGCAGGCACTGGGATGCCAGGTTTGCTACTTTGCTAGGAGTGCTTAGCATCACGATGAGTAGATTTCAATAGCACTGTAGCTGTTTTCATGTTGCTAAAAAGTGGCATTAAAATTACACTTTGTCTGCCAAAATATATTGATTTTGAGAAAATGTAATTTAGAAAAAAAAAATCTCATTGAAGAAAATCAATGTTTTGTTGCAACATCTCTGTAAATGTCCCAGTATAGTTTTATATTAAATTAGAAGTATATTTGAAAAAAAAAAATCAGCATTATGATAAATAATGTTTCGACTGCTTCCAAGAAGTATTTTAAAAAATATGTTCTATTGAAAATATTTAAATTGTTGATTCTAGGCTACAGTAAACACGTAAATAAAAAAACCTGCCATTAAGTGGAAATTATGGTTCCCACACAGCTCAGTTAATGGTTTGCACCTGGAAATGGCCTAAGAGAAGACTTCACATCACAGTAAGTCTGCTACTTGATGTCCTCTTCCCCTACACTTCAGACTTTTTTTAGAAGGCTTCTACAGGGGTTCTTCATACCCTGCAAAACTAAGAGCTCTAATTCCCCAAAAGGCACCTTGAGTCTATTTGTCTATCTGATCATAGCTGGAATCCACACTGAAGTCTGACAGCTCATAGCTGTGGTTAAGGAGGGGCAGAGAACGTATAGGCACTTGTGACATCTCTTGCACCATCTGGTCATTCAGCCAAAAAAGTCTTTGAAGACCTTTAGGAAACCCACTGGAATAAAAATAGAGCATTCTGCAGCAAGCTTCCCCCTTTGTCTGCCCACTTTCTGTTCTCTTCCTGCTCTTCAGGACACCTGAGGCTACAGTGACTGACTTATCTGGAAAACTCTACACCGAATCCACGACGAAAGAAGATGCTAAGGTGAAGAATATGAGAAAGTATATACTGAAAAATTAAGACTGTGTAAGTGAAATGTCTGTGTGTAGTGAAAACCACAAATCATGTCTAATCTGAGACACCAGGGAAGTCATAATCAACTCCTGAATAAGGGTATATGTCTTCAGGTGTCATACCTCAAGCATGACCTGACCACAGGAAAATGACCCTGTTTTCCACTTTTTTATAAAACGAACTATGTTGTCCATTTCAAGACATGTAATACTTAATCCTGTCTGTCCCAGGTTTCACAATTTCTTAGTTCTGAAGCTTTATCTTTTTGGAAAGTGAGGAGTCACAAGTTCTGGAAAGAATACCACATCTGCTCTCAATTACTATTCTGCATTACAAAGCACTTATTTAAACTTCTTTCAAAATGTATTATGGTTTCTTTTTTTAACGTTCATTGAAATCATGAAAAACTCTCATCTCAGGGATTACACACCACTATATCTTGTAATGTAGAACTCAGTATTGCAAGCCAAAGGAGCTGGAGGAAAAGTAGTCTCCATTGGATATTTTGCCGTGGATTAAAGACATTTGGACTTTCTCTTCACGAATTACCAATAGTGTAATTCAAACATTACTTCTGAAAGATTTTTGAGGACTAATGAAATATAAAGCAAAAGAGCTGCTGCTCTGAAAATTCTAGAGTGGAAAAGTCCAGAAATTAAAGGGAGAGTTTACAGCTTTTCCCCTTTACAGTCACAGACAGACACACACTGCTTTAGTAATTCTTTGCACCTGGAAGGTTTTTGGCATTCAGAGGAAACAGTTGGCAAAAGCAAGCAACTTCCAGAATCTGCACAAGTGCATGGAGGCAGATTTCATGGTAATGTCAATGATTAACATTGGGCAGCTTTGGGGATTTAAAAAGCGCAACTAATAACAATGATGACGTGTTACAACAGTATGTTGTAGAAAAGTATTATCTACAAGGAAAAATGTGGCCAGAAACCATATATAGATATATCTTTTACGTAGGTGCACATATGCTAAAGAAGCGCAATAATTTATTTTGCTATCCCTTACCTTAAGCATTAAGAAGCCAATTGTAACCACAGACATTCCTGAAATGAAAATTATGGAGGCTGGAAGATTTTTCCAGGTAAGTATCACTTTTTTGTGCTATTCATTAAGCATCTGACAGTAGCCCCAGTCAGAAGTATGATATGGGGTAAGACACATTTTATATGAGCTGATATAGCAATTCTTGCACCTGTTTACCACTGCTTCACCAACAGCCAAAAAATGAGAACAGAGATGAAGGTATCACTTCACAACCAGTTGCTAATTAAGTGATGAAAAAATAACACATCAGATGGAGATATGCCTCAGTGTCCCAAAATTAAATGACAATTCATTCCAAAAATGGGAGCAATATGGCTTTGAGCTATCTATATTAGCACTGTAGTTCAAATCGGAAACGTGTTTTTGAAGTGCATTTGCCAAACGGTCTCCCTTTCTACACCTCAGTTTATGCTGCAAAGCTGTTTCAGAGAATACCATAGAAAGATAGAATGTTTTGGGTTGGAAGAGTCCTTAAAGACCATCTAGTTCTGACCCCCCTGCCATGGGCAGGGACATGTTCCACTGGACCAGGCTGTTCAAATCTGACTTTCAACACTTCCAGGGATGGATAGCTTGGATGGACTCAAGCCAGAGATGCTCTCCATAAGCAGACCTAGAGAGCCAACTATGGATTATGCACACTTAACCAAACCAGAACCACTTCTACAAAGCAAACTCCCAGCAGAAGCATTAAATATGGACATTGGCCACCCAGCTGCATTCCACAGATCTGCACCTACTGGGCTGCACAGTTATCAGCCTTTGTCACCAAAAACTGGACCACAGCTTAGGAAGAGAGGCTTTGTCACTGGTTAGCTGAAGGTGAAGAACATGCTTCCTCTCTTGTCTGTGTCTCTCCAGCACAAGACTGAGGGGGACCTACTTTAGATGGTCCCTACTTTAGATGGAACTTTGAGACCTATCAATGAAAAGCAATTTCCATTGTTACTTCAAACACATGGTTAACATGACATTCTGGTAGTCCATTCCTTACTGTAATGTATTCTATCTTAGATTTGTAAACTACCTATCCCTCGCCCACATCTCACATGTCAGACTCTTCCCTAAAGCTGAGACACATTTGGGCAGAACCAGACTCTCTGGACCCAGGGAGGTTATCCTGAGGAGCACACAGGTAGGTCTGAATAGTTCAGTGAAGGCATTTTTTAATGGCAATCTTACAGAGTGCTGATATAAATGGCAAT
>WEIV01003590.1:354237-377586 GCA_013390005.1 Calyptomena viridis
CGTCCCTCCCGGCGGAGAGCCCGAGGGGGGGCGCGGGGGCACTGGGGCCCTCGGGGCCGGGGCTGGCAGCAAGGGGCGGTGACTCCCCGGGCACCGCCTCGGGACATACCCGCCCCGGTGCCACGGCACCATCCCCGCGGCAATCGCCCGGAGGCGGGAGTGCCCCCTTGCCCCACCCCGGGGGCTCCCCGCAGCCAGTTTCTTCTTTTCGGGAGGGCGAAGGGATCCCCGGGCTGGGAGCAGGACTGCGGGGCCAGGGCAGCCCACGGGGTTCCTTCTGGAGCCGCGTGAGAGGAGGCTTCCCGACGCCGTTGCCCCTCGGGCTGCTGCTGTGTGCTGGGGGACTGTGTCCACCTGCCCCTTGGCGCATCCTGGGAGCGGTGCCCGGGAGAGGGAGCTGGCCCGGGAGCCTGCAAGGACTTCAGGCCGTCCCCGCCGGGGTCAGGGGTGCGCTGTGCACGTACAGGTGCCAGGCCTGAGGCTCCCTAGAGCCGTGCCTGCTAGAGTGAGATGGGCAGGTTTTGCCAGGCAAAACCACCGCCGGCTTCAAAGCGAGTATAACTGGGCTTTGTCACACGGGATGGTGGTGAAGGGAAACTGCACCGGCACCAAAGAGAGTAGGGTGAGAGCTGCAACCTGTTAGTTTCTGGTGTTCTTAACTTTGTATGAACCAGTGGTTGGGGTGAAAACAGCACAGTTATTATTTGTAACCTCCTTCCAGCTTAATTAGTCCTTTCAGCTGGACTGATTGGCATGGAAACAGAAGAATGCTGGTTTAGCTGTATTACCTTTGGTTCCAGAGGCAGCTCCTCAATGCCAGAGCTTTTCACCGTGTTCTACAAACATACAAACACACCCTGGAACAGCTCCTGATTCTGGTTATATTGCAATTAGTGGCCACTGGTCCGTGACAGAGCACAACGTTTCACTAGGGCAAAAAGCTATGTCTTCTTTTGCACTTTTACCACCTGTTTTTCCTTCTACATATCCCCTTTCTTTAGAGAAGCTGCTACAAAAGGATGGACACTTGGGGAATGCTGTGGTGTTACATACAGGTGAGAAAGTATGGATGACTTTTCATCTCTCATCAACAAAATTTTGAAAAGGCAGAGAAGTGCAATCCATGGCATACATCCTGACTTTGTTGCTGTTGCAGTTAATAATAAAGCACTCAATAAAAGAAGGATCAGGCTCAGGTTTAAAAACAATATTCAACTATATAGGCAATGTAGGATAATGTAGAGAAACTGAGCATTGCCAAATCTTGTGATTTCATGTTAATATTTGCAGTTTTTATTAGTGCCATAATTACTATGATTATAAAGTAAATGAAAATCTTAGCTTTCATTTAAAAACCTTATTAGACTTATGATAAAAGCTTGAGGATTGTGGCATGAAGCATACATGACTCAAAGGCTCAAAAATGAAATAGCAATAAATAAATTTCTTTTTAAGGCCTTGGATTCTGATTTTTTTTTATTGCTACATATGGGCAGTTTGAAGACCAGTTCTTTCAAAGGCTTCAGAGAAAGTGAATCTAGGGAAGAGTACTAATGCAATTGTCTCCTAAATTCTGAAACAAAGAACACCAAAGAAAATATTTCTGATGAAGAATTTAATGTGGCTTAAAAGCACACTTAGGCACTAATAACTTTTCTTGATTAGTTTTACAGAAATTTTAAAAGTTAGAGAACACTATTTCTGGTTAACATGCTATCCTGATACTTTGGAAACACATCTGAGATAGGAATGAATCAACAGTGTTGTAGAGTCTGTCATATTTTATCGAACTTCCTTTAAGTATTTGTCTTCTTGATCTTACAGAGCGACCATTTCCATTTACTTGTGAACAGTTTAAAGATAATCCAGGTTGGAGCTGATGGAACAAGGAAGTATTTAGTGGCTTATGGAGCATTTGTTTCTTGGGCCTCTGGATTCAATTAGGCTTAGCAGTAACCAAAGGACGTTAAAAATCATGAACGATCAATGAATTTCACAAAGGGTAAAGATCATTCTCTGTGACATGGCATTTTCAGTGAAAGTAGCCCTGTTAGTTTTGTCTGCAGGAAGGACTCAGAACAAAACTTCCATGGCAATGATCTGGAGGTAAGACCCAGCAAAGGCCCGTACAGTGCAGAGTATTTAAGGAAATAATGGAAGCCAAGACTTTTGGGGAGCTATTTAATGTGGCCAATAAGAAAAAAATGGGCACAGAAATAGACTCCTTGTCCTGTCCAAGAATTCAGCACCTTGACTTTTCTTCTAGGATTAGGCTCCTAAACATCTCCTTTCAAAAAGTAAGCAGGTTATTTCAAGGCATGGCAGGAAGGAGTCTGGGCATTTTTATCCAGTAAAGCAAAACAAAGCGTCCAGTCACAACCTGTAGATTCTCCATCCAAGAAAATCCCAAAGATCTATCAGATCTGAGATCAGCCCAGACTGCAGGGCCTTGGCGTAAACATTTGTTGTTTGAAATGTTCCACTTTTCAGCAAATAGTTAAGTAGGGGAGAGGGAAGAAGTTACCGTAACTCTGTGGCCTACTAGTTTGACAGTTACGTGGGAAGTGCTGTTATTTCATAAATAATCCAGTGATTCATGAATTAATTACTGGATAAAAGAAATCAATGTTCAGTGGTGTAAGGAACAGAACCCAATTCTCTCCTACTCTTAGTTACCTTCATTGTTGCTCATTCTCACTCTCTTTTTTCAATGTACAGTCTTTCTGTCCCAGTAAAATTATCCCTGTAAAATATGAGACTTTGAGCGCTGTAGTTCAGGGACTAAAATTCATCACCTTTTCTACTACTTTGGTGAATGTTCCAGCCTCTGGGCCATTGGACAGTTAAGATCTATGCTCCCAATCAAATTTTGTTCAATAAGGTAAGCACAGCATATGTTTTTTTCTTCCTTAGCATTGCCAATATTGTAAAGGCCACTTCAAAAATGGATAAGTCTAAACTGCAAATGCAAGCGTTATGTGTGACTGAGCAAAAGGACTGTCCTTGGGCCAATGCAAATACATGTGGAAGAATACAATTGCCAAACCTAGAAGTGAAAAAAAGTCCTCGGGGTAAGTTGGATTCCCATGGATTCATCAACTATATCTGGGTTAGTAAGCACGGAGGCTGGTCTGTAGAGCAAAACTGCTGTTGCTGAGGACCTGATATCCATGCCACACACGTTTTTTAGGTTTTTTTTTTTTGTCCCATTAAGAAAAGTTCAAATCTGGTCCACTAGACTAGATGCTTATTAGCAGTTGGAGCATGTTCAGTGTGCTGCTGGGGTGCATTTTTCAACTTAATTTTGTATGAAAGGAGTTGTGTTTATGTACTCTGAGAGTGCTCTGAGATGTACCAGAGCACAGTAAGTGGGAACAATCAAATGATTTACTTTGTAAGCACAGTCCTGGTCTACACTAAAATGCTATGTAGATGCACCTATATCTCCTTTCAAAAGGGGCTGGAACAGAGCACACTCAGCCTTTGTTAGGCGATAGGTTGGACTTGATGATCTCAGAGGTCTTTTCCAACTAGTTAATTCTGTGATTCTATGAACTGAGAAGTTGTTGAAGGCAATGGGATTGGAATGAGAAGCCTCTCAAAATTTTGGAACAAATTCCAGTTTTCTTCATAATTCTCAGTACTAATGGAGATACAGAAGAGGAGGCAATGACAGGAAGACTAGAGAAGAGGAGAGATCTGCTCACAACTGATGCATTTGCAGTACTACCACTATCAGTCACCAGACTGTAGGAGAAAGACTGGCTTGAGAATCAGGGAAGAAGTATTTGATCACACTATGCAATGCATCACTGAGTTCTTGTGCTGGAAAGTGGTACTGAGGGTTTACCTGACAAAATGAACTTAACTGCACTTACAAGCCGAGGTCAGAATCACTTAACAAATGTTTTCTTTTTTATTTTCCTCTCTGGTTTGTCTGTCATTTAACTGATTTTGACAAAGATCCAGTCTTATCCTGAAGCAAACTGCAATCACAAAGGGTTCAGAGATTACAAAAGAGAGAGAGACTGAAACTAAAAAAAAAAGTAGAATTGCTGCTACAGCTGAAGTGTTGTCTTCTGAGGAACACAGGACATTAATCTTACTAGACTGAGACTCATGCTGCTGCTTACCTACTCTGCCTTGCAGCAATTTTAACAGCCTGCTAGTTTAACCTGCTGAAAAGGTGTAATTAATAAAACTGTTGGGGAAAAAATCCACAAGAAAATTTTCAATTCTTTTTCTCTCCCCCTCCACCCAAGCCTAACTTCTTTTTTACTTTATGAAATCAAAAGTTGAGGATCATTTTTTGTCAAAAATACTGTCCAACAGAACTTAGGTATTTCCTTCAGAAAACTCAACTTTCCTGCTTTGTCTCCTACAGTATCCCAGCAGAAACAATTTTAGAGTGACAGGAGGATGCTGAGGAGCATTAGGGCTTAGGGAATGCTCTGCATTCACAGTTTCATACACTGTGTTTTACCTGTTCAAATAATAAGAAGTGGTCGTTGGATATACTATATGAAGAAAACAAGATTATGTTTATTAACTATATATATTTATTAGAAACCATATGTAATATTTACTGGTATTGAGTAATACTCAACAGTTTATGCTGAGCTTATAAGTGACAATGAGTTTGTACTCATTGTCCTCATTTCTGTCAGGAAGATTGCAAGTAGCATTGAATGAATCCATTTGCTTTGGTTGCATAATTTGCTGGTTTACATTTAATTATACAGAAATATTAATGGTGTTATGTCAACAGTTCTGATGTAGTGGAGATTTGAATGTTTCAGTGGGCCACATAAAGAAAAAGTTATTAATCCATATGAGTAAGGGGGAAAAATTTGCCTTTAATAAGAGGCTTGACCCAAATTGTTTTGAACTACTGTTTAATTTTCAGATGGGTATTTTTCTTCATATTCAAGAAAATAGAACAAAAATTTGCATTATCTGAATGAATTTAAAAGACTATTCCTGCAACATTCCATTCCTCATGCGGCAAAACCTCTGGATTATGCACATAATGAGTCAGACACATCAAAATAAAAATCCATTGACACTTTGGCAGAGGAAGAAATAATCAAGGCTCTTTATAACTCACATTTTTCATCATAAAGATTAATGATCATGCACTGAAATAACACAAATACATTAGAGAAGCCTTCGATGCATTAGAAGTACTATTCTTTAAGTCTCTGTCCTGATGAAAATAGAGTCTGTTTAGAAAAACAGACAAATAACTGAGTTAAGATTTTTTTTTTTACTGTAACTGCAGTTGAGGAATTGTTATTTAACATAGGACTTCTTTGTTTCTATTTGAGTGGTTTCATCTAAATACCTTTGGCAGGAGCACATTGTTCTTAACAAAACAGTGTGCAGGAGTTACCTTTTCTCCTTAGTTAAAAACAGAAGGATATAGCCCGTATATTTGTATTTACATATTTATCAATATCTTTATAAATCTTATTTGTGATAATTATTGTTTAAGCAATTTTTTTAGTAAAGTAGCCAGAATTCCAAGTCAAGATTCAAGCCTCATTTTGCAGGAGATTATACAAAGTGAAGAAGACAAGCACGAGTTGTTTGAATTGCTTATATTTAATATTATGTGTATTTAAAGGAAGATCAAGTAAGGATCCTAGCTGGTGCATCTGTATTAGAGCTAGCTAAAATACCACGAGATGTTGGTTCCTGGCATTTTCATCCAAATGTCCCTTTGAATTTTAACAGTGGAAAAGTAGAAAGACAAAGAGTAAACACTGATGGGAGGGGTGGGGCAGAGCAGAGTACAAATACTTCTGTATGAAACAGGATAAGAAATCAGAAGGAAGTGAAGTGCTATTTTATTTTATAAGATTAGGCAGAATTCTGGAAGTGAAAATCCAGGGTAACAAAGAAAAAGCTATGGGTAAAATAAAGTGAAAGTCTGATGTATGTCTTGCTGTCATCCTTTGAGTAGGATTTCTGCTTGTAGTAAGGACTGCCCTTAACAGGAAACGGTCCATGAAGGATGAAGGGAAAGGAAAGGCTTCAGGGTGAGGAGGTGTGTTTATATAGAGCTATCCACTGCCAAGACACAGCACTCTGCTGGTCTTTCTAAATGCATCCTATTTTCCCAAGGCTGTGCCCTTCGTTCTTGTTCCCCAAACACTGGCATCAGAAGCAGCCACAGTTAAACTCATAATACACAGATCAGGATCATGAGCCATATTCCATCTATGATATAATATGTAAATTAAGCTGGTTGTGTAACTACATTTCTTTGTCATATGCACTGTACACAGAGGGGAAATCACTATATATAAAGCGAAATCATTATTAGGTAGATACAGAATTGTGTGTGATGGTTTAAAGTATTTTTTATTTTGCCTTAATTTAGAGATTACTTTGTGACTCAAGGTAAAAAAAGTTAATAATTTTTAAAATTTTAAGTGATTAACATTCTATTATAAATAATAATCATCACATTTTTAAAGTACTTTCAGTAACTCACCTTGTGTCATAAATTGCATATAGTTTTTTGTTTTCTTCAACTGCATTCCTAAAAAGAGAGAAAAACATAATATCATTTGCATGCCCTGTGTCCATTGCAAAAACAAAACATAGTTTAGGGTCTTAAAGGTTTTCAAAGCATCAGTGTAGAATGTAGAGATGGGAAAAAATAATCTATAAATTGACTTGTTCAACCTCTGACATGTCAAGATTGTAATAATCCTATGGAAGTTGTCTAAGTGGATTTTTAATTACAGAACCATGATTCTCTTGCCAAGAAATGAAAAAAGAAAAAAATAATAACTGCTTTTGTGAAAAACACAATGAAACAGTATGGTTTTGATAGAGCTATGTGAATAATTTTCAGCAAAGGTTTCTAATTGATCAATATGAACATTATCCCATTCAGTTATTTCTTTATTTTTTTAATAAACCAAACTAAAAGAAATACATTTAAGTCTAATGCAATGTATTCAATGTAAAGTGAAACAACTTATCTCTGATATTTTGAATATTATGTAGGATTAAACACTGAGGTTCATATAAAAAAAGGCATATTGAAAATTTGAAGCTGAGGTCTATATTTTGGAACTTTTTCAATTGAAATCCATGTGACTTTGCAGAATACATTTTGTATTTTTTAGCTAGAAAAAAGAGAGTCTTTTACTAAACTTTTTTGGTTGGACTCTTTCAGAACATGTGGGAACAAAATACTCTTCTGAAATAGTGCTACTGATGTGAGGGAGAGCAAGAGATGTTGTCTGAAATGTATTTGCTTTGCTGGAATCAGCAATAAAATATAAGTTTTAGCTAAGTAGTTTCTGAGAAGGCGTGATGAATCTAAGGGGCACTCCATAGTAAGTATTGATTTGTATCTTTCAATCTGATTTATGTCTCTGTGCATTACTTTACCTGCCTGCTTAGAGAAGTTAAAGAGAAGCAACTAAAAGCATGGGGTAAATGATCCTGAGTTTGGATGCATTAAGCTTCACTTACATGAGAAAGGTAGATCCTGGTTTTGGTCCCTGTTCCTGGAGTGGTTATGCATTTTACATTAAATATGCAATGACTAAAGGATATTAACAGCGTTGTAAATGCCCAACTCCCTTGTGCGCAGGGTAGGGAGACATGGGGCCTCTCTCATGTCTTGGATCTCCTTGAAATAGCCAGCCATCTAAAACAGAACTGGTAGAAGTGGGCTGGGTTCAACTTGGATGCCACCATCTAGTACATTTAAGATGCCCTGAGTTACCCGAGACACTGCATAGAGTTGTCAGTTACAACACAGGACCAACACAATACCTACACTCTACTGAGAGTTAACTGGGGCTCAAGGGGGATACCTTGGAGCATCCCAATGGCTCAGGATGCTTGTGTGCGAGAACTAGGCTGAACCTCTCATGTCAGATTCTACCCAAGAGAAAGATCCCCAGCTCTCTTTACATAGGCTCCATTAACTGAGTTGACTAGATCTCTGTTGACATAATGGGAACACCCAGGTCTCGTGTAGACACCTACGTCTAACCTTCAGATTACTCCTACTCCAAATTTCACAGTACCTTATGTTCTTTTGATTGTTCTAGGCATCAGGGTTCACAAACCACATTGCTCTAGAATTAAAGATCCTAGTATTGCATGCTTGCAGCCATGCCTGGGCATGCTGTGTTGGGGTTTGATTGCTATTCTCAAGTACAGTTTTGTTTAGTGTCCATGCTTCTTAGTTGTCTGGTCTTCTGCGACTCTGTATAGGCTTGGGGTAATTTCTTGAGCTCAGCAAAGGAGAGGAGGGGAAGAAGAGCATTTGAAGCCTCAACACTGACCCAAATATATCCCCTGATAATAGTTAGGTATCTCATATTGGTCGATATGGTCCATATTGAGACAGGAAGATGGCTGGGCTCTTTTCTAAGTGTACATGGCACCTTGCTGCAAGGTGCTGAAGCAAGCACTCCACATTTGCAGAGGCTGGGTGGAGTCAGGGAGCATGCTCAGCTTTCATCTTCTTTTAGGACTATGCTCCCAAACACAGCCAGTGACACCTGGGAGACAAACACAGCTCACCCTGTAACCATGACAACTGGTATGGGACTTACAGCAAATTAGTTATAGGTGGAAGAGAGCACCACTTCTAAATTAACATGTAAAGTATATATGGAATAAGTATCTGGTTTCAATCTCCTTTTTTAAATATGTCCATACCCATAAGGTAAAAAGGAATTTGAATATATTAAGAGTTTTCTTTAATTAGTAGATTTATGAAAATTTTCAGAAGCATGCAAAACATCATGTATGGCCACCCTGTGTTTATAACTTTTGACATCCATCAGCAAAAATGCCAGTGGCAGGATAGAATTTACTTAGCTTCCTTATTGGTGGAGAGATGATAACAGCAAAGGGAGAGCAGGAAAACCATTAGGTGAATGTAACAAGAAAGAATCAAATTTAATCTTTTAAATGTTGTAGTTTCACAATCAGCTTTTATTCAGATGATAATACACTCTAGTTTCTCTTTTCTTGCAAAAAATTGTAGACACATCTTAATGTTGAAAGTCTCTTATTCAGCAGAGTGGTAAAATCATTTGGTCTCTGCATTGAAAAATGCTTTCTTGTGAATGAGGAGTAAATGAAGTTCATCTCCTACAGGAGTCTCCTACTGCGGCTGTCTGCCTGGCACCAATAGAAGACATGCTTCTGAAAATATTACAAAAGTAATTCCCCCGTTACAAAAGCGCCACATTAAAAGTACTTATATTAAAAGCACTTCATTGTATATGAATATCTTTATATAATTGATTATTCCCATTAAAATGCTTTGCATCCTTATCTCAACTTTAATAAAAGAACAAAACTCCTTTGAATATTATACATGCACTTGCCTAGAGCCACTATTAAGCAGAGAGGCTCTGTGTGCAGCCAGGCAGTCGTTGATGGTAAATCAAATGGAGGGCATATGGTTTCAGTATTGCTGCTGGTAGAGTTTTTGTTGCTAGAAAGAGCTAATGTTTGCATTTAGGATTATTAAAGTAACAAAAATAGTAGCTTATCTTTTCCCCTTTGAAGGCTCCCCCTCTTGAAGGCTCACTCAATATATTACAGAAAAACATACTATGAACAACCCATATTGGAATGTTAGGACTTCCCTGAACTGCAAAATTAGAACTCTGTGTGCTTTTTTAAAGACCACACAATTTCTGAGTGATACCATGACTCAGAATGTCTCTAACTGGGATTCCTCCTTGCTGATGTAGTCATCAGAGATTAAATGTGTAAGTCTGAGTCAGTTACCCTGGGCTACTTCAATAATCAGTGAGGAGGGTGAAAGCAAGTCCAAAGACTAAAAGAAACTCCAGAGGCTGAAACAGACTAAAACAGCATAAATTAATCACCCTCCAGAAGTACCTAGTAACTGTGAACATAGCCCATAGCTAGCAAGATATCTAACTTTCAGGTAGGTAGTACTGCATAAGATATATCCCATTCATGGGATTTAATGGGAAGGAAGGCTAGATCTGTTTCAGTATATTGAGCATATTGCTCTCCAAAAGCTTATCAGACAAAGATGTCTTTAGGTCAGAGTTCCATGAAGAATATCCCTGCTAATGTTAAATGGGCAGCAAAGAAACAGAAAAGGTGCTAAGTCAGTACTATATTTCTGGAATTGCTGGGGTCTTTTATCTAAGTCAAATTTTAAACAAGGGTCATCACTTTTTGTCACACCTTTAAATCTCACAGGATCATGTAAAAGCAGAAATTAAGTTAAATAACATATTCGTTTCAAAATAGTCTTGAGGAAAGTGGAAAGTAAAAGCCCTTTCTGGATTAAGACCACAACACAAAGCAATGCTAGCGGATGAGAGGCCGGATGTGAGCTGGCAACGTGCACTTGCAGCCCAGAAAGCCAACTGTAGCCTGGGCTGCATCAAAAGCAGTGTGGCCAGCAGGTCGAGGGAGGTGATTCTGACCCTCTGCTCTGCTCTGGTGAGAGCCCACCGGGGGATTGCATCCGGCTCTGGGGTCCTCAGCACAGGAAGGACATTGGCCTGTTGGAGCAAGGCCAGAGGAGGGCCACAAATAGGATTGGAGGGATGGAGCCCCGTTCCTATGAGAGAATTGGATTTGTTCAGCCTGGAAAAGAGAAGGTTTCTGGGTGCTTTAATTGCAGCCTTCCAGTACCTGAAAGGAGCCTACAAGAAACATGGAGGTGGACGTTTTATGAGAGCATGTAGTAACAGGACAAAGGGGAATGGATTCAAACTAAAAAAGAGTAGATTTAGATTAGTTATTAGGAAATAATTTTTTGCTGTGAGGGTGATGAGACACAGGAACAGGTTTCCCAGAGAAGCTGTTCCCTGGAGGTGTTGAAGGCCAGGCTGGATGGAGCTCTGAGCAACCTGATCTAGTGAAAGGTGTCCCTGCCCATGGCATGGGGGTTGGAACTAGATGATCTTTAAAGATCCTTCCAATCCAAACCATTCTATGATTCCATGATTCAGTGCTAATGAATCACAAAATCACAAGTACTCTTGATGTTATGTATCTAACAAAATGATTCAGCATGAAAATACAGATACAAAAGCTAATATTTATATCTTGGAATACAATATTAATAATAAGAAAGTGACATATTTTGGCTTCAGATCAAAAGCATCTGAACATGGAAGGTCACTACTGAGAAAAAAATAATTTCTTTTTCTACTCTGGAAAGAATTCACTACATATCACACAAGCTATTTACAAACAGGAAGAAAAACAAATGTGATGCTAAACTCCCTCTCCACAGGCTTGAGGAATGCATATACCTCATCCTGTTTGAGCCTTATTCATTTTGCAATTAAGAAAATGCTGTTGTTGATTGACACAGCATACACAATAGAGGCCAAATTAAACCCATTCTACATGACTTGGTGCAGTAACTATTGGTTGTAACAGATAAATGCAAAACCTTAATGTAAATCTTCCTTCCTAGAACAGCTGATTCTGGGCTTCTACCTCAAGATTGTTCGACCCACCTTGCAAACCCTCCCTCCAGGAACTTCAGAAGCAGTGAGGCGCCTGCACAAATGAGTCAATAAAATTCCCTTTTCCTAGGAAGCTCAACCCATGCTAACCAGGTTAGGTAATCAAGGGCATCACTGTCACATAGCGTGATAGGCACTAACTAATTATTTTTAGTACCTAGAAGCCTATCAAGAAAAGTAAGAAAGTACAGACTGAAATGTCAAATGTAAAAATGGTAAACTTTATTTAAAACTCCCAGGATATTGTAGACACAGTTATTGAATTACCAATGTAGATCTGCTGAAACCTCAGTAAGCAGCAGACGATGGAGGTTTCTGCTATAAATATAAGCATAGCTATCTCTTATTTTTTAAAATATAAATTAAGTGGATGCTTGCCAAGTTTTCATAAATAATGCCAAAAATGTTTATGTATGAGAAGCTTAAACTATGTAGCTCTAGTTGGAATAAATGTTTCAGTGAACATGATTTTAAACATGATTTATTCAAATGTTATGTTAAGTAAGCATTCAATATGCTTTTATGTAATTCTGATGCCCAAGTTACATGTAATTATGATGACATTATAGCATCTTTGATCTTTCATAACCTCTCTAGAAATTCATTTTTCCCAGCATCAAGCTCCACAAATAGTATGGAAGTGACAATGTCACATAGTATAAACAGTTACCAGAACAATACTCTTCAGGTCCAATTCTATGAGGGCTAGCCAGTCTTGACTCCTTTTGACATCAGCTAGAACTGGGAAGTTCAGCACTGCTCAGAAACATGCCAGTGAATTAGCAAGTCTACAAACCTGTTTGTAGGCATTTCAGAGCAAGGTAAGAAAGATGAATTTAGAATACATCAAATACTAGACTCTTGTTTACTCACATTTTAAATCACTTATATTCTTGAAGGTGTCTAGTTCTAGTTTGAACACAGTCATTTCTATACCATTATTTTAGTCCAGAGAATTTATTTTCTCTCTTCTTTTTAATGCATTCTATTTCCAAATATAAAAACAATATGCATAGGGAAAGCCATCAAAATACATACAACAGCAGTGCATAAATTTGCCATTATCCTTACAGTAAAGATCTCAGAGTCATTGCAAATAGTTCAGTGAAGGTTCCAGCTCTGTGCTCAGCAGAGGTCAGAAAAGGTAAACAAGTGCTAAGAACAATGAGGGAATTAATAGAACAAAATAGGATCAGTATAGTATTGTAAACATCTGTGTTCTACCCATATTCTGTAAGCTTTGTGCTCTTCTATTCCATCTCAAAGAGCTTGAGAGCTCAATAAAGGTATAGGAAAGAGCTACAGGGATGATTAGAAATATGAAATGGCATTGGTAGCAAGAAACAGATTTAGGCTGAAACATTTAAGTCTGGAAAGTAGTTGAGGGAGGAGAGAGATGATGGATGTATATGAAGTCATAGACTGCCTAAATGATTGTTACTGCTCATACTGTAAAAAACCAAGGAGCACTCAGATGATCAGGCGGTCAGTTTAAAGCAAACAATATGAAGTCCTTTTTCACACAATGCATAATTAAATTGTGAGGCTTATTGCCAGAGGAAGCTGTGAAGGTCAAAGTTATAAATGGGCTCAAAAATCCATTAGACAGATGCATGAGAAGGAGCTCCATCAACGGCTATTAAGATCAATGTTGTGAATGCACCCTTTGCCTGAGGAAGTCCATAAACCTCAGTTTATACCTGGGAAAGAATTGTGTTTTATCTGTCCTGCTTCTTATGCCTCTCCCAAAGTAATACTACTGCCCATTGTCAGAAGCAGGACAGCAAACTAGATGTAACTTCACCTTAATTAAGTATGGGAATGTTTCTGTTTGATGCAATCAGAAATACATGTTTCTGGTGTACAATTAGTCAGCAGTAAAGTAATTTTCACATCTTAAACTGTTGTTTTCATTACTACACTCTCTACAAATAAACCACTGATTTTACTTCTCTTACTTCAGAAATTCATTCAGTTGCATAAGTACTTGCATATATCTCAGGGTGATAAAAAGTTTGCCAGTGTCCTTTCTAACCCTTCTAAGCTATTAGAGGGCTGTTGTAAAACACATGCATTTTCTCAGAAAGAAAAAATTTTGGTCACAGCTAGCACCCATAAAATTCTGTAGGAATAAGCCTCTTTACATTTTACAGACCAGAATATATGCTCAATAAGCATATCCCTATTATAAAAGATGTGAGATTTACCTCTCGATACAAGAATTGGGCACTTTTAATGTATACTGAGGTGTATGCCAACTTCGGTGGCAGGAGAAATTATGGTTTAAAACAAAGCCTACTCTCTTAAGCTCTTCGATTTCTTTAAAATTTTGTTTTGCTTTGTTTTGTTTTTAATTTTCAGAATGGAAGTTAATAGTCTAGGTAAAACAAAAATTAATTCATTAAGAATAGCTGATGTCACTCTTGAAAGCTTATGACTGAAAAGGGCAGCTCCCTACAGAGGGATTGAGCTTTTCCATGCAAAGTACATGGAGGCAGAAGAGAGCCTTGAGTTCTCGTTCTGGCGTCGTAGTGGCCGTGGTGTATGTTATTCAATAACCCATATTACAAAATGAAGAGGTCACCTTGGCCCAATATTATGACAATTTTGGCTGAAAGTAGGTGTTGCTAGCATGCTCTGTGCTGAACTCAGTGCTGTTGTGCAACAGCCATGCCAATGAGCACACCTATTGGACAGAGCCCATTAAATCCTCACGTATTTTTACTGCAAAAATTTAAGGTGCCCTGTGTAGTGTTCTGTTTATCTGTTTCTATGTTTACATGTTTTAATATGTGGTTCTGTAAACCTTAGCTTTAGACGATCCTAGAACTGTACCCCCTCTCCAGTTTAATCCTACCCTCACTCCTCCCATTATCCCCACATATGGACTCAAACCACACCCATCCCTCCCTAAACCACTCCCACCTCCCCTTCCCATTGGCCATTCCCTAATCCCCTCCCAGAATCCTGGACCCCCTTATAAACCCGTGCAGACAGGAAGTCAGGTCAGATCCTTTTCTGGACCCCCATAGGGTTTGACCTCCTCTGGAGCCTCATGGCAACAGAGAATCAAAAAACCATATGTCTCCACCACGAGGGTCTCTGTGCAACCTTTTTACCCTTCGTTGATGCTTTCCTGGACTGACTGAGCTAGCAGGACCAAGAACCAACCCAGGCATCGCATCAGCCCTGGATCTCCAAAGAAGTTAGTGTTTCTAGCCATCATTCCTTGGATTTTGTAGATATCCACAGAACCCAAAATATAAATTCTTTTGTTTGGATTTTTTTTTTTTTTTGGAGCAAGGGTAAATAATACTGTGGGGGGAAAAAGCGATGGAGGGAAGGCTTTTACATGAAAGAATCTAGTACTTCAGTTATTTAAAAAAATATCATGAGGAAGAATAATTTCTTGGTCCATTCTAAATCATATAAGTGTATGTAGTTATACACAAATATTTAAAATAGTTTATGGATGCCCTGACACACACTTTTACAGACAAAACTAGTCTCCAAACTATGCATGGAAGAGCAATTTTAAGATGATGAAAACACATATGATCAGATGAAATAATTGTCTGGATATGTACATGGTAGTATTTTCTCATAGGATACTACTGCTTTGCAAATACAGATCAAAATAATTACATTAACTTTAGCTCTTTTAGTTGTTTAGATAGGAGGTCTTTATAAATTCAAAGGCTGTCAGACCACAGCGTGTCAGGAAACTTGAATTTAAGAGCCCAGCCCTAACATTTACATTCCTCTGTTATGTCTTAGAGTAGGTTGTGGATGTTAAGAACATTGCCTTTGGGACCTTTAAGTGCGTTATATCATAGCCTTGAGCTGGACTTTCTTTTATCTACTCTAATCATCAGAAGTTTTGATTTAAAAGAGAAACAAGCTGGTAAAGGAGCCTGTGCATCTCTGCATTTTCCCTACTTCACATTGTGTGAGGGTGAGAGAACTGTAAAGTGTAGTTAAATAGTCATGACAGTCTATGAAAGATTGGAAATGTTCTATGAATTGGAAAACATGGACATGTTCTTTGCTTTAAAAATGAATCAGAAGAACTAACACCGTTTTCATTGTAAAAGTTTTTGATATGTGAATATGTACACCTAACTGTCCTGAATATACTGGGACATCTGTTGCAGTAGTGCTTTATTCTAAGAGGGCTTGGCTAAATCTTAGAAGCTAAAACTCATTTTTTTAACATGAAAAATAAATATAAAATAAGCATATTGAAATGCTCTCAGCTCTCCTCTTAACTTTGCTAAATAAAATAAAAGCTTTTGAAGGACAAAATGATTTCTATCTTTTTATTAAAGTGATGTTTCAAAATTCCCACCATCTTTATTTTAAAACATTGTGAAGTAATTAAGTCTGAAAAAACCTGATGAAATCCAAAGCACACATTTCAATACCTCACTTTATCAAGCATTTTATAAAAAGTTTTAGATAAGCGTGAAATACTTTTCTATTGTATGTAAGCAACAATAAAAAAAAAATCATATTCATACCTCTTTCTTTATTCACATTGTTTCAGTGTTTATTCATCCACTAGAATTTCCAAATTGCCTGGCTTTGTTCATCATCATCTTTATAAATTGTACCATCCATGCAAACTGGCTAAAAGGCCCTAATATAATTTTTAGCTATAGTTAGTATTTTTCTCTCGAAGTTCTCAAAAGCTATATGTACATATATATTAAACATTGCGAAACTGGGACATCTGAAACCTCAGAGAAGAGAGTAGTCATTAATCTCCATTTAAAAATCCCACTTGAGGAATATGGGGCAAGCACTACAGAATTAAATCATTTATCAATGTCAGGCCGTGAGTCCTGGTTATAAGGTTTCCCTGGCAGGGAGGGAAGAGGATGTTAGTCTCCTAATACTTAATACTTTGTTGTAACTTCAAGGAACCATAAATTATTTTTTCGTCTATTGAAAGCAATTCTACATTCAACAGTGCTTTAGACAAACTAAATCAATTAGACATCCATTTTATAGTATTTCAGGCATCCTAACACCATTCTGGCTTGCATAACTCTTTTTTATAGATTATATATCATATCTATATTATTTATTATTTTATTTTCCCTTTTATCTTCTTAAGCCCCTTTAAATTTCAGCATGTGAACCTCAGGCAGAGTGGGAACTCCAACAGAGATTCAGAGCAGACTGTGACTATAGTGGGAGGGTGTGCTGGTTTAAAAGTAAACCAGCAGGAGAAATGAACCCAATCTGGGGACACCACGAGTCAGAGCTACAATTTACTAAAAAGGTTACAATACATACAATGACACAAAGTAAAAAACTGGCTTTGACTCACGAGGACAAAGTACAACCCAGCCTTCTGGGATGGGAACAGCGCGGTGCTTGTCAGCTCCTGTGCCGAGCACTGCGTGGTTCCCCTGGTTTAGCAAAGCAGAAGGAAAGTAAAACCTGGTAGTTGGGATGATGGTCCTGTGGAAGACAGCAGTTCTGTTGAAGAAATGACATCAGTCTCCTCCAGAGTGGCAGCCACAGTCCTGCTGGATTTCTGTTCTCTCCCTGGATCCGATGAGGTGGTACCTCAGTCTCAAACCCCAAAGATTATATATCCCCAGTACCTCCCCCGAGGGCAGGGAGTTTCACAATGGATGTTTTATCTCTGTGAGTCCTGGGATATTTTTTGACTTTTTGATGATCTAGGTCATTGTAAGTGCCTATTGTGTCAGTGCAGCTGGGCCCATTAGCAGGGAGGACCCCTCCAGCTGGGTGTGGAGGTGTTAATGTCTCCCCGATCTCTTTCTTTGTTTATTGTAGCCTGGGGTGTGAGATGTGCTCTGGGCAGCTGCTACCAATGATTTATTATTAACAGCCCATCAGGAGTGACATAGAGAATATAGAATGTACAGTTTTTGGTTACACCCACAGAGTGATAAACTGGTCCCAGGTCCTGTAACTATGACAGAGGAACTGAGAGGCTGGACCCTTTCACAGCCTCCCCGAGCCCTCATTGTTGCTCAGCACAAGGGAACTCTTTCTTACAGCGGTTCTGTACTCACTTTCTATAAGATTTTATGGGGAATGACTGAAAAAGATGCTTTTGTCTGATCCAGTGTTCCCATTTTTACGTGCTTATAACTGTACAGAGATTTGCCATTTCACTGGATACATTTTAAAGTTAAGTTTTAAATCTTAACAGAACCTCTCAGTAGAAATATCTATAATGAAAATAAGCTATCGTTCGCTGAACTTCAGACCAACTTTCCTTTTTGCTTTCAAAATTGTCATATTATGTTTTAAAAAATTTCTTGCTTTTCATTCAATGCATGCAATCTAAAAACTCGCAGGAAGTTTAAACCCTTATTCTTTAAAACAGTAGCAAATTGAACAAAACACATACTTTGTCAGTATACATTATTGTCTCCTTAATACGATCTCTTTAATATTAAGTTAAATTGCTACAAGTCCACTCTAATTGATGCTAGACTAAAAGAGGAACTGGTGGAGCTGAGAGCTTTTATGTTTCAATGTGGTATGTTCTACCATCTTTTCCAGTTTCCCTCCTGGAAAGATGAATCTAGCCCTTATAACAGAGATATTTTTATTTATTTTTAGTCATATTTCTTTTTCATCTGTTTTCATTGACACTTATACATACAATCCACATTAAGCAATAATCCTTAGAAAAAGCAAATGTTGTCCTAAGTAAGAACTTAGTATTTTTTTTGCTAAATTGAGGGGATTATATGAAGTTATGAGTCAGATTGTGCCTCACATAAACATGCAGACTCTGGAGGTTATGGCAAGCTGCACAGCCCACTGGGAGCTCTGGACCTCTGTTGGACACAGCAGACATGTGCCATATGCTGCACCTTCCCAGGCATGTATCGTGTCCTTTTCTTGGGGTTTGGCCAGGGTGAGAGATGACTAGCTTTTATTTTCCCATCTTGAAGGATGGGTGATAGTCCAGGAATGGACACCGTAAAGTGTCCAGTGCAGACACCGTAAAATGCAGTCCTCAGTAAAATGCACAACTGCCTTGGAAGAGTGTGCCCCTACACGTGCACACACACACCTCACATGATGTAGTCACCCTCCATGTGCCAAGGGCTGGCTAGCATTAGGTCAAACTTTCCCTTAGAAAGTATCTCTTAGGGATGCTTATGGATGGATAAAAGCACTTGAGATTCCTATCAGCTGTAAACTGGGATAAAATGAGAGTGTTTATGGCTTTACACCAACAAAAGAGTGGCACCATTTTTAAATTTGATGTGACTTCATCTGTTCACAGTCAAAGAACACCCCAGATTAAACTGAGAATTGTCCTTAATACTGCCCCCCCTAAACTTGGAAAGCTGTGAGCCTGCATAGTGCCACAGGGTACATTATTGAATCTGGAGGCATGCTAAGCCCCAAATCTCTTATTCTCTAAAAAGTATTAGATACCGTAGCAAAACTTCTCTGCTGCATCCAGCCTCTGATTTGTCACTTAACCTTGAACTTCTGCCTAACACTTCAATGATTATAAGTGTGCTTAGGTATGAAGATACAGAAAATTCAGGTGAGGAGGAAGGGAACTGCTTGAGCACTCTGGCCATTACTCCATAGGAAGCCAGGATGAGCAAGCATAGGGAGATGGTGATATCTCAAGTTAAAGAAAATTTCATGCAAATCTCTGTTTCATATGTGCAGCTCAGAGAGAAGCAAGAGGATAAAAAAATGTGTTTAAGTCCATACTTCAGGAGAGCCAAGATGCAGGACACTCCATGATGGCTTAGCATGGGTTCAGGAGCCATTTTGCTCATAAATTCAATGGATTGACAAATTTACTTTGTTTTTTCCCTTGGAAAGACCCCCACCATATTGTAGTACTGGGTAGCAGCATCTAGCAACCTTGATAAATAAGTTGGTTAGCCTGAACTTCAAGGAACCGCAATGGTTTTGAAGACTCCTATGTGCCATCTTATACAGGAACTGGGTAATTTTCCTTAGAATTAGATGATAGGAAAGCTTTATATGGGATATTCTAGGGCATTTATTTCATATATTCACGAGCAAAAGTCAGAAGATTTTACCAAGAAAAGCATTTATCTAACACCTAGGACAGACAAATTAAATTTCGTGCTGTATCAAACTTCCCTGCAATATTTACTTCCTACAGAACTATAGTGTCATAGAACTGTTTGAATTGTAAGGCACCCTTAGAGGTCATCAAGTCCAGCCCCTTTGCATTAAGGAGGGACATTTTCCACTAAATAACATTGCTCTGACTCCATCTGACCTGACCTTGAATGTTTTCAGGGATAGGGCATCTGCCCCCTCTCTGGGCAACGTGTCAGTGTTTCACCACTCTCCCTCAAAAATTTCTTTATATCTAGACTGAATCTACCCTATTTTAGTTTAAAACCACCACCCCTTGTCCTATCACAACAGCCCTTGTTAAAAAGTGTGCTCCCATTTTTCTTATTAACCCCTTTAAGTACTGAAAGCTCACAATGAGGTCTCACTGGAGCCTTCTCTTCTCCGAGCTAAACAGTCCCAACTCTCTCAGCCTGTCTTCATAGGAGGGGGCTCCAGCCCTTTGATTATCTTTGTGGCCCTCAGCTGGATCTGTTCCAAGAGGTTGATGTCCTTCCTATGCTGGGGACCCCAGAGCTGGATGCAGAGCTCCAGGTGGGGTCTCACCAGAGAAGAGTAGAGGGGTAGAACCACCTCCCTCACCCTGCTGGCCACACTGCTTTTGATGCAGCCCAGCACACAGTTGTCTTTCTGGGCTGCAAGTGCACATTGCGGGGTCATGTCCAGCCACCAGTCCACCAGCCCCCCCAAGTCCAATCTGCTCATCCCTCAGCCTGTATTGATATCTGGAGTTGCCCTGACCCAGGTGCAGCACCTTGGACTTGGCCTTGTAGAACCTCATTAGGTTCCCATGGACCCAATTCTTGAGCTTGTCCAGGTCCCTCTGGGTGAAATCCTACCCTTCAGAGGCACCACTGAGAAAGATTTGACCACATTGCTGAGGGTGCACTGAGGATTAATCCATCTGTTCTTGTAAGGTGCTTATCTATTTCCTTGTGTATATGTGCACAATGTGACACCTGAATTTGCTTTTTGCCCTCTCCTCTTATTCCGCTCTGCTAGCTAGCTGTGCACTGCTACTATTAAAGAACACATGTACTGCTGCTATTAAAGAACTTCTATTTCATGGGAACAGACATTTTCATTGGAAGGATCTTAAATAGGGAGTAGATAATTCAATTTCCAGCTAAGAAAAAGAATAATAAATAAATAATGCTGAAGCCATTTTCTTGTTCCTCCCTAATGGGAGGGTAATCATTAAACTTTTAGCCACTGGAGAAACAGATTTAAAGAAAGATTGGGAGGAAAATAATAATTAAAAATAAGACTGAACTGAAATTACCCACATTAGCGAAGTTACCAGTACCTTGGAGTGTCTACATGCAATAGAGAGAATGACAGGGAAGGCTGTCACTATTTATAAAGGCATCTGAAGGCCTAACAGCAATGTAGTAGCGGCCATATCTGGTTTCTTTTTTGTTTATTTGGGTTTTTTTAAGACAGGAAATTTTCTGAATGATTCAGGTAATTTATATACTATGGAGCATTGTTCAGATTTTCACGCTGTCACCCAAGTCTGGCCTTCCAAGCGCACTCAACTCTCTCTGTGCATCTCAACAAAAACACTTTCACATCAAAACTTAGAACATCAAGCTCCTTTCCACAGCTAATTCTTGTCTTTAAAATATCAACCTAAGTGCAGCCATAGCTGGGTTAAATAAGCTACAATTTCATAGTTGCTGCTTGCCACCACAGATTCTTTTGAGTTTATGCGTCATTCTCACTATAACCTTACTTGAAGTGCTGGCTCATAGCTCTACATTACAACTGGTGCTGAAGGAGTGGTAGATGGTACATTCTTTCTCCATTCAGGTTTTTCCCTGGTGCCCCTGTGACTTTTTCAAAGTACCTTCTGTGATATGAAAGATGACAGTGATCTCTCCTTCCCCTTAATCCCTTTCCCTCACACCAAGAAACAGACATCAGTGTTTCAATTTGATTTTGATTACAAGCATCAAGGTGCTATTTCAGGAAGATAAGTGTTTAATGTTTAACTCAAAGTATAGCCAGGTTACAATCATTTCGCTATATTCTAGCACTGAGGTCTTTATATTTAGCAAGGTCCCTCCTTCAATTTTGCTTGTTGCAATTATGTTCATCTCCTACCTCTCAAGAGTAGCAGTATTTCAGTGGACACAGTTTTGGTGGTAGATCATGGTAGGAGACTTTTTCCAATGAGCTCACCAGTGGTTAAAGAAAAAGGACATTTTCAACTGGCCTCTCTTTCATGAGGGAATTTACATGAAAACTCACATTCAAATAATCCACATTCCACTCATTTTGCTATGTTTTCTAATACCTAGGTGCCTCTGAGAATGTAGACCTAGCCAAAAGGAACCACTAAGCAAAAGATATTATATTAAATTTAGGCCATCAGATTCTGTCACACAACAGTGCAGGGTGACGTACTTCTGGCAAACTTTTACTGGGAAGTAAGGCTGCCTTGCTCACAACACACTAAACATTTCTTCACTAATATATATTTTACAGTAATCCTTTTTATATGCAAACTATTTTTAAAAGGTTTTCAATGTGAAACAGAAGATGTTTAATTCCTAAGTGACTAGAGGTAACAGCCATCCCTAACAATAATTCTGTGCCTATTGTTTGTATCCTGCTCAGAGCTTGTTGCACCATTTGTCAAGTGAAAAGTAAAAACCTACAGGACAGAGGGTTGCAAATATGTTTCTAGTGACTTAATCATTGCTATAACTTTGCATATGGGTTCAGTTGCTATAATTTCACATTCTCAGAGTAAATCATGTGTGCAGTTCATAAGGGCACATAAAGGAACATTTATGGAAATAATTTGCTACAAAATACTTGCTCATGGAGGTTCTCAATATAAGTAGCAAAAAAAAATTATTTTAAGATATAAATTTAAATATGCTTTGAGGCCATATAGTGTGTTGTTCTATGAAGTATATTCTTATTATCTCAAATAGATCTCAAATATCACAGATAAGAACATAGTTCATATGTAGTTAGACTACAATAAAACATGCTCCTTTATTAAATACATTGAAAGGCTCTAAGTATTATACAGTGGATGATTCTGTTATATCAAGACTACTGCAAATACCATGATTCTAATTTGATATGTCCTAATTTTAAATATAGCCTCACCAAATGGGGTGCAGATCAGACTAACAAATCTATGCATACTCTGTCTTGGAAGAGCATCTTGCATAGAAAAGTAAGCATGACTCAAAGCTATAATCGAATGAGACTCATCAGTAGACTTCTGCACTAACACATCAAATACATAAACACAAAATAGAGAATCACAGAATGGTTCGGGCTGGAAAATACTTCTGGAAATCATCTAGTCCAACCCTACTGCTAAAGCAGGTCCACCTAGCAGGTTGCATAGGACGTGTGTCCAGGTGGGTTTTGAATATCTCCAGAAAAGGAGACCCCACAACGTCCTTGGCAGCCTGTTCCAGTGCTCTGTCACCCTTAAAGTAAAAACTTTTTCCTCATGTTCAGGTGGAACTTCCCTTGTTTTCATTTGTGCCAATTGCCCATTGCTCCTTGTCCTGTTGCTGGGCAACACTGACAAGAGTCTGGATCCACCTTCTTGACATCCACCCTTAAGATATTTGTATGCATTCGTAAAACTCCCTCTCAGTTTTCCGCAGGCTAAACAGACACACCTCCCTCAGCCTTTCCTCATAGGAGAAATAATCCATTCCCTAGC
>WEIV01003590.1:378003-390161 GCA_013390005.1 Calyptomena viridis
TGTGTCCAGGTGGGTTTTGAATATCTCCAGAAAAGGAGACCCCACAACGTCCTTGGCAGCCTGTTCCAGTGCTCTGTCACCCTTAAAGTAAAAACTTTTTCCTCATGTTCAGGTGGAACTTCCCTTGTTTTCATTTGTGCCAATTGCCCATTGCTCCTTGTCCTGTTGCTGGGCAACACTGACAAGAGTCTGGATCCACCTTCTTGACATCCACCCTTAAGATATTTGTATGCATTCGTAAAACTCCCTCTCAGTTTTCCGCAGGCTAAACAGACACACCTCCCTCAGCCTTTCCTCGTAGGAGAAATAATCCATTCCCTAGCCATCTTCGTAGCATTCCGCTGGATCGTCTCTAGTAGTTTCAAGTCTTTCTTGAAAGGGAAAGCCCAGAACTGGACACAGTACTCCTGAAGCAACCTCGCTAGGGCCGGAGTAGAAGGGCAGGATCACCTCTCTTGACCTATGGTCCTGTGGTCCATATTCCTAATGCACCTCAGGATAACATTGGTCTTCTTGGCCACAAGGGCATGTTGCTGGCTGATGGACAACTTGTTGTCCACCAGGACCCCCAGGTCCTTCTCTGCAGAGCTCTTTTCCATCAGGTTAGCCCCTAACCTGTACTGGTGCATGGGGTTATTCCCGCCTAGGTGCAGGACCCCACACTTGCCTTTATTGAACTTCATTAGGTTCCTCTCTGCCCAACTCTCCAGCCTATCCAAGTCCCACCGACTGGCAGCACAGCCTTCTGGTGTGTCAGCCACTCCTCCTAGTTTTGTATCATCAGCAAACTTGCAGAGGGCACACTCCATCCTTTCATCCAGGTCATTGATGAATAAGTTGAACAAGACTGGTCCCTCTACTGACCCCTGAGGAGCACTGCTCACTGCAGGCCTACAGCTGGACTCTGTGCCACTGGTCACAACCCTCTGAGCTCTGTTGTTCATCCAGTTCTTGATCCACCTCACTGTGCACTCATCGAACCCACACTTTCTGAGCTTACCTATGAGGGTCTCATGGGAGACAGTGTCAAAGCCTTGCTGGAGGCAAGGTAGACAACATGCATTTCTCTTCCCTCATCTACCCAGCCAGAACGAAAATACAGGTCTTTGGACAATGTAATTGTAAAAGGACATTTGGCAGCTTGTTTTGCAGATTGCACATGCTTTTAACAGATACGATAGCAATGGTCAAATAAGCAGTTAAATTGCAGGATAAGCATGCTCAGACCACTCTAATGAAGTTTGAATTGGAGTGTTAGCATACCACCGTGTACAGTGGTCTTCATTCTTTTCCTTTCCTACTTTCAACAGCAAAAATGTATTTGTTACAAGAGGAGCCCTTTGGAGGAATTTTATTTGTGTGTAAAGAGAGAGACACTGTAACAAATTGAACGGTCACCTACCCTGAAACTAATCCGAGAACTCAGAAAAATGCAATATAAGCATGAGAATATGATGGTGTGATCAGGACAGTCATTAAAAAAAAAAAAAAAAAAGAGGTCACATTTGTTTTTCCTGGTTTTCAGACAGAAATAATTGCACATGAAGAATGATAGACATGCACAGTCAAAATGCAATAGTATTTTTCAATAAATCATCCTTGCTTTCATGGTAGGGAGCAAGTTATTATATCTAGTCATGTGCCAACACAGAAGACAACTGCCTCAGAAGAACGTTACAACGGCTGCCAAAATCAAGAGCTTTGAAGCTGAAGAACACTAGAACCTAAATGGATTATGAACTCCTAACTGTACTTCCCTGTAAATCAGTATTAAGATTTTTCTTGAAATGTGTTTTTGCCTCTTTTTTCCCCCAAGGGACACTTTATAATTCATTACACGGGATAAGTAGGTACTTATTACACAGTACCTACTGACTAAGCAGGTACTTAGAAAAGTAATCTTCACCAGCCGGTTAACAGTGCCTTATTTACTGCACACCCAAAGCCTGCAGTAAATACAAATTATTCATTTTTTCATGATCTTTTCTGGGCCACTCATCACTGTAGTATTTGCATGCCTCAAGAACACAGATGAATTTATCGGTGCCGAAAGATAGGAAACCATTATTATTATTCCCATTTTACAGATGAAGAGATAGGGACTTCCCTGGAGCTACACAGTGAATTAGTGGCAGAGCAAGGATTAAAATTCATGGCTTGCAACCCTGTGCACTTTACTGGAGACTGCACAGCCTTGCAATTAGATGTGCTAAGAAACCATGGCTCTCACCAACATTGTCTACCATTGCAAGTGCTCAATAAGCCTTGGGCAGCCCAAGCTGGTCATCCATAAAATAAGACACACAGTCAAAAGTCAGCTGCCAGAATTTTGGACTTATCTTCACATTAAGAGACTAATACTTCAGTCTAGTATCTACAAAAAGGTCTCGAATCTGGTTCACCCTTTCCTGGGTGAATATCTTAGCTAATGAGATGCTGGTAGTTCCAGTGTGGGTAATTTACCTTTTCGGTGGTGTAGGTGCTGGAAATCAAAACACTGTGATAAAAACACCATAATCTGACTTCAACAAAATGCCACTTAATGATGAAATGCAGTTAGAGTGGAAAACTAGCTGTCAGGCATAATGTCTCTTTTCTTGAATTTTTCACCTGAAATTCATTCACTCCTGCTGTCTTGGACATACCCAGAATTCTGCTCCAGCACTCTCTACACAAAAAGCATTTGATTAACATTTGATGGCTCTTGTTTTGTTCTTTCTAGTAAACTGGGAAAATATCAGTAGATCAAACTGCAATCATTCTAGAGGTCATATTTTATTTAAGTCACTATTTTCTCTTTGAAGCTATTCCTTTGATCCTCTTCTGTGCAACTGAGATGCTATGTTTATTGACCATACTCACTCTTTGGCTGCTAAAATTAACATAGATGTTAGCTCCTTGCATCCACAACTGATCTGTTTAGACAAACAGGTAAAGTTTCTTGTAGGCAATTGACCAGCAGTCTGATCCATCCGAAGTATACAGCCTCAAACTTGAAACTAATCCACTGGTTTCCAATTGCTAAAGGTGAAAGGCATGGTGATAAATCCATCTTATCTTACTTATGCAAGCTGTCTTGTTTCTCAAAAATATGTATCCAATAGAGTTGTTGTTGACTTTAAAGAAGGACCAGACACAATAAATTTGCAGCCTGGGGACCTGGACAATGTGCCATCCTGTCCCTCCAGTTCATATGCCTGTTTGCTTGCTTTTAAAACTACAGCACAAGCAGTGAAGGAAAACACTCTGCAACCAGGAATGAACTTGAATCTTCTACATCCTAAATACTGAACACTCAATCACCTTTATAAGAGTGGAACACTCCATGAGGAGAGAACAAATAAAATCCATAAAAAGTTCCCTATGGCCAAAAAGAAAATGACTGCCCATGGCAGAGAGTTAATCTGACTTTCTCACAGCCAAAGGGAATGTCCAAAGCATAGGTTGTATGATGACTCCTCACAGCTGTTCTGAAGTCTTTCTGCAACTATATCCTCCTCTTCCATCCTACTGACATTTTTAGAAATATTAAAGCCAAAATTCTCATTAACTCTAGCATTTTAGTCTACATTTTTCCATTGACTAATACAAACTGTCAAATTTGAGGCTGCTCTGCAGTTGTTTTGTGAGCAAGCCACCTGCATTTTTCATTGAATAAATTTCTACTAAAATGAACAAACAAAAAAAGCCCCTATTTAATATTTGTGCCAAATCTTATTCTTCAGAATCAAATAAACTCTCATTGACTGAATCATAATTACTGGGTCACACTCCAGGCGTAACCTCGGCTGATGCATGGGTGTAGTTCTGCTGCCCTTCACTTGGCCAATTTATACTGGATGAAAAATCTGGCTTATTGACTGATATGCATAATATATGTTATTAATATTTTATCTTTCTGGATTCTACTGCACTGGGACAGATAAAATATTTTCCTACAAAGCTGTAGAACTGGCATCCCTTGCATTGGCATGGTATATTATAATGGTTGCTATAGTTCAATCATTAATATTTAACATCCTGTAGTGTTATATATAGATCATTGTGAAATCTCCATCAATATATTTTTCAAAACAAGGCACTGTCAGGTTATTTCCTTTTCTTTTTTTTTTTTTTTTTTTTAAGCTGCTCTGTTCAATTTCTGTAAAAGCTAATTCCAGATAAAACAATTTAAAACCTCATTTTTCTTGAAATTTTATTAATTATATCACTTGAATCTATACAACAGAAGTCATATTTAATGGGATTCGGAACTGCTGAGAACATTTATTCCCACCTAACCCTTGCCAATAAATTCAGCCTGAAAATCAGTATATTGCAAATCCTAAAATAAATGTAAGTTGTGTCTACAGCTTTCCAAATGGTATGCATTAATCTATTTTTCTGTAGCCACAGATAATTTTTATAATGAATCATTACAGGGTGACTTGAAAGCTTATATGAAATTTTACAGAAGTGGATACTAATATTTCTTGGCATCTTTGACAGTTATCTATATTGATCAGAAACAGAAATAATGAGTTCTGTCAGTATGCCCAGCACATATATAAACAACACAGAGAACTGCAGTAAAAATGGAAACTATAGCAGCCAAAAAAGAGCTGAGTTCATCACAACGACTTAAAATATGCTAATCCAATCTTAGCATAGCCAATCTTGGCAACTTTACTGTAGCCAAAACCCAATTGACAGGTAGACTTGATATGTACACACATGTATCAATATGCATAAATATAGAGAGCTTATATGAAAGAGAGAGATACATATATATGTATTTATAGTAAAACTCAGAGATGTACTCCAAATGTCAGATAGATATTGGCACCTCTTGTCTGTATTTAACCAATTTCTATACTTCAAATACTCTGTCCTTAACATCACTAAGTACATTAGTTTACTATAGTCCTATACTTTCCATTAGTAAATTCACCTTCCATCCATTGTGAATATTTGAATGTATACTTAATAAAGAATTTATCAAAATTGATTATTCCCTCTTAGTTCAATGAATTTCTGGGTTGTTCCTTCCAAGATTGTCCTCTCCTTCCTGTTGGGAAGGAATTACATGTACAGTAGCATATGCATTAAAGCCTTGAATATTGATGCAGAACTCGTATGCTCTAGTTTAAGCCTCATTAAGGTTTCTTTAGGAGCCATATGTATGATGCTGAATTGTTGTGGATATTCTCCACAAAGTTCTTTCTTACTTAGATGCGGTTTTGCTCAACTGTACCATTCAAGATTTGTTCTATCCTCATAAGGAGTGCACCATGCAGTGCCATATTTACAGCAAATATGCACCCAAATCACCAGACAGGAGAATTGAGGCCTTAGAGCATTACATACAATGCTACCCTAATGACCCATTATTTTTCAAATATAGATATAACTGCTACTCTAATTAGCTAAAATACGAACCAGTAAATTTAACGATTTTGAAAAAATTGACCAAAAGTATTTTATATATGATAGGATCATAAAGTTATGGTTCTGAGGTTTTCTGAGTTGAAGCTCACTGGTGTGCAAAAAAATCCCCTTGAGTTTACGCGAAAATACTAAAAGATTTTAGGCACAAGCATGTTTCACCAGTGTTTAATATAATCTATTTGAACACATTAGTTACAAGTCTCTTACATGTTTAGAGAACACTTATTCATCCTTTACATTATTGCTGCTTTCTTTGCAGAAGTATGGTTTACACATTTCATGTTTAAAAGTTGAATTCTGGAGAGCTGCAAGATCCAGAGGCAATCACCTGGGAACGTCAGAATACAATGACTGCTGCTGCTAAGTAAAGTACACAGACTGAGAATATAAAATATGCTTCTGTTTGCTAAGGTTGGCTTTTGAATACGCCTGCTTCTACTAGGCCTGTTAAGAAGCTTAAGGACACCTATTTCCACTGCAATTCCTATATTATTAGGACAATATCTATGGTTGCAAAGCAGGAAACTGTAACTGGTTCAGCTCAGAGGTGGGCAAAGTGTGACCTTCATACTTGTATCCACTATGTCTGTATAGGTACATTAAATCAACTTGTTAATAAAGGACATCAAATCTAAGAGAACATCACATTGCAAACTTTCACTGGGTGATACACTTATTTCAAATCTCCTTCTACTTGCAATGGCAATCTCACTGGTCCACAAGCCTTTCTCTGCTAAAACCACTGTGCCAAGAGGAGAAGAAATCAGGCATAGGTTTAAGGTGAGGTAACAGCAGGCCCTTGTTCATGAGCTATAACACTCATGGAGAAGGTGACTTGCTGCAGTTTATGAATACCTAGAAAAAACAAAAAACAACAACAACAAAAAACTGAAACAAAAACAAAACCAAAAAACCTGTATCCTTAAAAAACAAAAGGAAAGCAAACCAGAAAGTCACAGTTTATACTGCTATGGAAATTTGTAGACTCTATGATCCAGGAGGGACTCCTGAACCTAAGACCATGAACTAGCAGTTCAGGATGTGTTGCAAAACCCTTGGCTTTCGTGGTTTGTATCTCAAGGGCAGACTTTGGTAGACTGTAGTAACAGGGAGTAGATTTAACATCTGAACCCAGAACGGATATGAATAAAACCATTATTCTTCCATGGGAAAAACATTTGTAAGCAGACCCCATGCTCTGAGTTTCCACTGCTATCCACTGGTGTGAAGAAAATTCTCTTTTCCAGGACAGAGGAGAAAAGGGCTATCTCACTGACAAGCTGAACTGATATGAGTCAACTGTCAAAACCCGGCTGTGTGCAACATCTCCCTGCAAAGGTGCTGCAAGGGCAATGCCAAGCCTGATGAACGCCACCATTGGCCCTGGCACCATGCTCTTCATTGACCAGTGGTAGGCTTTCAACACTTACACTCATCTCAGCCACACGGATGGAATTTAAACAGTAAGTCTGGACCAGCTGGGTTAACCTGTAGGGAGGAGAGAATCGGTAAGGGAGAAGGGAACTGTAAGGACTCAGACAATGAAGTGGGTTTGGGGAAAAAGATGGAACCCTTCCATATGAGTCCAGAAAGACAGGAATTTCACTTTAAGCAACAGACAATCTTTGCTTTAATGCTCTAATCCAAGCATTAAAACCTTACAATGGACTGAAAAATGTTGGAAATGTTCTCCACTCCTTTGAGTGGTAGAAGTATCTCTAGGAATCATTTCTCTAATCTAGTGGGGCAAAGTATCTAATAGAGATAGTCATTTACACTTCCTGCCAGCCACCTTTGAGAAATAGGGCTTCTAGTGCCGAGGGCTCTATCTTGGAGTAGGGACCTCTGTGAGGTGCCTAGTGTGGTTTTCAGAAACACTGAAGTGTAGGGCGTTCTATAAATCCATGACAAAATATTCAGGCATACCTTGAATATTCGCTCAGCTGTTAGCCTGGTATGTGGATAAGGACTAAAGTTTGCACTCAACAGACAGGATGAACTGCCAAAGAGAAAGTGTAGCTTTTCATTAATTTCTAAACTGAATGTGTGTAGAAAGCAACCTGCTCAGGATTAGCTTCAGATGAAGTTTTTAAGACCTTTGAACCTGCGGATTTGCGAATCACAACAAATAGCATGCAGAAGCATCAGTGTCACTTGCTAAAGGTGTTGCTTTTCACAACCAGCTGGAATTTTGCTGGAACAGAGCAGGTTGCTCTTTCTCTGCCTTTCTCTCCCAGTGGCACTGCTGTTGTCTTCTGTGTTACACTAAAAAGGACCATCTCTGAGCAATTCTTTCTAGTGTTACTCTACCCTCAGCCACCTTTCACAAAACTCAGTTAAGTAGCTCCCTATTGTCACTGGGATGTACAGAACAAACCACCAAAACACCAGGTCCAAAATGCAGCTCTGTCTGCAATGTGGCCCATCAGATAAGTTAAATCCAGCACATTGGTCATGTTTTATTGTGTCTGTGGCATTACAGAGTGGGCATACATGGGGGGGAAAAAGGCTATCAATATCCCTCTTTATCATTCAGAAATACATCAAATGATTCAAAGTCTATCAGACTTTAATACCTCTTACATCAGCAGGGTTGTTTTTATCATTTCACTACCAGATACAGTTAGGAAATAGTTTGTGGAAAGTAACAGTTTCACAGGACAACACAGTTTTCATAGCTCACAGGATCACAGGATGGTTGAGGCTGAAGGGCATCTCTGGAGATTAGTCAGGCCCACCTTCTGCTCAAGCAGGGTCAGTTACAGTGGGTTTTCCAGGATCGTTTACCTTCAGGTTTTGTCTCCACAGACAGAGACTTCACAACCTCTCTGGGCGACCTATTTTCTATGTTACCACCCTCAAAGTAAAAATGTGTGTTCTTGTGTTCAGATGGAATGTCATGTTTTTTAATTTGTGCCCACTCTACCTTGTCCTGTCACAGAACCAGAGAATCATTTAGTTTGGAAAATATCTCCAAAATTATCAAGTCCCACCTTTGAGTGATCACCACTTTGTTAACTAGACCATGGTACTAAGTGTAACATCCTGTCATTTCTTGAACACCTCCAGGGAGGGGGACTCCACCACTTCCCTGGGCAGCCTATTCCAATGCTTAACAACCCCTTCTGTGAAGAAATTCTTTCTGTGTGCAACCTGAACCTCCCCTGATGCAGCTTGAGGCTATGTCATCTTGTTAAGTCACTAGCCGCCTGGGAGAAGAGGCCAACCCCTATCTGGTTGAAACTTCCTTTCAGGTAGTTGTAGAGAGTGATAAGGTCTCCCCTGAGCCTCATTTTCTCCAGGCTAAACAGCCCCAGCTCCCTCAGATGCTCCTCATACAACTTACTTACTGTCAATAGGCAGCACTAAGCAAAGTCTGTCTCCCTTTCTTTAGCCCCTCTGCCCTCAGGTATTTACACACATGGATAAATTTCCCCCTGGGTCTTTTGTTCTCCTGACTGAATAGTCCCAGCTCTCTCTGTCTCTCCTCATAGGAGAGATGCTGCAGTCATGTAATAATCTTCTTGGTCCTTTGCTGGACTTTTTCCACTATGTCCATATCTCTCTTATACTGGGGAACCCAAAACTGGACCCAGCACTTCAAGTATGTCTCACCAGGGTTGAGTAGAAACCTCTTGATGTGGTCTTTTTAGATATAGTAAAGAAATGAGTGAAAAAGACACTTTCACCCTTTGTTCAGATCCAATCTCCATGTTGAGAGTGGCTGAATTGATATTAGCTGATGATTAGCAATTCCTTCAATGACTGATGAATTCAGACTGTTCTCTATTGGACGAGGATTTGTATCACCAAAGTCACTGTTCAAAGCGCTGCCTTTTGTGGAGTCTTAGCTAGGAGGCCAAAGGCAGAAGATTTCAAGAAAACAGGCAGTCCTCTCCACCTAGATGTCGGAAGTAAATTGTTCTGGTAGAAGAGCATGCCTCTGAAGGGCCTACTTGTGTCAATTCCCACAGCATATCACACCACCACACAACTTCATGAGTTTTCTGTAGCTCTACTTGACCAATTACAGAGGCACCTTTGGCTACTGGCAAAACAGGCCATTTTCTAACACTGAGTGTCACAGTGTTAGGGGTTGGTGTGCATTTCCCAGTAAGTTCCTGAGTATGTGCCAATCAGAAAATGTAAAAATCACAGCCAAATTTGCCTGCACTCTTGTTTCAGTTCCATACAGAGGATGATCTAGGTCAAATACATCCCTACCAATAAGCAATATTAGGGAGGAGAAATGTCAGAGAGGGACCACACAAAGTTTCTCCCAAATCTGAAAGAAAATCACAATATTGAATGGCCATGCTGCCTTTTACTAAACAACAGCATAGAGAACAACCAATTAACCAACCAAAAAATTTCCCTGACCCCAATAAAAAGCAATTGTTTTACATACTAAATTCAATATATCCTTTAAAATATGACATGGAGGCTAAGGCTACAAACAGGTTAAATGTGAATCACAAGGGAGCGTCTGAAGAAACACACAGCAGAGGACGCGTACAATAATGTTGCCTTCAAAGCAGCGATATCTCTACTGCTGGTAATAACTGCTGTCACAGGCCAAAGCCCCCGTTTTCCCAGGATTCGGCCCAAAAACCTACGTAGCCAAAGTGTGAGCATCCCGGTACGTGCCCCCCCGGGTGCTGCCCGGCGCCCCGCGCCCCCGCACCGCCTCCGGCCTCCCGGGGGCTGGCGCTTGTGTGGAGCTGTGCTGCCCTCCGGCGGCAACAGCAGCGCTTGGCCGAGGTCGCCCAGCAGGGGTGACAGTGACAAGCCGGGAGGAGCGGGTGGGCTCGGCGTGGCGTGGGTGGCACCGAGCTGCGTGACACCGGCGCTCCTCAGCTCGCCCCTTCGCCGAGCAAGGCGTTTCTGTGCTGGTGTTGCTCATGGCGGGGTGGGGGGGAACTAGGTGATGTCTAAGGTCACTTTCCAACACAAACTGTTCCGTCATTCTATCATTCTCGTTATATTTTCCTTTAAGCTTTCCTGTAACATTTTCTTGCTCCTCTGATTCCTAAACGCTTCCTCCCTTTGGTGTTGAGAAGCAGATCTGCAGCATATGGCTTCGTGGAGAAGACAGAACAAGTCAGAGGAACCGAGGCACAGTTCTGCTCACCGGGGAGCTGGAGTGAGAGGCCAAAGCATGCAGCTCTCGCCTGTTTGCACAGAAGTCTAGGCCAATATTCCTACATCTCGCTTTTGTAAATTATTTAAAGATCACATATTTTTACAACATCACCTATACACAGATATAAATAGTTCATACTAGAAATAAAAGCACTGTAAAAAATGTGATTTAAACACTCCCAGGCAAGAACATTATCATAAGAAACTACTGGTGCTTCATACTACTTTACTCAGATATTTTTAAGCACTGGGAAAGCTGTTCTGATAGCAACATTCATTCACAACTTCATATTTATTGAAGTCACCAAGGAACAACGAGGAACAACGTATGTTATTGGCTTTGCATTTAAGATCATTAATCATTGCTGTAAAACTCAAACACAGCTAAGCACCAGATATTCAGCCATAGAATCATAGTCTGGTTTGGGTTGGAAGGGGCCTTTAAAGATCATCCAGTCCAACCCTTGCAAAATCTCAAGGGAATATTGAAGAGGGGAATTACAAAGAACTGCCTGAGAAAATGCTACTCGATTGATACTAGGAAAATGATTCATTGTTTACAAAGAAAATTCTCCCTGGGGTTACATTTCTGGTTTTGTTAGGTGGGAAAAAATGTAAACTGGAATTCTTAAGGACCAATTTTCAACTCGGGTGGTGTAGACTGTGAACTAGGCACACATACAGTAGCACCCTCTGTGGCAATGAGCTACAGAATCAATATTGATTTCAGTGGAGAGATTAATTTCACAGAGCTTTTTTATGGATATAGGAAAAAGACAAATGCTTCACTGATCCATAATGTTGCCTGAAAGACAGGCATTACCTTGTTAGATCTGATACTTTAATAATCGAGTTTGGAGTGTTATTTCAAAGTACGGTCACAACAGTATATATTGAAATCATATATTATCGTATGTAACATGTGCATGCTGCAAAACGTTGCATGCATCTTAAGGAAGTCCCAGGAACTGGGACTACACAACAATTATTTCAGCTTTCACGTAGTTCAAAATGCACCTGCAAGCAGTACATTATTTATCTGTGATGAACACGTAGCAAGTGTAATGCTCCCATTACTGAGGCTGTGAAGCAGTACATCCATTTTTCTGGAATAGCACCACACACAATCACAAGGAAACCTCGAAGTTATTTCAAGTCTGGAATTTTAATATCGATACAAACCATGGATGTCTAATACTGAGTATGTACAAAGAGAGTTTATGTTGCGGATATAAGCCCCACTACAGCATTTAAAAGCTATGATGGTTTAGATCGGGTTGCAGAAGATGAGCATAGATACAGATCTGGTGATGTACGGGTGTGCGTGCGTATGTGTATGTACGCTTATACATGCGTGTTGCAAGTAACATGCAAGCCTCCGCCGTGATGGGTGTCCCTGCCCCATGGTTACACAACGCCTGTACACCGGGGCTGTGGGCAGGGGCTCTCTTTTCCCGAGAAGGTTCGGTGCCGGCCGGACTCGCCCGGGACCCAGCGCGGGGGGCGCCCGGTGAGGGCTGCTCCCGGGAGACCGGCGCGGGGAGCCCAGAGAGCCGCTGAAGCCTCCCGGGGCTGCGACGGGTTCGGGA
>WEIV01003590.1:390637-454142 GCA_013390005.1 Calyptomena viridis
TTTTTGTTTGTTTGTTTTTTAATAGGGCACAGAGGAAAATGTTAGTGCACAATGCTGAAATTGGTGATCTGGTCGCTGAGGCAGGTATCCAAAAAGCGGTATTCGCTGGAGCAGCTACATTACTGTCATTCTTCATGCTAGCGTGAGGTTTATGTGCCTTTGAGAGGAAGGTCACTTTTTACCCTCTCCTCCCCCCCCAACAACAACCCACCCTTCTTTTGCTAAGCCGTGCATCAGCAGCATGAATTCCAAGAAGCAGTAGGTGTTTCTTGGCATTTCAACTGGGATTTTGGAAAGGGAAGCCGGGTATTTAATGGGAAAAAATTGTGATGGAAGGAAAGGATGCGGAGGCTGCTCACAGTCCTGGGTTTGCAGGCATGTGGAAGTTGTTGACATAGGTAAAGGGTTGAAACTGGCATTTGGAAAATGGTGGCTATTTCTTTAGTTACATTCACAACAGATGAATTTAAGGGAAAACTGGGCCACAAAGAATTTTTCCTATTTTGCAGTTTGCTGTCAGCAGAAGGTAAAACATGTCCTTGAAGATACACAACTTTACATAAACAGCTGATGTTTACATAAGCCTAGATAAGTTTGTGAAAACCGCAGATAGCGGAAGATGTGGTGTTAGCTGAACTCAGCTATCCTGGTGTTTGTCTGTGCAATAATTTATCAATTTTTTTTGTATTGTTCCAGCGTAAGAACAAAGTGAACAGCTGCACCTTCACCAAAGCAACCACCTCTGCTCTTCTTCTCCTTTGGAATGGACAATGGGATGGTCTCTGACTTTATCATGATCAAGAACTTCTTCCTCTTCTGTGTTTCCATGAGTTTAGCCAGCCACTTCGGGTGAGTTGCCAATTGCATTTGAATTTTTCCTGTGGTTTTTTTAAGGAAATGAAAAACCTTGACTCCATGTGGTGCAGAGCAGCTGAGAAAAACAAGAAGGCTTTGCGTTTCATCCTAATGTGCTGGTGGCAGGGGGAAGGAATGATTTTCTCTCCAGTTCAAATTTACTCTCTCATATCAGTTCTTTGTGCCTGCAGTATTGTTGCAGGAAGGCTTGTGGGGCACATAAAGCGTGGACCTACAGCTGCTGAGTGCTCTGACCTGGGTTTAGCACAGCCAGGGGCTGTGGTGCTCCCTGCCCCTGTGTCTGTGATGTGGAGGTCTTGCACCTTCCCTTTTACCTGGTGGGTGCAGGTTACAGGCAGTAGTGCAAAACTGCAATGGTGGGACTCAGTACATGCTGCTAGCTGGTACAGGCTTTTCTGGTGAGTAGGCTGGGATAGTAGCTGCTCAGAAGGATGTCTGAGTTTGAAATTTGTTAGAATAATTAGAAATTGTGTTTCCCTGAACCATATAGTAAGGAATCTTGTTTCCTTATTTTTGCTATGGATGCTTTCCTAACAGTGATATTTTGAAAGCTCTGTCAAAGAAATACTCCAACTATAGCTCTTAGAAAATGAAAAATAAAGTCAGAAACCCTCTATTTGTATGTTTTTCCTATACCCAGAGGTATTAAGAACTTTTCAAAACTGAGCTGTGCAATGGAATCTGAAAAAAGCATTTCACAAGTGTTTGAGAAACGTAGGTTGATCCTTCTTTGTGGAAGAGAACAATTATTTATGATTTCATCAGAAAAAAAATGAATCCTCCCAGCATTCTGATTCACAAGCACACCCATCAATTCCTTGCTATAAGAAGACACAAAATGGAGATGCAAATCAGTTTCTGATTTCAAGCAAAGTGACTTGTTCCAGATTGGAACTAGGAGAAAGACCAAACTTTGAATGATGACTGTCTATGCTGTAAGCAAAACCTAGCCTGGTCTCCAGCACGCCTTCTGTATATGTAGGCAGAAGCCTGTGGCCACAGTGGTTTATATGAACAGTTATAGGACTGCACTTTACAAAGGATCCAAGAGTTGGACACTCATTTATTCACCTTAGAAAAACTTGGTCCTGCTTTCACCGTCGTCTAAGGTAAAACTCTTTCAGGTCTTTGTGTTATAAATGAAGAGGGCATAGATAGTGTGGTACTGGTTTTAAACTTGTCTTTACATTCTTGTAATCTAACAAAGTATTTCCACATTCAGAAAATCTTGATTACTATGACCTTAAGTCATTCTTGGTTGTTCATCATCCCTGCAGAAGGCAGCACATTGCAATAGTTAAGCATGATCTGCTTGGTATAGGGATCTTTTAACTGTTTCTCCTCTGACAGAGGAATAGATAGGCAAGGATACAAAAAAAAAAAAAAAAGACAACCCAAAACCCAAACAAAAAAAAAAACAACCCAAAAGCCAGAGGGTTTAACTGTCCCTTTTGGCTCCAAACAAATACTGAGTCAAAGTCCCAGGTGAGAATCAGTGTGACCTGTAACTTGGCAGATAATCAGAACAGGACAGTTAGAGGAAACTAGGACACTAGTTTTCTGTGAGTTAGTCAAAAAGCTTCTGTGCATTAAAATGAGATCATCACAAAAGTTCCTCCCACCTCCCTTGCCCCCCATTTCTAATCTAGTAATTTTGGTCCAGGCCTGCAGAGATAAGCAGCTCCAATTCACTGCACTATTCCCACACTGCCTTAGGGCTGAATTTTGACCCTACTCAAAAGACAGAGGATGCTCCTGCGCTTCTGTTTCAAAGGCAGAAGCAGTTTCAGAGTGTAATTTGCTAAGTGCTTTGGGACTGACTCTTCAGGACAGAGCGGTACAATTAACACGTAGGTTGCTGTATTAACTGCAGGAATCTAATACTGATAACAGTATTAGGTTATAGCTGTTGCTAGCAGGTTCTTCTTTATTAGCTTCGTCCATGTTTGGACTGTGCTATTATATTGCAGTGTGTTTTGCAATGTGCTTGATAAAAGTAATTGATCAGAGTAGCACAAATTAAAAACCAAAATACAGTAGGATGTTACAGATAAAGACAGAGATTTTTGTACAATTCTCCATAGTTCTCCATAGTCATTCCATATTTATATTAAATCATAAATACAGTTTTTGCTGACATAGTCAAAGCCACCTTGGGGGATTTTGATGCACAATGCCTGGTAAAATAAATAGAATTTACATATCTTGATCTCCTAGGCTAATTGAGAAATCTCAGTAAAGGCCTGTGATTAATGTTTAACATAAATGTGTAACGACTGTCGAGAATTATCCACCCTAACAGGCAGTAGAGAAGGACTGTAGACATAGTTGGTAGAAGTTATTTAAAGAAAAATCACTAAATTAAAATTCAAAGATATGGATGCACTGAGAAGAGGAAGCCTTCCCCAGCTCTTGCAGTTTTATGAGTTTACTTCTCCAGAAACAGTCCAGGCATGAGTCAAGGCTTTTTCAAGCTTGCTTGAAATTCAGTGTTGACTTGTATAATGTTCTAACAAGTTAAAGTATTTTACTTAAGCATTTCAAGATGATTCACAATTGTCATGAAAGTAAACATTAATAATAAACCTAGAGAACAACTAAAACTCAAATACAACCATGAAGAGTGTTTTCAGGTAAGATAAGAGTCTGATTCCTTGTGTGGCCTTGGTGAGCCCAGGTGGTGACAGCCCTGTGAGTGTTGGTGCCACGTGTGGCTGCTGGTACACAAATTTGTGTGAGATGAGGTAGCCTGTGGTCAGCTACATGCTGGCCAACCTTACTATGTCGTGGCTCTTACTTTGCAAGTCCCAAACTGTCTATGGGCGTATCTCAGGGGACATGCTAGTATGCACAGTCCTGATGTGTTTGTGTTTTGGCTCTGCAATTTTAGAAATCTGTCCAAAAACCAAAACCAACAGGGATGGACATTGTTCATGTACCCACAGTTTAGTTGCCATCTGCTAGTAATATTTATACTTGTAGAAACACGGAGAACAAAAGATCTCAATTTTATATAGCCAACCCGATATTTCTCTAAAAAATTCAGTCCATGGTGTGTCTGTAGTTTCACATGCTTCTTCTCTAGCTCACAGCCCTTATCACTAAGACCATAATCCTGCTATTTAGGAAAAGCATACCTCTCCTTCAGGCTGTTATTTCAAGTTAGTCTCTGCAGCCCTAAGCAGTTAGTTCTGCAGGGATATCCCTTTCCAAGTACTTGTGATGCTAGGGAGTTCTTCCTCATATTTTTAAAGACTAATTTTGTAAGAATTATCGTATCTTATGCAATCATGCCTGTTTATTTTTTTATTCTGTTTTCCTTTCCTTCTCCATATCTCCAGGTAGCTTTTTGAACCCATTAGGCAATTTCAGTAACTGGAAAACTAAGTGGGTATCTAGGACTTCTTGGGGGAGGCAGACAGTCATCAGTCAATCCCACTGCCAAACAGAAGGCTATGGCTTCAACATCTCTGGCCTGCCAGCTGGCCAAATAGCTGGCCTGTACCTGTGGGCCATCCAGCACAGTGCGGGGGAAGCCCTGGCATGCAGTGCCTCCCAGTAAAGTCGCAGGTCAGTGACCTGGGGAGAGTAGCGGAACGTGTTTAATGACTCTGGAAGAAATTCAGGACATTGAAAGGGGTGTTAAGGTGCAAGGGGGTGTGAGGACTGTAAGATGTCACTCGATGAAAAACAGACTTTCATTGCACTGCTCATGATTCACTTCTTCCCAGAAGGTAGTAAAATACTGTTCGTGCTAAATAAAAGAGTTAAATTATATTTTAAGGATCTGAAAACAGTATTAAAGTTGCGTCATTTTAGTCAGTCCTCTGTTCTAATCCCATGCGATAGAGTTGAATCTTAATTGCAGAAATTCACAAAACATCAGTATTTTTAGATCTCAAGAATCCATAAGAAAGGGGTGGCAAGAAGATAACTTACAAAAGTAAATCTATTTCCTTTGATGTCTGACCAGAGAATACAGTTTGCAAGTGTATTCTCCACTGTCTTTTCAACAAACTGTTAATTTGTCTGAAATTCAGCTATAATTGCAATCCTATTAAAATAAGTCATTGGAAACGCAACTCTTAAGAGAAAGAGAGAGCAAAATATATTTGCTTTCAATAGCAAAATATTCTTACCTTTTTTTTTTAAGAAGTTATGGGAAAATCATTAAATATCTACCATACATTTTCTTCTTCTTACAACTAAAATATGAATAGTACCTGTCATGATGTTGACTAGATGGCAAAAAAGACAATGGTGTTTAAAATGGTAAATGGCAAAATCATTGGAAAAGGTAGCTGAGGATCTTTTGAGAGTTATTACATTTAGTGATGGGCCCCCTCTGTAACTTCTGATTTTTTTCAGTTACCCTAAAATTGCAATATTAAATAAATGTGATGAGAAGTATCCCTGGTTGGTTTAGTTTATGTTCAATAATGAGCCTTAAATGCAATTATCTCTGAATTTTCCTAGCATTTTCCTAAGTTTTTTTCTGAGTTTATTTTTATCCATAACTGAAAATTTCTGCTTTAAAAACATTTTTAACTGCAGAGAGGCAATAATATGCTTACCTAGTAATATGTTGATAAAACTGAGTCTTTAGCTGTGTGGAAATTACTAGTTTAAGGTAAGACCTTTTCCTCTCTATTCTTAGAGCTATGTAGTGTCTAATATATGCATATAACTTTGAAAGTACTGTTTAAATGCCTTGTGTCATAACAACCTCAGCCCTTACTCCAAAGTATGCATTTCACCAGCAATTCAATAACAGAAATTAAGTGCTAGCTTTCTGTGAAAGAAAAAGTAGCATTTACACAAGACCAAACAGCAATCCATCTACAAATGCGACTTCACATAATACTGACATTTCACTGAAATTCAGCATCAGATGCCTTTTCTGTGGGTGCAATGATCTGCCAAATCAAAATTGGATTGCAGTTTTGCAGAAGTACAATGTTTTCATGAGTCTTCACTCTAGTTGTTTCTCCGTCTTTCTCCTCTATTAGCTTTTCTTGTGGAGATATAAAAGTATTTCTGTATATGGGGTGTGTGTACTATTCTTGTGAGAAATGTACATAGGTGAGATAGAATGAAGCAGCGTCAATTACTCTTGTTAGATTCAATTGAGTAGTTATGAGAACTTAAATATATTTTGTCCCATCCCCACAAAAATAGTTCAATGGAAATCTTCCCTCTGAGTCCAATTGGCTTTGAATTCAGCCATAAGGACTAAAAATAACAACCTTTTCAAGAGCAGAGAAACCAGTGAAGCTTTGTGTCCTGTGCCCCCTGCACCATATCTTTGCAATAATCCCAGTTTCATATTTGGCATCCCTTATTCTCATCTCTCATTGCAACACCTACATTTTACCTCTGTTGTCCTTTTTTCCCCAGGATCTTTCCTAATCACCCTGTGAGTCTCCTCCATATCTCTGGTCTTGCTAAGGCTGTCTCTGAGCTACATGTATGCTGAGTGGCCCAGTCAGTGAGCAACGGGGAATAGATGACAGCTAACCTCACATTTTTACTTAATGAGGCACTAATTTAGATTGTTCCCCCTTTGTATAGTCACAGCTTTTCGTGAAACTTGTAGGAATGAAATGAAGTTTGATCTCTCCACTTCTTTGTCAGATGCAGTGGAAAATGAAAATGGGTTCCTATGCTGATATGGTGTAGCAGGCAGACAGCATGATGCATATCTTTTTCTTATGAAAGAGAGAAGATAAAATAGATGAAGAAGTTGAAAGTAGGATTCTAGGTGTATTGGATTTTTGTGGTTTGCATTAGGATTTTATCAAAGTGTTAGTTATAGTTGCTGCATGTAAAGAACATCTGTAACTTCTGTCTCTTGTTTGCATTCATTTGCATTTGTTAGGCTACTACTAAATATTCACTTTTATGTGGTGAATCTCTTTGATTACAATTGACAAAAAAGTGTACAGTCTTTTGTCTTGAATGGTCCAGCATGCAAGGATATTTAATGTTTATGTAATCAGTTTGCATCTGCTGGAATAACTGTTTTTCATGAAAGTCAAACATGTCCGTGATCTTGTCTGCCTCAGAGCTCACTAGAGATTGTGGTCACGGAATAGAAAACAGAATTAATTTGGTCTTTTGACCATCGAGAGATGGGATGGCCTGAAAAATGGGCAAGATTGGCGGCTATGCCTCTACCTTCTGCGATGGGGAGATCTTTGGTGGTCTTGGGCACTGCAGTGTGGAGCTTGCTGAGGGTCACAGCAGTGCCAACTGCACTTAGACTGCAAGGAACCTCCTCAGCCAGGCATTTGCTTGGGCTCTGGTGTTTTAGGGAATTGGATGTGTGCTCCCACTGCCTGGTCTTAATCCTCTGTCCTGAGAGGCTTTGCAATCCTTCATTTTTTAGCAGAAGCACACAAACTGTAAAAGGAACAGGTGCAGGACCGGGGGTGCATGTGTTTATGAAAGGATACGTGGCCAAGAGCAGCTAGTTCTGAGCCAGATCTGGTGTCACTGAAACTTCCAGATCCATTACATGGGTATCAGTGAGGTCCCATTAGTGGAACCTCGTGCAGGTGAAACCAGGTCGAGGTCCCTTGTCTTTGTATGAATCCTGTTCTGTTAGGTAAGCCAAACACATACGTTACAACCATTCTGCAAGACAAACTGTTCAGAGCGTGCTCTGATGTATTTCCCTTAGGACTGGTAGTAAATAGCCATGGGGTTTATTTCTTTATTTATTTTGTTTTTTTCTATGGATAACTGTCTGGCATTGAGTTTAGGTTGCTGGAATATAAGCAATTCCTCTCTGCTGGCAGGGTGCATGAGACAGGGTATGGTTCCTAGTGAGGCAATGTGCCCTTTCCAACTGGAGCATTTGTTGGTGATTTCAGCAGAGAATGAATCTGGAATAAGCATCAAATGTGAGCAAACTTGCTGTCTTAAGAGATGCTCATTGCTTCTTTAGGTGAAGCATGCTTATGGATAATCTCCTTATCTATTCTTTAGGTAAGCAAAGGCATTAGTAGACAAGGGATTCTCCTAAACATCTTTAAATAAAAATCAAACAGATTTAAAAAATACAAGTTATAGTTGTGCTATGAGCAGCTTCTTAGGACTGAGCCACGGATAAAATGATGGAATAAAGAAGAGTTCTGAATAAAAACAAATCTGGCCCAAAAGATGTGGAATGAGGCCCACTACACATTGCTGTTATTTGCATACTACAAGAGAGAACTAATTTATGCGAAAGAAAGAGGAGGAGTGAAGAACTGTGTTTTCTGTACAGCAGTATGTTTTTCAGATACCCCAGTGATACCTCAGTGGGATTTTTGAATGTAGTGGGAGTTTGTTATCCTCAAATAAGGTTAGAGTTCATCCTTTGTTCTGGCAACAAATTACATAAATTTTGAAAATTAGAAGCTTTTTGGCATTTAAGTATTAGATAGTATGTTCAGGCAGACTTGAAGGTGCATCCCCAGGCAAACCCATGCTGCTCATGCAGCTCCTCTGCCAGCTGATGTAGTTCCCAAAGAGTGGAGAGCTAACCTGGAGTAAGCTATAACAGCTTTTGCTGGCCCTGTGAGCTGACCTTGCTCCTTGGAGGGGATGGAGACATGCCAGCACTTGGGTAATGTGGGCTGATGTGGGACAGGGCAGCATGGGGGACAGGACCTGTGCATTATGGACAGAGGATCAAAGCGCTCAAGTGTCTCCTGGTTCAGCACCGCAGGGTTGTACCTCCATGGCATGGATCCTTCTTCAGGTCCTCCTCCAGGGAGGGCTATTTGTAATTGCTTATAGTAATGATGAAATCACTGCAGCTCCCTGTGCTACTCAGCTGGAGCAGCAGGAGAGGACAGAGGCTCAGTGGCTCCATCACAAATTTCCCTTGAGATTGAAGTCCCTTGAAACCAGTGTGGCCTTTGACATGTTTTCTTTCATTTGCATAAAACAGCTTCTCACAAACGCCAACAGCGTCAGGAAAAGAGGACACCAATGATAACATCACTGTATTCACCAGGATCTTGGATGGTCTGCTGGACGGCTATGACAACCGACTGCGCCCAGGACTAGGAGGTAGGATGACGCATCAGCTGTGGCCAGTCTGCAGCTATACAGGGCCATGATCTACATGATGCCCTCTCAGATGGGTACCTGCTCTTGGCCTTGATGAGAAAGTTGTTTTTGACTAACTAAACTAAGTTCAGAAAGTAGATTTGTCACCTAGCAAACAGGGAACGATAAAAATATTACTGAAAGTTGTCGTCTTGCAGTCACTGAGGTCATCTGAGGTTGGGTTAGGAGAGCATCTGGGATACTTTTTCTGTAATTGGATACAGTTTGGGTTTTCCTTTCTGGTAGTTCCTAAGTATGTTTTCAGGTTGCTGCAAGGTTCCCTTACTGGTCAGCCTGCCTAAAATTATGCTGGTGACACATCTCTTTTAAAAACAGATCCCCAAAACATCCATTTTTAGATAACTACAGCAAATCTGTATTGATATGTCATTTTGATAACCTCTATAGCAGCTATTTTAAAACCACAGCAAGTGAATAGTTGTGAATAGCATGTGAATCGGTTGCCATCCTAACTTTGTTCAGCCCTCCTTCAGCTTTCTATCCCCCAGATTTCTCTCATCTTCTACCCATGTGTAAACCATCTGTTATGTTTCTTCCTGGCCCTTTTTTAATTTGGCTACCCCCACCCCTTCCTCTTGTGAGACCAACACATTGCTTTCATCCCTTTCTCTCCTTCTTGTCTCACTTTACACAGAGATGCTTGAAAATAGGGCTCGATGCTCTTATATAACAAACTTCTGAGATTCTGCCCTTAAATTAAATTAGTCCTGGATTTGAAAAGATGCCAGAAAGATTTAGAGATTTGAGGGTAGAAATAATTTCACCTAATTTTGGACATCTTTAATATAGATGTTTGAAACTGGACAGACATCTCAAATATAGATGTCTGGAATCAGACAGGTCACCCAAGCCAGCAGAGGGTCTTTCCAAGATACTCAATACCTGCTGTAGGAAGAGATGAAGTGTAATTGCCAGCAATGTGCGCTCACAACCCAGAAAGCCAATCACATTGTGGGATGCATCAGAAGAAGAGTGGCCAGCAGGCTGAAGGAAGTGATTCTGCCCCTCCACTTTTGTGAGTACTGTGTCTAGCTCTGGGGCCCCAGCACAAGAAGGACATAGACCTGTTAGACTGAGTACCAAGATGGTCAGAGAGCTGGAGCTCCTCTCCTGTGAAGACACATTGAGAAAATTGGGGTTGTTCAGCCCGGAGAAGAGAATGCTCTGGGCAGACCGTATAGAAGCCTCCCAGTGCCTAAAAATGCTTACAGGAATGACGGGGAGGGTCCCTTTATCAGGGAGTGCAGTGATAGGATGAAGGGTAACAGTTTTAAACTGGAAGAGGGTAGATTTAGAGTTGGTGTTAGGAAGAAATTCTTTACTATCAGAGTGGTGAGGCACCGGAATAGGTTACCCAAAGAAGTTGTGGATGGCCCATTGCTGGAAGAATTTAAGGTCAGGCTGGATGGGTCTTTGAGCAACCTAGTCTAGTTGAAGGTTGGAATGAGATGATCTTTAAGGTCTCTTTCAACCCAAACCATTTTGTGTTTCTGTGATCTCTGATCAAAACCTATCAGTCAGAGGAACTGCACCCTTACAGGGCTTGTTTCTTATTATAAGAAAGGAGCCTGGACTTGCAGAGGCCAACAACTGCGTTTGATACAAGGGATGAAATGCCTCCAAAGCATCCTCTTAATTTCAAGCTTTTGAGATTTTTTGAGTGATTCAGGAATGGTTAATAGATAAATGCATCACAAATACATATTTGCGTCTTCAAGCAATTACTAATGCAGAGCCTATATATATTACAGAGAGAATAACTCAGGTGAAAACAGACATCTACGTTACCAGTTTTGGTCCTGTGTCAGACACAGAAATGGTAAGTTAGCATGTGGCTGCCACTTCTGCTGTACTTATTTTGCAAAAGTAATTTTTGGAACCATTGCTTCTATTCAGATCCTGCAATACCTTGACTGTTTCTTTGTGCCAGGAATACACCATTGACGTTTTTTTCCGACAAAGCTGGAAAGATGAAAGGCTGCGATTCAAAGGACCTATGCAACGCCTCCCTCTTAACAACCTGCTTGCCAGCAAGATTTGGACCCCGGACACTTTCTTCCACAATGGCAAGAAGTCTATTGCTCACAACATGACAACCCCAAACAAACTTCTGCGCCTGGAGGATGATGGCACTCTGCTGTATACCATGAGGTAATAACCAGGATTGATTTCTTGATGCCGATTCCCAACTAACCTTGCAAGTACTTGTGGGGAGCATCACTTTCTCCACTCCTATTAGAACAGGGCAACCAATCTTTCACACATATTTATGTGAATATCAAGAAAAATGGAAAACATAATCGCTGCCCACAAGTACCAATTAATTTGTAGCTTCTGAATACTGCTAGTGCTTAAATATTTCCTTTGATTAAATGGAAGGCATATTCTCAACAGATTTGATGATTCACTTCAGCTTTTTTATGAAGGTCTGTTCTCTCTTACTGTTTGTATTTGCAGCTGTAGTGCAGACTGCAGGAGAACAGCCTACGAGACCAGAACTGAGACTTTGTTCTGGGGCAGTACATCTTGAACCCTTGAAGCTTTTGTTTGGTTTTTTTTTTTTCATTTCACTAATAGTGTTGAAAGGCAAATGATCATAGGGATAAATGAAATAAGCAAGCAGCACTGTGAAGTTGCTTTAGCAGGTATTATCCTGAAACTGGTGGAGAAACAAATTGATGTCTCAGATCTTTGGGGTCGTGCTTCTCATCTGATTAGAGGATACTGTCAAACTTCATCATTGCATAACCTAGATAGCAGATATAACATCAGTGATTTTAGAGGGTTGTGTGAAATTCTTCTCAGGCCAAATCCCACATCGGTGTATGGCAATTTGCTCATTAAAGGTAATTAGCCTGTAGTAATTAAGACTGCTGTCTATCTTCAACAGGGTTTTTTCCAGGAGCATAGTCATATGGATAGCACTTGAAAAAGAGATGAAAGAAAAAAGCCTACCGAGCAACAAAGTGTTATTCAGAGCTTTTCACATATAAGCCCAGAGTGATGCCTGAGACCCAGCAAAGTGCCCAGGAGCCTGAAGTTGGCTGCTGAGATGCCTGGGTTTTCAGTAGGCAACCACAACCAATGTGGGGAGTTGAACTCCTGCCAGTGCTGTGTCCTACTGTGATGCCACAGGGTGCTACACGTTGGAAGGGGCAATCCCAAATTCACTCACAGGACCAGTGATTAAGACTTGTTACAGCTCAAGGAGATTATGTTTTTGTACACAGGCACCTGGAGCCTCCCAAGTTTTATTTCAGGTGTTTTAGACCTGTTATATTTATTTTGGCCTTAGTCTTAAATCCCTTCTTCTGAACGGAAAAGGAAATACAATGTCTCCTTACATAAGTCTTTACAGCTTTAGACTGTCACAGTTATAACTGCACTAGTGCTAAAAAGGCTTAGATATGGTAGAAGTCATGTTTAAAAGTCTCTCTTCTACTATGTATACTGCTGTTCTTACTAACCCCAAATGAGTGATCACCACAATAATAAACTGAGAAAATGTGAGTATACACAGACACACTTAAAAGTCAGAATAGCTATCAGAGAAACTTCTTTTCACAAAAATATTAGTAATGCCATCCTTAAAACCAGTCTCACTGGTCCCTGGACTACGTAAGTACCGCGCCAGAGACTGCTGCAGTGACGATTCTTGATTATCTGTGTAAATTACTTGTGTAAGTGAAGTCCAGATCAGACTGGAATAAAACATAACATTGTGTGGCAGACTCGTAGCTGACATGTTATTTCTGTGCAAGCACTGGGTTTTGCAGTGGTAAAGAAATGCAGTGAAGCACCGATTCATGAGGTGAGGAGCTGAGCCACCAGAGCTAGCAGAATGAGACCTGGTTGAGCAAGACCTGGGTGAACTCATCACTGAATCTAAGTTACCCTGTCAAGGTGCCTCTCTGGTGAAAATGGTAGAGTATTGTCAGGTGCTACAGGTACGATATTGAGGAAAAGCTCAGCATATGTAGCTGGAGAAAAATACAGGTTTGACACAGACTTTCTCATCACTCCATTCAGCCCTTTTTCTCCTGATTTTTTGGGTTTGGTGATTTTGTAGACTACAGAAAGAAAGAGAATTCTTTTGTAACCTAAAAAAAATAACTTTTTTTTTTTTGCTAGAATATTGTGTGTGGATGTGCATGTGTGTGGAAATAAAATTTCCACTAACTGTGGTTGCATATGTGACAAGAAAGGAGCGCAAAACTTTTAAAATAGCTTGCCTTCCGCTATTGCAAGTGATAACTTTGAAGAGTGTCTATGCTATTCTGCTTAAACATGAGTCAGGAGCCTGCTTTTCTAATGTGCATGGAGCTGTGCTCTTTTAGAGGCAGCAGATTTTCATGATCAGTGGTGTTTCAGCAGGATTAGCAATGCTGTGCTAGGAGGTGGCTTGAGGATCCCATGCCAGCCTGTGCAGAGGTGACAGTGACAAGTAGCCAGCCCCTTCAGCTGCCTTGGCATGTCCTGATGAAGGTGACAGCTCAGCAGTTTCCCAGGATGGCTCTCCTTGAGAAGATAGGCAGCATTGGGCTTTTTGCAGGGAGAGCTGTTTGTCTCAGTGGTAGTGTGCTGTGAAAGTACTGGGTCTCAACTGGGGCTTCAGCCCCATTTCCTGTAGCTCCCATCAGGCTTACTCAGTTCTCAGGATCTGTGGATGTGTAGACAACCCTCTGTTAGCTCTGCATTCTCTTAGTTTCCAAGGAGGAATTGCGAGCTTCCCAGACTGTACGTAGGAGTATTCTGTGTGGAGAGGATTGGACCCTCTGTCATTGACGGAGATGCCTGAATTGCTTTTGCAACCTCGCATCTGGCTGCCTGAATGAAGAGGAGGAAAGCAGCCGAGCCAATGCTGACCTTCCATCCTATTTCACTTCCAAATATACTCAGTATGATCAGCTGACCAAACTTCCAGCTTTAGCACTTGTCAGGACATACATTTTCATGACACTTGTTTACTTATAAAGAAAAATGTACTCTTCACATATTGCATTTGATGAGATGTTGTCTAGGTCAGGAGTTGATGGGGTGTATGTTGCTAGGGAAATCTGATAAATGGGCTTCTATATACATGTGGCATTAAAACCCTTCTGCATCAATATAAGAATATTGATATATATATCCATACTAATATAAGAAATACAACATGTCCTTAAGACAGATTTCATAACCAGAAGTGTTCTCTGTGGGGAATGACTTAATAATTCTGGTTGTCTTTCACTTGGGAGTACCTATTAGTTTTATTTCGCTAATGTAATTTACAAATGATACACCGGTGAAAGGAGTGTTGCAAATTCTGTTTCTGCCCCTAGAGGGGAGTATTGTCCGTAGCTCCACTTTTAATTTTTTTTTTTTTTTAAGTAAGGGCACTGGTATAAAAAGCAATAGAAAATATACTTCATATCTCACTAATATGTATGGAAACTGGCTTTGTGAATGGAGGCAAAAAATTAGGTTATTTCCCTTTAAAAACTTAAAATATATTTAGTTAATCATATGTGAGAAATAAATGTAAAAAGCATAACATTTTTTAATTGCATGAAGCTATTCTAAAAAATTGGAACAGTGATTTAAGCAATATTTTTAGGCTAAGAAGAGAACCATCATGTTTCAGTGAGCTGCATTTTTTTTTTTCTCATTGGAAATTGGCTGTAAAGACAGAAGCTTTGATAAACTTTGCTGCAGAATGCCAGGAAAAATGCCACAAAGAAGCCAAGAATTGTATGAAGTAGAGCATGCTCACTAGAGCTAACATTTTGGACCAGGAATTAACTTTTCAGCAGCAGCTCGTAGGCATTTTCTAAATGATTCTCTATCTGCTTGTAGATATTGAAAGATCTTTCTTGTGCCATCACAAGGGCTAAGCTCCTTAGACCCCCATTCTCACTATCAGTTTGAAAGAACCCCAGACTGCTTTTGCTACCACTGGGTCTGCCACGCATCTGATATAATCTGGGATTTTAAACAGGACCTGGTCATATATCTGAGGAGTGTACAAACCGATTTTTCCCATATTATGGCAACCGAAGGCTGCCAGAGATCCTGAGAGGATTCACAGTTAAATCTGTCCCAGTAATTTGTATATGAATAATTTATCAGCTGGAGAATGCAGACGTTTTTCAATACGGTGTTAAAAAACTCCAAAATTTTTAGTACAGTCCTGAAACACAGTTACCTTCATGGCTCCTGGAAGATATTTACAATTCAGCAATGTGTTGGATGGCTATCCACTTGATGGCAGCATAACCATGCTGCTTGCTCTGCTGTAGTGCATACACATGTTTAGGCTGAAAATATTGTTTCTTACGTTAGCACTGAGCGTTAAAATTGTATGTGCAAGTGTACACATGTCCTGGATGCATGTTAGCACAAAGTCTGCTCTTCTGTAAAGGATTTGGATTAGCAAGCTAACCATTTTATGCTGTAGAGCTATAGATCATAAAACCAGCTGACCGGCAGATATGATGCTGCTTGCAAGACATCAATTGGGAAAGACAAGTTTTGTTTGCTTGGGGTTTATTTTAAAGGAAAAATATTCTATGAAAAATGTGTGAGTTCTCAAGCTCTGACTTTTTCAGAAGGCAGCCTTTCCCAGATTTGAGTTTGCTTGTGTGTCCCTGAATGAAAAGTGACCAGCAAATATGGACCCTGAAATTAGCTCAGTTGGTTAAAACTTGGTGAAGATAATGCCAAGGTCATGGATTCAATCCCCTGTATGGGCCATTCGCTTAAGAGTCAGACTCGATGATCCTTGTGGGTCCATTCCAACTCAAAATATTTTGTGATTCTGTAAATCTATGCTTAAAAGTGAACCCTTAGTTTTCCATCAGCCAGCCATTTAAATGGGAACATTTCTGTGCAATTTGAATGCGTTTTTCTTATTTCAAAGGGAAGATTTCCTTTATATATCCATTTATATTTACAGAAGGGGATCTGTCAGTGCTTTTTAGGCACTATGTAAATATTACAAAACTAATTAGGAGCTATGAAGCCGTACAAATACACATTTTCTTTCTCTGTGTTAGACTTGCTGCATTTTCTTTCATATTCAAGCTTCAAAACTGCCTGAAGCTGGAAGAAAAAAATAATTTCTTCACATTGGGCTGAGTCTTGCAGAGTGATGAAAAACTGCCAGGGTGGCAAGGACTCTCAGCTGCTCTTCATCAATTCAGATTTCGACAGAGCGAGAGAAAATAGGGATATATGAAGACCCTTCCCTGAGGATAGCAGCAGGATTATTGTTTGAGCACCAAGCCTATTGGTTCCCATCTCTCTGCTCTGGTTGCACGTTACTTGTTTTCTCAAAAGTTGTCCCGCAAGGAACCAAGATTTGTTGTTTTAAAAAATCCAAGGCTGGAGTTACCCAAAGGGAGAGAAAGGCGTCAGAGGAGACTGTGGTGTAATACATTCAAAATGGGCAAGTATGACCTGCCCTATGTAGAGTGTTTGACAGAAGCCTATTCTGCTGGTAATAAAAGTGGGCAGAGCCCTACAGAGATCTCTGTCACAGAAGTGGGAACTCACACAGCAAGGGCAGAATTGATTAAAAGACAAAACGCAAACCAGAACCAGCCCAGCCTTGAATGAGGGGGATACTTGCTTGGACTTTGAGGGGTTACAAAAGGTAGAATTTTAGTTCCAGATCTGAGCTGAGTTAGAAGCAGATCCAACTTCCCTGTGGGGTGAGCTGGTACAATTTCTGCCAGATTCCTTTGTGCTCCCTCTGCTTTATGAGGATGAACCAGCAGGGCTGACCTGGTGTGCTGGGTATGCATGGATGGGGTGACTGTACAATAACTGGAGGGAAGCAATGCCCTGACAGGTGCCCCCCAAGCACCCCCAGGAAAGCTGCCTTGATGACTGTCATCATCCTTGATGCCCGATCTGCAGATGGGTCCCCACTTCTGAAGCTGGGGGCTTTGGAAGTACCTGGTAGATGCTGAAGAATTATTATGGCTCTGTTATCTTTTTTATTGTCAAGAGAGGGTAACAGTACAGTGCACTCCCTAGTAATTTAATTTAGATTGAAATTAAAATCTTTGTCTGCCAAATCAGAAATACCATCCCCTGGAGAATATTTATGTTCATGCTGAAATGTCTGACTGCCAATGAGTAATCTATAATATGCTGTGGTGGAGGGCATCAGGAAGGATGGGTGGGATTCACCTTAGCTAATTCTGTTCATTTGTAATGTTGATGATTGCCGCTGAGCCTCTTGGCTCAGAATTCCTCCTAGTGCCGGAGAGTGACTTTCTTAAGGAGTAATAGCTTATGTAATTGCAAAACCTCTCTTGATGATTTTTGAGCGGTCTTGAGAATCCACAGAGGTCACAGCTGACAAGAAGCTGTTGAACATTGTCCCAATTTTCAAGAAGGGCAAGGAGAACCCCAGAAGCTACAGGCCTGTCAGTGCTCATGGGTTGAGCACAGAAGATAATTGTGAATAGGGTAACGTCAGACTGATGATCTGTCACTAGTGAGGTTCTTCAACAACTTCATAAATTACTTGGATGCAAAGCTGGAAGGGATGCTAAGGCTGAGGGGCCCTGTGGACAGACCTCGACAAATCAGAGGACTGGGCAATCACCAACTTTATGAAGGTCAACAAGGGAAAGTGCTGGATTCTGCACCTGAGATTGGGCAACCCCAGATGTTCATGTAGACTAGGGAATGAGATGCTGGAAAGCAGTGCCATGGAAAGGGGTCTGGGGGTCCTGGTCAATGTCAAGTTGAATAGGAGTCAGCAGTGCCCTGGCAGCCAGGAGGGCCAACCATGTTCTTGAGGGGCATAAGACAAAGCATTGCCAGCCAGGCAACAGAAGGGATCGTCCCACTCTGCTCTGCACTGGCGTGGTCTCACCTTGAATATTGTGGCAGTTTTGGGCACCACAATATAAGAAGGATGGTTAACTCTTAGAGAGCATCCAATGGAGATTTTGAAGGGCCTTAAGGGGAAGCCGTATGAGTGGCTGAGGTCACTTGGTTTGTTCAGCCAGGAGGAGACTGAGGGGAAACCTTATTGGAATCTACAACTTCCTTGTGAGGGGAAGAAGAGGGGCAGGCACTGATCTCTTCTCTGTGGTGATCAGTGACAGGACCCAAGGGAATGTCTTGAAGTTGTGTCAGGGGAAGTTTAGGTTGGATGTTATAAAAAGATTCTTCATCCAGAGGGTGATTGGGCACTGGAAGAGGCTCCCCAGGGAAGTGATCACAGCACCAAGTCTTCCAGAGTTCAAGATGCATTTGGATGATACCCTCGGGCATCTGGTGTGATGCTTGGGGATAGTCCTGTGCAAGGCCAAGAGTTGGACTCGATGATCCTTGTGTGAGTCCCTTCCAGCTCAGCATATTCTGTGATTCTGTGTCAGATGTCTACTTTAGTATGAAAGATGCTTATTTCTCTCCGTTCACACTTTAGGGGTTCCTTTTTTTTTCACAGTGGCAGAAAAGGAGCATAGCATATATGCTATCTGTGTTTAGTCACATGAGTCTCATCTTAGTTATTTCCAGTGGTGTTTCCTACCTCCATACTTATGTGGCCTTGAAATGTGTAGTATGCCAGCAACCTAAAGCTATGGGATGTTCTGGCCAGCAGCTGGTCCTGTAGCTGTTTTGTGGAGGACTCGCCCTGTTTCCTCTCCATGCAACATAAAGCCCAAGGCTGTGCAAGTGTAGCACATCTGAATGCACATAGACTGGGTTTGGTCTTCCACTTTTTTCTAAGTAGGTGTAGGAGGGAGTATAGTGCACCTTAGGAGGAGGTCAAGAAAAATGTCACTAGGAGATTCGGCCCTTCCTTCCCTGAGGTTGCACTACAGCAAACAGGTGCTTATGCTGTAGCAGATGCTAGCACTGGTGGTGGTATAAATAGCAAACAGATGGTAAATTGAGGCCTGTTTAATGACTATTTATGGTGTTAAACAGCTGAGGGATCAGAGGGCTGAATCAGGAACATGTAGCATTTTAGAAGCAAGGTAAAAGCCCCCAGATAATAATGCCTTGCTTGGATGGCTAAGCAACCCTCTTCATGTACTGACAGGGTACATACAAATAGGCATGTGTTTCCCTGTGAAAGACCTTATCATCAGATTGCTTGCTGCTTGCCCCTCTTGCATGGAAATGTGGGGAGCATTAAGGTTGCACAAAAGACAGGAGATCCTGATAAGAGGTGACCTTGGAAGTGGATGTAGAAATGTAGAAAGAGGTGAATAAGAGGAGGCTGGGGTTAAATGCGAGTGGTTGAAACAAAACTGTGGTGAGATACTTTTGAGCTCTAGATTTTTCATCTGAAATGTGGAAAATAACCAAGGATTTGAGCTCTGTATTTTGTGTTGCCAGATCATAATCCTTCCTACCTACCCTGCCATGTCTGTGCATCCCAGTTTAGATGTGAGAGAGCCCAAATGGGCTGGTACTGCCCATCTGGTGTCTGCCGCTCCCCCATGCCCCCACCATTACTTTCTAAATCCAGCTCTTTTTTTCTCTGTAGCAAATACTGCATGTAGCTTTGTGCCTGTCCGTAGAAATATAAAGGGTGTGTGAAGTGGGAGGAATAGAATGTCTGTGTAGCGAGGTAGCCCTCATCTAAGGGGAACGTGTGCCATACTGACAGGCAGAAATGGAAAAACAAAAGCCCTTTTGGCCCATCAGAAAATCTGCACCAATCAAATTGCCTAGCAGGTGGTATAAAAATTGGAGAAGTCCATCACAGTCCTTAGCCTTCATCACCTAGGGTTCTTTCTGTGCTCCCTTCTTTCTACTGGACTTGAGTTTTCTTCCATTGAAAGCAAGAGTGAGGTGTGTGGTTGTGTGGCACCGGGTATTGCTGTCACTGGCTGATTCTACCAGTAACTGGAACTGGCATCTCTTGAGAGCCAAAAAGAAGCTTACAGTTCATTCTTACGCAGCACTTCAAGAGCAATTCTGCTTATTGCAGTTAGCACATTATTGAACATGCCATCAAAAAGCCATGATGATAAGGAGATCATAGTCAAAATGTGTAGTATGTGCAGACTCTGACAATGGGTGGCATGGCATAACGAAGTGTGGGCTGGGTGAGATGTTCCTGTTTTACCTGCATCAACAACTGCATCAGCTTTGTCAGCATGGCTAGTGCCAGTTAGATTTTTGGGTTTTAATTAAGAATTCAGTAAAAAAGGAAGGTACTGCAGAGGAGAGATTTGGAAGCCTTCCTCTATGAGTGCCAAAAGGGAGTTCATCACGGATAAGAGACCATCAAGGAGAGAAAGCTTGGAGAGGTTTTTAAATGAACCTATCAAGTAGATGGGTGTGATATTGTGCTAGAGCATTCATAGCTGCATAGCCATATTGATCTAAAGTTTCTTTAGGAAAGTAAACTTTGTAAGAAGAGAACCCAAAGAAGGAATTGCCTTTCAAAAAGCTGGGTTTTTTTTACTGCACTAGTTAATCTGATAAAAACAAGAGTTTCTTCCAGCAAGTTCTGCCTTGCTTATGGACTTCATTAGACAGCCTTCATGGCAGGGTTGGGTAAGCATAAACTCACTGCTTCATCCATTTATGCTTATTAAAGAAATACTGTAGAATGAAAGGTATTGCCTCTATTATAAACTTCTACTTTGTGTTTTTTTCTGTAACTTCCCAAATTTATATCATATAATTTGTGTGTCCTGTTGGTTATTTCTTTGCCTTTTTTTGGTTTTCCTGTGTCTAGAGAAGCTGAATATCCTCTCCTGCCCCTAAGAGTATGCTCCAGCTATGCCAAAGTACTCCACAGCCAGGGAGGTCATTTCTCTAGTGGCACAGCTTTTGAGATCAATTCTGTCCACCTCAGATCATCTCAGAATAACTTAGTCTTCAGACAATCTAAGCAATTAAAGTCTTGTTTTTGCACTTCAGCATAAGTTATACTAAGGATTTTATTTGCTTAAAATGAGAGTTTTGCTGTCAAGCACACCATGCATCTGAATTATGTATTCACAGCTCCCAAAAGCATCAATAACTGGAGCTCTTAGTCTTCCATAGTCCCTTCTCTGTAGCAGTTTAAAGGACATTGCCATCTCAGCGTCATAGGAAAGCTGGGAAATGGAAGTATTCTTGGCAGACTGGTTATGAAGGAAAAATGAGCTAAGACAGAAATTTCTGCAGACCACCTCAGTCTTTCTGTTCTCTGTTCATTCTATATGGTGTATTCCAAGGAAATTAGTCTATAACCATTGGTGAACTGCCTCCACATCCCATGTAGTGGTGCAGAACAAGTCCCTGAATCTGTATTTTGACCTCTCATCCAAAACAGTGATGGAGATTCATGAGCAAAGCAGTGTTTGAGTTACACAGAATAATCACTTCTCTCCCCCTGAGCCAAGCTGCAGACAGTCACGAAGCCAGGGGCAGGTTTCAGGGTGACTCTTAAAGTCAGTTATACCATGACTGAAAACTTGTCCACATCCTAACACTTCTGTGTTGTGTTGTGTAACCCACTACCTTCACCATCAAAGGGTTTGTTAAGACTGTATGGCAAGTGCTTCAGAACCAAGAAAGGTTCTTTACACAATGAGGATGGTCACCTCACAAACAGGGACAGAGATAAGGCAAAGGTGTTTAATGTTTTCTTTGCCTCTGTCTGCAACATGGATGACAAACCAAGGGGGTCTCAGGGCCCTGACTGTGAGAATGATCAACTCCCAGTCAACCCTGAAATTGTGCAGGATCTGCTGCACAAGCTGGATCCTTGCAAATCTATAGGGTGTCATAGATTCATCCCAGAATCCTCAAAGAGCTGGCTGATATCATCACAAAGCCTCTCTCAATGATTTTTGAGCAGGCTTAGGAATCCAAAGAAGTCCCAGATGACTGGAAGCTGGTGAATGCTGTCCCAATTTTCAAGAAGGGCATGAAAGAGGACTCTGGAAACTACGGGCCTGTCAGTCTCACTTCAGCGCCTGGTAAAATGGAGAAGATTATTCTGGAAGATACTGAAAAATGCCTGAAAGACAACACCGTCATTGATCACAGCCAGCACAGCTTCATGAGAGGAAAGTCCTGCTTATCTAACCTGATTTCCTTTTATGACAAGGTAACCCACCTAGCTGATCAAGGGAAGGCAGTTGATGTAATTGTTTTGGAGCTCAGCAAAGCTTTTGTTACTGTCCCTGACAATGTCATTCTGGACAAAATGTGCAGCACACAGCTGGATAAACACATTATGTGGTGGTTGAGTGATTGGCTCATGGGTTGAGCCAAGGATAATAGTGAATGGGGTAACATCAGACCGGAGACCTGTCACTAGTGGGGTTCTGCAGGGCTCCATCTTAGGCCTTGTGCTCTTCAGCATCATAAATGACTTGAATGCAGGACTGGAAGGGATACTAAGCAAGTTTGTAGAAGTAGAAAGAGCTCTGGATTCCCTTGAATGCAGGAAGGCCTTGCAGAGAGACCTTGGCAAATCAGAAGGCTGGGAAATCACCAACTATAGGAAGTTCAACAAGGGAAAGTGCCGGATCATGTAGCTGGGATGGGGCAACCCTGGGTGTACGATACAAACTGAGGAATGAGACACTGCACAGGAGCACCATGGAAAGGGGCCTGGGGGTCCTGGTCGACAGAAAGTTGCATATGAGTCAGCAGTGCCCTGGCAGCCAGGAGGGCCAACCATGTCCTGGGGGCATCAGGCAACGCATCACCAGCCAGTCGAGGGAGGGGGTTGTCCCTCTCTGCTCTGCACTGGCATGGCCCCACCTTGAATATTGTGGCAGTTTTGGGCACCACAGTATAAGAAAGATATTAAGGTATTAAAGAGTGTTCAAAGGAGGGCAACAAAGATTTTGAAGGGCCTTAAGGGGAAGCCGTATAAGGAGCAGCTGAGGTCACTTGATCTGTTCAGCCTGGTGAAGAGGAGACTGAGGAGAGACCCCACTGGAGTCTACAACTTCCTTGTGAGGGGAAGAAGAGGGACAGGCACTAATCTCTTCTCTTTGATGACCAGTGACAGGACCCAAGGGAATGGCTTGAAGTTGTGTCAGGTTTAGGTTGCATATTCTTTACATGCAGTGTGGTTGGGCACTGGAAGAGGCTCCCCAGGGAAGTGGCCACAGCACCAAGCCTGACAGAGTTCAAGAAGCATTTGGATGATACTCTCGGGTATCTGGTGTGACGCTTGGGGATAGTCCTGTGCAAGGCCAAGAGTTGGACTCGATGATCCTTGTGTGGGTCCCTTCCAGCTCAGCATATTCTGTGATATATGTGTGTGTGTGTGTGAGTGTGTATACATATATGTTTCTATAGACACATGTTACATTTACTTAAAGAATACAATTTCCCATGGCTACTTACTTACTGTGCTGGGGCCTGAAACAAGTCTTGCTTTAAAACCCCTTGAAAGAAATAACAGTTTAGTTATAGAACTGTTCTCAAGATATCACAGTTGGAGAACAGGTGAATAGTTGTGCGCTCAAGGCTAAATGAGTAATTTCACAAACCTAACCATGTGTTCACAGTTTGAAAAAAACAAAACAAACTATCAACTCTGTTTTTCTTCTATCTGTATGTGTGCCAGTGGGCATACTGAAGAAGCCACAAGGGCTCAAATTGTTCTGCCAAGGTCCTGTTGGAGCAGGTACCCAGGGAAGCTCCTCCTTAAGCTGACTCCTGAAAAGGGTCTGACCCAATCCTGGAGTCTCCCTTTGCAGGGAGCTAACCAGCTGCTTGGAGTGGGATGTGTCTTGGCTAAGGCTGGATCCACTTAACTCTTTTTTGGCATACTGGGGACATAGATTGAGATGGTTTTAAGATGAGTTTCAAGCAAACATTTGCCTTTTATTAAGGAAAGTGATGATGGCTGTCCTCATGCTGGGAACAGCACTTAGGCTTACCTGAGCCCCATAGAGGGTACTGATTGCCAGCACAGGTGGGTCCAAAGCAGAGCATTAAAATGCTCCCTTTAGTCAAGGGTAAGGGCAGTATGCAGAAATAAACAACTAAGAAGATGGAGATGGGTTGGGGATTAAGGCAAACAGGCAGAAGAACTTCATATCTCTCTGGCCACAGTACCTTAGTGCCAACAAAAGTTTTCTTGTGTCCTCTTCATCAGTAACTCCTGTTATTCAACACTTATCTTGAATTAACTTGTCCCAAAAGCCACTGGTGACTCTGCCTTCCTGCTCCCCTCTCCTTCTAAAGCTCTGTGTTTTAATTTGTCCGCATAATAAAGCTAGTAGCTGATAAGAAAAAGCAGCTCTCTGTGGGCTCCGTGGGCAGGTGACTGCCCTCACCTCCTGCCTGGCAGCTGCAGATAATACTCCGGAAAGTGTTTTCTGCACTACCAGGGTAGGAGAGCAATGATAGCTTAGCTCAGTCCCCCCACTCTTTTCCCACAAGTAGGAGAAGATGCTCCTTGCATTGAGGAAATCACGGGAACAACTGAAGGGTCTCTGCAGTGTCCTAAAATAGGGTCTCGCAGGACAGGGTGTCCTGTGTCTCCAGGACTTCTACCGAGGGACCCCCACCTCTCCTTGAAGCACACTCACTGTGAATGTCTGGCTCCCTAATATCTGCTTTTATTTCCTTGCCACATCCTTGACTTTAACACCTTCTTCTTTTCCTTCTTGCTAAAAAGGAACAGTCTCTTGAAAGCATTGTCATGCTTAATTCCCCAATGGAAATGGCTGAAGGCGACTTTTCTGGAGTGACGAAGTCTTGTTGCTTGAATTGTTATGCTTTTCTTAGAGGGATATTCGCTTCTGTGTCTTGAAACAGAATTCCAGTAATCACTTTATGTTCTTAAAGTAAAGGCTGTACATAATGAAGCTTTTATAAGACTTTCATGTATAATTATAGATGATAGATTAAATAAGTTGTAGACCTAACTTTTTTTTCAGCTAGTTTGGGTATGGAACAGTATTTTGTTGGTTGATTAACATTTGGAGAGCAGTGTGAACATTTGGAACATTATGAAAGTGAAATTTTATCATTAATAAATCAGCAACTATAATCAGGGTTTGTTACATCTTTTAGGTGAATAGTGGCCCCATTGAAGTCAGGGAGAATTTTACCATTATCTTTGGTAAAATCAGAGTTTCATCCTCCCATTGCAAAGGACCTTTAACAGCCGCTTATAATCTTGTCATAAACTCTGTTTGAGTGAAACTAATCTTACAGAGCTTTTATTAAGACAGAATGATGGTGGAGGAGGGAAGCTTTTAAATACTTCTGTTGAAAAGACCTGCCTTTGAGCAATGCTTGTGCTGTGACAGAAAAATCCTGTTTTGGGGACTGTCTCTAGCACAGATAATTGTGCTGTACTGTGCTAGCACAGCAACGTCGTTCTGGAGTCATCATATTGAAAGGATTAGCAAAGGCTGTGTCATATATGCATACCAAGGTCTCCTTTCTCTTCTTTAAATAAATGCAAACTGGGGGTAATTTTATTATAATCAGCTGTGTAAACTAAAGTATGCAAAGGGTACCTAAGCTTTGTCACAATGTTAAAAGCCAAAGTGTGCAAATATTGCCCCAAGTGATACTTGAAGGAGTAGATCCATATATCAATTTCTCTGTGAGTCCTGGAGCTATGATCTGAATATACAGTTTGCACTCTGCTCCTAAGAGCAAATCTGTATGCAGAAACCATGTTTCCTGCTCCTGGAATGTAAGAGATGGCTGCTGTGCTGCTTTTATTTATGTATGCAATAGAAAATCCAGTCTCTTTGAACCTGGAATCAGTTTAGTGACTTTGTTTTTTAGGTCCTCACACGGTAATCAAAACCAGCTCATGTTGGACACAGAGCACCCTGAAGAAATTCAAGGTGGTGATATTTGTGCTGTATATCAGAACGCACAGTCAAGTTTTCTTACAAGTATTCTGTCACATTTTTTGTCACACTAGCCGTTACAAGACACTTCAAAAGCCTTGGATAATATATACTTTTATAAGAGGTATCTAGAAGAGTGTTCACCAAGCACTTTAAAATCACCTAAAGAGGCTCAACTACATAGTTTTTAGTAGTACGTAACACTAGGTATAGCTAGTTCATTTGTTCAAGATGGCCAGACTAGGAGTGGTCCTAGGATAGAGGCACTGGAAAAGGAAAGACGAATGCAGGTATCACTGATAGAGAGCAAAAGGAACTTTTTCGTCCAAAGAATTCAAGTTAATTAAAGAAAAGGCTGTACTCTAGCACATTCATAGCTGCTAAACTTGGTTCTCCCTATGCCTAGGCTAGACCCGGAAGACTGCAGCGGGCATCATCCTTTTGAGGGATGTGCTGCTTTTTGCTGGATGAGGAATTCAGAGGGAACAGAGGAGTAGCCCTGGTACCAGAAGGGTCTTTGGGTCTTCTGAGTCAGGTAAAGGCAGCCAGATGCCCTCCAGCCTTATCTGCTACACTTTCAATTAAGACAGGCAAAAATAATTTCTGAAGAGACTTAATTAATTCCACTAGGTCACAGTTTCTATGCAACTCATCTTCACTCCTTTTCCACATTTACAGCTAATAAATATCTACAGCCTTCCTCATTACACATAAGGGTTATTCCCAGAGATGCAGGCAGCAGGATACAATTCATAGGACAGTCAGATGAAATAGAAGGTCTTATGCATAATTCTGCACTGAATCTTCCTTCCCTTCCTGATTCTACACCTGTCACCTTTATAAGATGGATATAGGGATCCCCTCCATCCATGTTTGCAGATGACAAGTATGTGTATTAAAATGTTGTCAAGCTGCAGCCTTTGAAATGACATGCTTAAACTGTTGGTAGACAAAGAGGGTGAAATAATATATTGAAAGATTGAAATAAAACACGCTAGCTTTCTTATGGACTCTTAGTGCAAGGTTTCTGAATTTATCATGAAAATTAAATTTGCAATGCTTAGCACAGAAAACATAACAATGCATGGGAGGGATCGTAGCCTTGCTTTCAAATATCCATTAGAGTGATTTTTATGAAAAGAATACAAGATCTGGGCAGGATGCTATTAGAACCAGCTTGTTAAATTCATCCACACAGCACTCTTAGTGACTTTAGCTTTGCTGCCTTTGGTGCCCGAGGGCAGTCTCCACTGCAGACAATTCCATATTTGAGTGATCTTAAAAAAAATAAAGCCCAAGGACAGTTTTGCCTAAGGACAGGTATGTCAGACCTCAGTAATTTTTTTTTCTATATTGTGGCTTCCTATCTGTTCTTACCAAATGGTACATTACCTCTGTTCTGGACTGGATTTTTTTTCTTTTGCTTTATAAGGCCTATTATCTTTACATTTGCTATTACTGTGTGCCATTTGCCTTTTTCTCTTCTTGTTTCCAAGCTTATCCTCAGAATATGATCTCTAGCCAATGATACTATTATATTTTCCTGTGCTTATTTTACCATTTTCAGCCACTGGTAAAGCTCCAGAATTTCTGTGTGCTGGCAGAGAGTGGAGCTGTTTCCCCCAGTTTATTTTCTATGTAGCTGGAGTGCCCCAGCAAGGTGTCATTCTGTTGTATTGAGTTGGACTGGCTGAACGCTGTGCCATCTGTACATGGACAAATTGTTACCCTTTAGGATCCCCTTGGATAGAAGTTCTTGTACCACTTTGGGGTGCTAGTAGGAAGCGGTGAGTATTTGCAGCTGAGGAGTCTGATTCTGTGTTGCTGTTATGATAGGGAAGTGTAATTTTGCATTCTGGTAATAGGGATTTCTTTGTAGATTTTTGCTCCCCGGGCAACAGTTTTCTCAGGAACCAGGCTGCCCTCCAGCAGAGTCCTGTGTCACCCCAGCATCAGGTAGTCTATGAGGCTTTGGCTGTCTCTGGTCTGTTGCCTCTGAGGTGGAAGAGTAGCATAAAATAAGAAAGCCATAAGGATATCCATAGTGTAAAATGAGATTTGCATCTTCACTATCCTGAGCAAACTATCTGTATTATGCAAATATCAAAATGGCATAAACAAAACAGATTGTCCTTGTGCTGGAAGTAAGCTTTGGCTCTTGATGTATTTGATGCATCTGGTAAAAATATAACTGATATTACACTGCTCAGAAATTTACCTCATACTTTTTTTAGTGTTCAGCTTGATTTGTCAATCATACAGAACATCCACGGGACATGTCTATATTTTCCTAGGATATTTTCCTTCCCTACCCCTACTAGATCAAGTATTTCCACATAGTGGCAAGGTAGTCTAGGATAGAATCACTTCTCTAGGCAGTACATTGGGGAAAATGACCCTGTTGATTTTCCTGACAAGATGCCCAGGTAATTCACAGTGTGTTGAACTGAAAAGGATTTCCCTGATACTCTGTGATTTCCATAGAAGCTAACTGTAGTGCTAAATGAAGGGATGTATGTATGGCCTTGATGATATATAACTTCATATATAGTTAGGAATAGTTATATACTTTTATTTATAATTATTTGTTTTGCATATTTAAATAGTTCCATCTACATATAAAGTCAATGCTTCTTTATGTCTGTAACAGTGCTATACCCAGGAGTCAACTTCCTAGTCTGGTTGAAGTATGTAAATAAAGCTGAAAAGTGTAAGATGTGTGGCAGCAGCTCCATCACAGGAGTTCTTTCACGTACTAATAAGAAAGAATGATCCTACTGGGACAGCTTACATAAATAAAATAATTCCATATGTCTCAGGGTTACTAGATAAGGCCTACGGTATGCACACACAGTGGTCTACCTGGCTTCTCTCACATTCAGTTAAACTGGGGGTTGCTGTGATTTCAGCGTGAGCCAGGAGCCTTCAGGAAAAGTTTGCTCGTGTCAGCACTCATGTATTGAGGTGAGAGGCCTAAAGAGAAGGTGCAAGGAAGAAAAATGACGTGTTTTCTTTTTACTCCCCCACAGATTGACCATCTCTGCTGAATGTCCCATGCAGCTGGAGGATTTCCCCATGGATGCACATGCTTGCCCATTAAAATTTGGAAGCTGTAAGTTCTCTTCTGAAATAGGAAATAGAAAAATACCTTTTTTTTTCTGGTTTTTCATGTTTCTCTATGTCTTGCGTCTTCTGCAGATCTTTCACCCACTCCCCCAGCCCTCCCCTTTTAACATTGCTCATTAGCACCCCCATCTGCCCCTCTTGCTGCTACTCTGCTTCTCCTTTTCCATGACTATGCTTTATCTGTGCCTGCTGCTTTTCAACTCATGCTTTCATGCTCCATGATAAATGGTGAACTGATCAGTGATATGTCTTATATATCCACATCAAGTGTAACAGTCACTGTTAGATAAAGTTGCAGATACAGACAGCGAAGTTGATAACTTGGTTTTACATTTGTAGTAAAACAGAGCTTTCACCAGACTGATCAGATTGATGTGCCATTATTGTGGTATTTATATGAATCAGGCTGCAGTGCAATATCTGCACTGCATATATGAAAAGAGATCTAGAATATTAAAAGAGGAAATATCTTCCCATTTGGCTTTAATAAATCCAGTCCTGTATCCTGTTACATGATGTTGTATTCACATGTATTTGTATAAATGCACACTTTATTCTAAATTGTATGCTCAACGATGATTTTTCTTCAATTCCAAACCTCTAATCCACCACACTGCTGCCTTGCCAAAAGCTTACTTTAAAAATAACCTCAGGGAATCAGGGGTTATATTTAAAAACAAAGCTCTTAATTAAAGAATGAATGAGGCTACTACAGTAGACTTTTTTTTTGTTATTATTATTTTGGTAATCAAATCAGAGGTTCCAGGTGCAATCAGTGTATCTGAAGGCTTTTGAAAATTATCAGGCAAGGCATTTTGCTAGCCCCTGAAGCACCTAACTTCAGCATTTTGTGATGTTTTTCAGTCATATCGATTTAGAGTCATTAATCCTAGCAAGATTAAGCTTTGCCTTTATCATCTATATCTGCCCTGATTTAATACTGACTGTACATTGTCTTCTAGTGATCATACTAAGAAGTAAAAACTGTTCAAAGTAACCATTACCAAATGGCCAAACTTAAGATGAACTGATTTCCCTTCCCTCTGCCAATCCAGATAGACCATGTTTCATCTGAATATATTTTATGAGGTCACTGTAGGTTCAAGAGTGTTCATTGACTTCAGCAGGATTAATTTACAGCAAAGCCAATATAAGTCTGAAGGTCCATACACCTTTACACTCAACTTAAAAAAAAAATATATGCAAACCATCCATTTAATTCCAAACCTAAAAATAGGAAAACATTTCACAGGAAACTGTAATTCTTTGTATATAGGGTTAAACAAAAGCTACTGGAAAAAATTGAGAAGAAGAAGAAAAATAAGTTGGCCTTAATGGCATTACATATCCTTCACTGTGTCAATAGATAAAGCTGAAGTCTCACACCTGTTGGTCTCTAGTGTTGACTGTGGAACTGGGATGTTGCATAATTTTATGGAATCTTCGAAAATACGCAATATAAAAATAAAAGATACATATTTAAACAAAGAGCCTGATGCAGCAGAGATCTGAAGGTCAACCTTAAAGTTGGATGCTTCAGTGTATTAGTAGATTAGGTACAGAAAGGTACAGGTTCTAATTGTCTTTATAGTAAAGATACAAAAAAACTCACCCCAAACAAACATGCAAGTGCATGAGATAACATTACAAGATAAGCTACAAATGCTTAGAAGGAGTACCCAGTAATCCGCCTGAATGTAATTATATGTTCTGCTTGTGCCAAATGTGTTACATATTAATCGCTTACTAGCACACAGGTAATTTTACTCCATGTCAAAACTAGCACTGAAAAGTTATATTTTAGGCACGTGAATATGATTTTAGTTTATGCTCCTTTCCATGCTCAGAATACAATCCTAGAGTACATTTTATAAGCTATTACAAGTCACTTTTAAGTTCTTCCACAGTGTGTAGACATGGAACCATTTGGCCTGTGCTAGTCACACCAGTGGTCTCTTCAGTAAATAAATATGTAGGGAGAAGCTGTAGACAGTCTTTCAGCCTTGGGAATATTTGTATCACTGGTCTGACAGCTCTCTAGTAATTTATTGGAATTTAATATGCTGATATTTGCACAAGTAGCAGCCAGTAAGTCAAGATTTTTTGAACTAGCCCAGGTGTATATTAGTAGAATACAACATTTATTCCCTATTTACAGCAGTATGGGTTTGCATTAAGTCATCTCCAGGTTTGCAGCAAGACAAAGCCTACAGGGGTGTATGATACACAATCACATACACTTTCTGCTTTAGCTTTCCTCCCTGTCTTTCCCTGAAGCGTTTCTTTTTAATAGTCTTCTCTTTAAGAAGGATTTTGAAAGACCTCAAGGAATAGCATCAAAGTGAATGTTAAACACATTATCAATGTAGCTGGGAGGGTGGAGAAGAGACTAGTGCTAACCAGTCTGAGGGTGGAGAGAACAGGGCAGCAAAACAAAACAGCCAGTGCATGGGAGGATCAGCAGCAGAAAGGATGCTGAGAAGTGATCAGTGTCGCAGCAGAAGCAGTTTATTAATTTTCTGGGTCCATGAGCGTTCACCATGCTTGCTATAATTCAGCAAGCAGAAGGCAAAAAGTGCCTGATGTTTCCTTCATTATTAAAGAGAAGGAATATTAATCTTGCTCACAGAAATAAAGGTATATGTTGAATTTTTATGTCCCATTTGACCAGTTTCTTGCTATATTAGAACTGTGGGAGATTTTATGGGCCTAGGCAACATTTAATGCAGCAACAGAATATTATGTAGAAATAATTAAAAGGAAGGTCAAATACACAAAAAAGGGATGTAAAGTGTATGCCACCAGCCCAGATACCTGCTTTGCAGTTCAAATGACAACTATAGTAAATGCTCTATGACACAGAGTGCAAAGGACAGAAATTCAAGGACAGCTTCTTGAACTGAACTTCTTCAACTGAATAGAGCAGGTTTTAGTTGTCCTTCTCTTAAGTACAATGCCCCACTGCTCAGAAATGGCAAGATCAGGTGGATCTGCTCCAGGAGACGCATGTATGCAGGTACTTTTCCTTTGGGCTTGCATCCCTGCTAGGGGTCAGGACACCTGTACAAATTATCCTGCAGAAGACTCATCTAGAAGAAACTGGGGATGGTGCATGAGCACAAGCTCTGGGGTCTCTGCAGATCTGATGTCTCTTTCAATCGACGATACTCAGTGGGGATGGGAACAGTCTGTTCATTACCTCATAGTAGCATGGGAAGGATGCTGTTTTCTTCCATGGGCAAGTTTAAAATAAACTTTATTTTGCAATTCTAGTGTTGACCTATACTCGAAATTACTGTACTGGTCAAATAGGATCTGATGAAAATTCCTGATGCCAGACACAGTTTCACTAGGAGTACCTTAGCCTAAGAAATTTGTCCTAACCCCCAAGCTATTTCTGGTGTACGGAGGAGGAATTAAATAAAATAGCAAGGACATTAAAGCCTCCTAGCTTTAATGTTTCACCTCTTCCACTGATAGGCCCTAAGAACACATTAAGAGTATCATTTAGTACAGTTTCCAAATGCCCCTGTGTCACCAGGTAGGTAAGCATCATTATCTCTAGGGCAGCTGAGACAGAGAAGTTAATTGACTTTCTGTAAGGTCACGCAGCAAATCAATGTCAGAAAAAGGATTAGACTCAACTTCTTTGGTTGGGGAGGCAGATGTCTAATCCACTAGACCATGAAGGCCTCTGCCCAGGCAACTGACTTAACTCCTAAATCTCATTTTACTCATGTGTTAATTATATCAGTGTTACCTAGCTCACGGGCTTGCCCTGAAGAATTATTTAATTGCTGCTAGTCAATTTTAACTGGTGCTTTGACAATGTCAAATACTGTAAGGTGGAGTCTATTTATGGCAACTGTCTCTTGAAGACACAGTGTCCAAGTACATGGAGTTATCAGATCTTGTATTGTGGAATGGATAAATGCATGAAGCAGCTGCCCACTAGTCACTCATCAGCAAAAAGCAAAACCCCTGCTATTTTTAGAGTAAGTAGAGAGTTTAATGCATATACTGAAAATAATGAGATCCCAAAGCTCATGAGCAGAGGAAAAACAGGCCTGGTGTTTATTCCTGTTTTAAGATGGACATGAAGGTGGTGAAGGTTGGTCACTGTTGATCAACAAGGGAGCTTGCCAGCTGTTTGTGAGAAAACAGCACTAGGTACAATTTGTAGTGTCTGGAGAAAGTAGTTAATATGATTTATGTACATCTTCCTTTGTAACAGCTCAGACTGAGTCACAGTATGACTTTTGATAAAGGAAAGTGCACAGGCTATTTCTGTAGCAGGAGGCATGCTCAAATAATTTTCCTCTAAGAAGCCTACTGAAGTCAGAGTAATTAGTAGGCAGTAACTTCACCAATATCCCAGGATTTTATTGCAATGCTGAACATTAAGGCACTCACTGTTCACAAACTATCCATTCACCTTCAGCTGCTGAGAAATTTCTCAAAAAAAAAAAAAGGCACTTAAAGAAAATTTCTGTGATGGTATTTCCTTATAATGTGGAGAAGACGCTGAGGTGAAGGCACCTATGGGGTGTTTCTTGACTTTGTGCTTCCCCCCATTAGTACTTGCAAGAGCTGCAGGAAAACTGCAAATGTGGAGAGAGAACCTCAAAACAGAACCCTTCTAAACAGACTCTAATTCTCATTTAGTAAATTGTGATAAATAAAAAACTGTGTGTAAAAGCCTTGTATAATAATATAATTAAATGAATAATAAATAAGGACAAATGTTAATTTTAAGAGACTTTAAAAATGGGAAATGGCTCTTTGGAGGGTTTTCATAGGTTGCTCCCAGGGACAGCTGGCACTGCAGTCTCATTATGAGACTTTTCTGTTATTCATTTCTTCAGCCGGTCAGAAGAGGCTCCTGAGTTTATTCCTGAGAGCAGAGACAGGCAGCACAGCTTGTTGACTTTGCTGGGATGTGTTAGTGCCTTCTTTACAAAATGACACATGGAGAGGGCCAGGGAGGTCCTCTGTGAAATGCTGAGCAGCCAAGTTCAAAACTAAGTTGTGATTTTGCAATTTAAGGCAAAAGACTCCTAATATAGAATGGATAGGTTTGGTGGTGTTCTGCTCACTCATGTAGTGTCTTCTGTTACATTTCCCTAAGGTTTATCACTGCTTCCTTAGAGACCTCCATGGCAATGGACATTGAATGACTAAAATAAGGTAAAATTAGGTGAACACTAAAATTAAATATTTTTAAGACATTTGATATATTTTTCTTCTCCCTCTTCCAACCCCATATTACCACTAGCTACCAACCACCACTTTAGTTGGAATACTTTCACCCTAACTTAGCTGTTTAGAAGCTAGATCTCCAGACACAATGAAAAGATGCTTGTGGCAGCATCAGAAAGGCAGCCTAGACAACTGGCTTGAACCATCATTCTGGTTTTACTTGAGTAATTGTACTAGCTAGCTAGTAAAGCATAGGCATCTAGCCTGAACTAATTTTCCATACAACCCTTAGAATGAATGGAGGAGATGGAAACCACCTAATGGTATTGCTATTATTTGCCTCTGGTTTCCTAGGAATCATGGATATATGACTTGTCATGGGACTGTGTTGTTTAAAAGATTAATTTATTTAGTGCAGAATGAAGACAATGATTTGGCCCGTATCAAAAGCATTGCATTGACAGCAAAGCCTGAGGGAATGGACAGGATGGATCTGTGACAATTTCAGATAGACTAATATGTCCCAGTTAGTTGTCTAGAGTCCCTTTATGGCCACTGAGAGGAAGTAAGCACTTCTGCACCGAGGTTCATTAAAATGATTTTTGATACCTGCCTAAGGATGAATCATATTTTAGAAGTTCCTGTTTTCTACAATGCTAGCTCAGAAGTAAATAAGTGTACTTTACCCTCGTTGGAGTAACTTAGATGTCTATTTTTCTCTGCATTGCTAGCTCAGAAATGCAAAACCATACTTAGTTCAAAAGAAACAGTCACTGCTGTAGATTAGTTAGGTGTTACATTATGCTGGTGGTGAGCCTTTGTATCTCTCCTAGGAACTATTTTAGTTATTTTTGCTGGAACTACTATTTTTCAAAGTGTCTTAATGAAACAGTCAGTAGGGTTCTTCACTATAGAGACAACTTTACCATTTCTGCAAGTATCTTGTATGACCTGTGCTGTGTCTTCTGCATTGAGAGCAGTGGGTTATAAGAGTAGATACTTAAGCCTTCTCACAGGTGTTGCAACATAGCTTGTAGTCTCTTCAGATATACATGTATAGCAATATAGCCTCTTTTAGTCCAGCATTTTGGGCAGTCAGTGCTGCCAGTAGCTTCATCCTTGCATTGAGTCCCACAGTCAGGGTGAAGCAATGCAGCCCAGAACTCCCAAAGGGGAGGAGATTCATCAACAGTGATGCATAAAAGAAAATACTGTAATATTCAAGTATTCCAGAGATCTAAGAAGCTTTGTTAATAGGAATCACTTAGAAATTAAAACATAGTGTTCTGGGCCTGGACTGTGTGATGTGGGGTTTCTGCTGCAGCTGTTGTTATGGGACTCCAGTCTGCGTAGGAACTTGCAAATGAGTGTGACAAAATTCTCACTTGTCTGGTAGGTTTCCCATAGAAATGATACTTCTTAGAGTGACAGAAGGGAAAAGGGCTCTTTTGAAAAGCTCCCTAAAATGTTCACATCAGTCAGTTTTTCTGCACCCATCACAGTGACATACATTCAGGACTTCCTAGAAAAGGCTGGAGAAACTGTGCTAGTATTCTCTTCAAGCATTTGCAGTCACTGTCATTATTTAACTTTTCAAAGACTTTGTCATGTGTACATGGTTACTGTTTGCATTGAGATAAATTTTAAAATACATTATAACCGCAGCGTTTACTGCAGCCCAGTCCCTTGGCTGTGTGATGGCTTTCCTGCGGAATAGTGCCCTGCTCTGGGTCAGTCACCTCCTACTTCTGCTCACCCACTGCTTTAGAAGCCAATGAGTTTTTCACTTTTTAACAGAGTGAAAAGGGGAGTCAAAAAGAACAATTGCTTGCACAGACCATTTGCTATGTGATTCGAAAAAAGCTGTTGACTTCCCCATGTGTCTTGCAGCCAGCGCTAACCCCAGGCTGCAAACTCTGCCGACCTGCAGCAGCCGAGGGCTTGGCTCCCTACCAGCCCGGAGCAGCCCCCGCGCAGGCAGAACCGTCCTTCATGAAAACCCTTTTTTGTATCGGTAACGAGTGCTTGAGGCTGCCAGCGGCGGCTTTTGTAGCAGCTGCAGAGATCTCCTTGAGCAGCCACCACTGAAAGCCTGCGCACTCCTTGCCCTGGGAGCAGGCTCCTCATCACGAGCTGGCCCACATACATCAGGCTGTTCGGGGGAGAAAAGCTCGACTGGTGGCTTTTTTAAGCTTAAGGAAACAAAGGTTGAGGCAGCGGGGAGGAGTTGGTGTGGAGATATTCAGCAACGGGGTTTTTGTCTCAGGTGAAAGAGATCTAGACAGGATTGTGGTGGAGCAGCATGGAGATTCGGGGTGCTTTGCTGATGGTACAAAGATCAGCGTATGTTTCCCACTCTGAACGTTTCAGCCTATTTTAAAGGCTGCACAACTTGCCGATTACAGGATAACAGTGATTCGAGTTGTCAGCAGTAGAAAACAACATGCAGAGATTCTGTATTTAATGTACTTAAGCTTTCGAATGTCTCTTGAGTGCAAACCTGCAAAGACATTGCTGGGCTCGCAATGCCCCAAAAGGCAGCGTCAGGGCTTACAGTTGCCAGCCATGGATCATGGGTTTATACCACTGGCAAATGGGATATTATTTGTGAATGTGACAACTGGATAAATACTGCTGCACTGTTTTAAAAGCCATGTTTTTAATGTCTCTTGTTTTCTAAGGTGGCTGTTTCCATGGCTTGTAAGCATTTCATAAGTGTTTCTGGAATCATTCTCATGATCCTGGTGTGAGGTTGGTAGGTCTTTGCCACCCGCATTTTGCAGGTGGGGATAAAGGAGGCAAAGAACAATTACAGTCTCTTCTGAGCAAAGATGGAGTGGTTCATTACTTGCTTTTATTGCCTCTGTCATTGTGGGTCCCTAAGTTCAATTAGAGCTTCCCAGTGCTACTGCAGTACATTAATGACAAAATTATTTGCCTAGGGTTTTGGGGGGAGGAAAAAAAGCTCCAAGACACAGCTAAAACTTGCATTTCAGTTTCTCATCTGCCAGCTCCTTTATGACACCTCATTCCCTGGTGGGCCAGCAAGTCCTCTCTCTAAATTGCACATTAGCCTCCTCTCCTACACAGAAAGCCAAGTTAGTCTGAGCTGTCATCTAGCACTGCTGCAGTCCCAGGCCAGCAAGCTTCTTCAAAGGAGATAGTTGTTTCATACTGTCACCCATGAAGATACAAGAAGGAAGGAGGAGTGGGAAGAAGGAAAGCCTGATAAGTCTTCCGGTTTTTCCTCCTTCCCCATCATTTCTAGTGAGTCTCCTCATAGCCAGCCTCTGCTAGCAGCTAGCCATTTTACTGAAAACATCATAGAGATAAATCTGTCAGCAAAGCTGGGATTCCTCTCTCCTAAATTTATATTTCTGTAAATATATACAGCTGAGCTGATTGCTCTCACCCTCTTAGGGAAGAGAAGTAGGTATTTTTAGGTTCAGGTTAATCTCCTCCTAAAATAGGTCAGCTGATGGCTGTAAATAAGGAGATGTTTTATTTGTGCACAGAGAAGATGAGATTGTGAGCACCTTTGGATCTATGTCTCTGTGCCTGGGAGGGGACAGTTCCCAAAGAGCGATGAGTGCCTGAGTACTGTAGCAGAGAGCAGGCAAAATGGCAGTGCCTCTGGTCAGCAACAGCTCACCTCAGAGAGGCTCCTTGTATCCATCACTGAGGTTGGGCAGTTTGAACTGACAGCCCTTCTTTGAAATACAGGACTGCACTGCGTCCCGCGTCAGGGGTCTATAATCCATCTTCTGAGTTTTAGATGACTGCACCTTTGGCAGAGGGAATAAGTTCTTGTGATTGCAATCTCAAAGCAATATTAAAGTGTTTGAATATTAAAGTGTTTGAATACTAATATTTCAGCCTGCTATCTCTACATACCCATTGATGACATGTTCTCACAGTGTTATTAATGTAGCAGTACTTCTGAGATTTGTAAATGTCTTCATTACGGAACTGGAACAAAGGTATATATTCAGCTCTGCAAGTAGTTCCAGTTAGTAGTTCCAGCTGGTTTCAGGCCATACTGATTTATAAATGAGGGTGCTTTGAATGGTATCAGCAGATATGCTAACTATGATGGTTGAGTTCCTGTTGCCACTCAAGTGGGTGAGAAGAATGTCTGTAGATAACAATGAGGTCTCAGTTTCATGGCCGAAAATACCATGTTTGTGAAGGCACTTTCCACACAACATCAAATAGAGTATTTTCTAAAATTTACTCTGCATTTCTCAAACTCCAGTGACATAATGGTCACATTAGCTTTGCTGATATTAAGTGGCAGCTTGCAAAATGAGTGGACCATTGCAATCAAGATTGCTTAGAGAGGAAAGGTACTATGCAAAGTGAGTAATGGTGTCAGCCACACTTTGGAGGATACTTTTGTTTGCCTTGCAAAAAGTAAATTAGATTTTTTAATCTCTTTCTCATGACCATGCTCTTTGTCCTAATGAAGCAGTTAATATAACTCGCTAATATTGTGATTGTAAATTTAAAGTTCATTAAATGTTAGTACAGCACTCAAACTGGCTGACTGATTTGGAATTACCATATGCCTGGCCTAGAAAGACCAACATAAGGTCAGAAATGTCCCAGGATATTTAGCATTTTGAATATCATCCCAGCATATCCTAGTGTTCTGTTGCTCTAGTCTTCTTACAGTGGATATTTATGCCAGGCATAACAGAGAAAAAAAAAAAAAAAGCTGAAGCTGGAACACCAGACGTGTTTTGACATGTTTCATATGAAAAGCAGTTGTGTAGCCACCATTAAATGCGATGTAAAATTAATTCTCAGGTTAGTTCTAGACTGAGACAGCTACTGCTAAACCTGAAAATAAATCAAGAAGTTGTATTATAAATACTGACTGCAGTGAGAGGAAGAAATGCCTGTATGGTGGCAATTATGGACACCTCTTCAAGAAGCATCCCTCAAATTGCTGCACTGTCTTCACAGTCTTCCTTAGGAAACATTCTGTATTACTCTGCACAGCTCCTAGCTCAAGGCTCTTCTTAAATGGTGCAGTAGCATCCTGTGAAGAGGCTATGTCTCACTGAATTATCAGGACAACTGTTCATTAGTCTTTGTGTTACACCCCTCATCAGTATGACTGTGATTTAGTGCACCAACTTGAAAATAGTCAATTTATTGTATTAAAGCAGTCAGCAGCCTTGCCTATGCTAATCATGAATCACACTTCCAAAATCACGAAGTTGCTTTCAGTTAAAAATGATATGGGTTTGGGTTTTTTTCCCCTTGGCTTTATATTTTTGCCTTCAAAGTTGGGTCATGTTTAGATTTTTCTCCCATGAACTGGAACTTCTACAATGACACAGGACCTTTCACCTGTTTCTTGCTTTGTAAAAGCCAAACAAAATGGCTTTTGCAAAACTATGTCCCAAAATAAATTTCATAGATATCTTCAGTTCTGTATGTTTCCACCTTGTGAGTACAGTCTGTGCTTCCATTTCATTTCCAAGCCATAGACACTTCTGTCATATTTCTATTCCCACCTTTTTCTGAGGTAACTCATAAATTGCATTCTGAAATAGAATCATTTTGATCTAACTTAGGGCTTCATTTTTTTTTTAGCAATGATCAGTAGAGTATATTAGTGTTGCTTACTAATGAATTCTCTCGAGACCTTTGTGGCACATTTTTCAGAACATCCTATTCTATTCCCTGCAGAATGTGACAACAAGATCAAATAAAACTGTGTATCAGGAAAACTTATAAAATACTACTTATGTTACCAAATTTTATTTTTATTTTAAACTCAGGAAGGACAGAAATGATCATTTTAGTATGGCTGAACTTCCTGCTTGAATGTGAATGAACTGTCCCTTTCTCAGCCAGTGGTGTCCTATAGTCTTTTGTCATCAGTTTTGATACAAGAATTGTTCCAAGTTCATGAATAATTTCCCCCTTGGATGTCCTCTGCTGTTGTGTCTAGATGATAGTATCATTCCAAAAAAGTTTAATTCTTAGCATTCTCCACATCTGGAACACTGTGTCCCATTCTGAGCTTCCCAGTAAAAGAATAATATAGACTTTGTGGAGAGAGACCAATTCAGGGCCACAACAATCATTGAAGGAGCAGAGCATCTCTACTATGAGAAGAGACCAACAGAGCTGGGTCTCTTCTTCCTGGAGAAGGGGTGGCTCAGAGGGTCCTAATCCATCTGTATAAATACCAGGGCAAGGGTGAGGTGGTGGTGGTGGGGAATGAAGAACAGGGAGCCAGGCTCTGCTCAGTGGTGCCCACTGGCAGAATAAGGGGCAGCAGGCATAAATTAAAAAAGATTAAATTCCATCTGAACAGAAGAAAACAGACTTTTGCTGTGAGTGCTGACCAAACACTGGAACATATTGACTAGAGAGATTTGAATATCATGGAGATACTCAAAACCTGACTGGACATGGCTCTGCAAAATCTGCCTTTGGTATCCCTGCTTGAGCAGGGTGTGGGACTGGATGATGTCCAGAGGCACCTGCCAGCCCCAACCATTCTGTGTCTGAATTATGTGAATTTGTAGTTGCATGTATTTGTACACATTACACTTCTTATCCCTGGCATGTGTTTAAATCATGAACACATGATTTATCCATATGCTGTAAACTCATGCCAGTTTAAATGATCAGTCTTAATTCTGGTGATTTCAGGTCTCTAAAGTAATTTCCACAACCCTAAAATTCTCCCAAGAACATCAGAATTCATCACCCTATGGCAAAGTTTTTATTTTAGGCTCTTAATCACTCAATGTGTGAATACATTTCTCTTAGTGTTTAAATTCCTATTTTATGTTAAGAACTTTCTGTTACAAAAAGCTGTTTCCCCCTGCATCTATACCATGCATATTTAGTACCACATCTTACTATTTTTGTATTTAAAATTACATTTTTACTAGATCTGTTTTCCACTTGTCCCTATAGAGTGATCTTATTTGTACATTGATTCATTCTTATAAACTCAATTTAATGGGAAATTCCAATTACAGAGCTCAAATCTGGCCTGAGTCACATAGGCACAACTGTTGACAGATGCTTTGTAATGGGCTACAAAGTATTTGTGCAGAAACCACAAGAAACCCAGCCTGACTCTTAGAATTCAAGCTGGTACATGATGGCTTAGTAACAGTTCTGTTTTACTGCCTGCAGGAGTCTTTGAAAGACTATAAATCTGGATCACTATTGAGTTATATAACAGCCTCTTAAGTCAGTCAAATACATTAATGGTTAGATAAGATAGATATTTGTATGTGTATTCAGATTGTAATTAGAGTTTCTAAAAAAGCTGACATTTTATGCACATCTTTCCCAATCAACAGGCTTTGACATGGATTAGCAATACTCCCAAGATTAGACAGTCTGATGATCCTTGTGGCATGTACTAAATGTCATGATGATAAAAGCTTAGAATGTAACTACACAATTGTAATGAATAAAATAGAAAACAAGCCAAAAGTCATCTTTCTACAGTATCTCTTCAAATTAATTCAGCCTCCAACTAGCACCGTTCTGAAAGAAAAGTTTCAGCCATGACTTATAGATAAATGGTCTGTTTAATTGTGGAACAAAGCTTAAGCGTGCCAGGTGGGCACTCATATGCACAGATCCCAAGCTGCACACGTTGCCTTAATTATGCAGACACTGCTTTATGGCTTCCTGTGAGGTGCTTTGGAGAGGGATTCTTTGGTCCTAAGTTATTTTAAGCCCTGTAATGCAGATAAGAAAATATACTGGCAGATATCAGTGGCAGTTTTTTTTTAATGGGTTGTAGATTAAAAAAAATCAGTCCTAGAAATACATCTGGGTCCCATGGACTCAAAGTTTGAGTTCATCCATCCACATTTAGGTTTATCTGACTTAAGGTGCCAAGAAACCCTCTTCCCTCCCCCCTCCCCCACCCTTTTAATTTTTCTCCTGGAGTTTATTTCAACTATGGAGAAGAAAGAAAGGCGAGAAGGAAAGTGCCTGTCAGTAGCCAGAGATGCTACCACTGCCCTGTGGTGGGGACAGTGGCAGGACAAGACTCCTTGCTTGTGGGTTGCTTTTTGGATGGAAGGGAGAAGCTGCACTGCTCACACTGTTTTGTTTGCAAATGAAGACAGGGAAAACAGGGCACTCCTCAATGCCAAGGCAAATGGCAGAGATCCTCCATGTCTTACTAACTAATTGCTCTGCTTTGCTAGATTTTATCTTAATGTATTTCCTCTCTTTGACTGTGGATGCTCCCCTGCCCAGTGTTCCTTGGCATAAGAAAGACCAGGTCATGCTTTTCTTGCCAGACATACAGGAGCAGGAAGAGTGTGGGAGAAGAGCAAGGGCCATCTTTATTGTTTTTATATTTTGTGGTGTGTGTTGGATGCTAGAATGTAGAAAAATAGATCTGCTCGTCAATAAATAGATATGAGAAGAAATTACTTCTTTCATCATTCTGGTAGGTGATAAGCCTGCAGCCATTTATCAACTGTCCACTAGAAATAAATGTCTGTTGTCATTTTCTCACATTTAATAACATTATACTTCTCTGTAATTTGAGCTGTTCATCTCAACTGCTACCTTTTTTTTTTTCTTTTTGAAAGAGGGAGCTTAGTAGAGAAAGGATAGTTTGATGAGGCTTCCTCCTTTCCTTGCCAAGCCAGCAAAACGATTGTAAAGAACACCAAATTAATTATTTGGATTCATAAACTCAGAAGACACCCACTTGCTTAAAGTAGAATAAACACCAAGCAATCTCATTTGGATTTTCAGTGGCTTTGAATTTGAGTTTGCTTTTACAACACTGCCAGCACCATTGTCTCAGCTTGCTATCCCAGAGCCACTACTATATTTTCCTATCATCCTTTGGGAGACGTCCCTACCTTGTATGTCCTGTAGAGGAGATGAGGGCCATATATCCTCATCATCAGTAAACCTTTCCTATAACTCTAGACAGCATGAGCTGAAGTTCTTTAGTCCTTCAGCAAGCATGGCTAGTAGACAACCTACTGGAAGCTTTGTTTAAGTGGAAGAGGGTTTTTACACAATTTGATATGACAGTGAATAATACCATGTCTCCATTAGCACCTCTTCTACCTCAACAGCAATATAACATTATTCTAGATTACACCCACACTTTCAGCTTTCATTATGACTGGGCCTAATTATACGGCAGGGGTTATCAGCAGCAGAGCTGGACCTTCTGGTTGTCAAGTTTGGGATGACTAGGGTTTGAGGCTTCTGGGAAGACATGGCAGAAGGTTTGCGTAGGAAGACAACTACCCACTAAAAGTACACAGGCTTCTCTCTCTAGATGACTAGAAAATAGATAGTCTGTGGTTCAGCTGCCACAACAAGGTGCATGGGGTGGCTTTTTCCTGACAGAACTTGGCCCATAGTAAGGAAAGGAGGCACTAAGTCAAAAATCTTGTATTAGCGCTTCTTAAAACACAGACTGTTTTCTTATGTTTGCATGGAAGATAGATGAGGATCATGTCATATACGTGATCCATCACAGTAGAATATCTCTAGTCTGGGTTAAATTCATGCTATTCCTAATGCAACGGACTTCTCTTGAGGAGGTAAAATCACTGCAAGTTGCATTGGTTTGGGTTGGGCTCCACAGGAACACATCTGTTATCCTCTTGTGTCTTAAAGCCCTCGCTATAACCATCCTGCCCTTGCACAAGAATCTCTTCTAGCTGGTCTATTCTCCCTTTTCCCATAGATATTCTACCTTTTCCTGGCCAAGCAGCAGCACAGCTCTCTGTCTTGTAGTCTTGCAATAGGTATTTTCCTGTGGGAAAGGACCTACAGGCTAGAGTCTTCCTCTCAAGCAGGGACTGGCCTCATGTTGTGCTCTTGCCTGCCTGAGTGCTCTCTCTTCTCACCAGCTGGCCTGGGGTGGGCAGCCTTCCTCTCCTGACATAGTTTTTAAGAAAACAGCCTCAGAAAGTATTGCTTGGGCCTACCTGTGAGATCTGGATGGAGTTTTGGCACCTTCTGGCCCCTGTCTGAATTGCAGATATTTTTTTACAAAAGGGGTTGCTGAATTTTTCCAGAGTAGCAGCCTCCAACCCTGTATGAATACATGTATTTAAGTACCCAGTAAAGGCTGCAATTCAAAGCAGAGGCACTGATTTTTTTTAGGACCCCCTCCAGGCTAGGCAGAGCACAGAACCAAAGTATCTGAATACTTGTGAAGCCTTAGAGGCTTTCCCCCTTCATCACAATTTCAGTGGAATTTGGTTGCAGTGCTCTCACTGGGAAGCGTTTAGTCAGGATGAACTAATGTGTATTGTTGCCAGAAAACAGAACAAACCCAAATATCCTAGTGGCTGTGATCATTGCAGAAACAGGGAACTGCTGAGTTGGGATACTTCTGGATCACCCTGGAAAAAAAAGTCCAATGCTGGGTTTTTTTGCATAGCAAGGAACAGAGGTAAAAATCAAATTCTCTGACATTCCCAAATCTGCCTAAATAAATTCCACATTCGCTGGGGATATCAGCACATGAACAACATATACTAGATAAGCGTTTAAAAAAGAGCTTTCTGCATCTCATTTTTAAATGGGCCCCACTCCTCCTAGTTGCCTTCTCCAGATCTGGCTTTGAAATTATTTACAGCATGTTGTGAACTTGAGATAAAGCATCTCAGCTCTAAAGGGAAGGTTAATTCCATCACTTTTTGTGATGCAAATATTTTAAAATAGGGAAGATATTCCTTCTTAACCTTTCAAAGCAGATCATGAGATGTAATTACAGTAATTTTACTGCAGAGCTACAAATACAAGCATAAGGAAGGCATGTGGGCAGTCCTGCATGGCTAACAAGGGATGAAGGATTTGTTGATCCTCAATTTCCAAACTCTGGATCAGCTCCAGCCCTGAATACAACAACTGTCATACATGTGACTAAAAGATATTTCAACTCACTATTCCTAGTGGCAGTAGTGCATAATTTTTTTTCTCAGACGGTCATCCATGTATTAATTACCTGCCCCTCCCACCCCGTTAGGAAATTGTACACTGTTCTTCATCTGAATCTACCTGAAGCTATCAGGCACCCTTTGTCAGTAGTACAAGAGATTCACAGTGGTTTTAGATTTCTGTATGTAAGTATCTATACTTGGAGCTTGAGCCACATCTCAGCTTCTTGTCAGTGAGCTGAATAAGTTGAGCTGCTTAAATTTCAAATCATGACTTATTTTCCTGTCCCCAGAGATACTTGTAGCCCTCTTTTGAACTCTATCCCCCTCTCTGTCTTCATTATTTCTGTGTATTTTCTGAGGTGTGGATGAATAGCTGCAAATAGTCAGACCAAAGGTGTATCTAGCCGAGTGTCCTGCCTCCCACATATGACACAGTAACATTAATAAGGTGCTGCTTTCTTCCCTGCTACCTGCTCGGGCATTCAAGTGATGTGAAGCTCATTGTGCTACATACATGCGCTCTTAGTCTGAGTGGGGATCACTTCCCATTTTATGCTTGATGTTCCTGGTTGTATGGATCCAGGAGTCATGTGAGCATATCTCTTGCCCTTGCAGTGCCTCAGAAGCTCACGTTGACCCACTGTCTGTGAATTTTTGTAAGTCCTAGATGGAGCTGCAGCTTTCCAAGACAGCTTACTAGCTCTAGCAAACAAAACACACAATCTGATGGAGCCAGTATACACGATCCTTCAAGCTAACCTCTTGTCCTTGCCTCTCGAGTCTATATCTGGAAAGCCACCAGGTATTGTCTCCTGAACTCTCCTGATGTGAGTTTTTCCAGAAAGAAATATTCTGCACTCCAAACTTCCAAGTTAAATAGTGCAGAAGGTGGGATACTAGTATTTGACTTCAGACCACTTCCAAGCCTATCTGCTTTTCACCTCATATTAGGAGATTAAGCTTTGCCTGCTTTCCAGAGATTTTAGTACTACTGACTCTAGCTTGCAGGAGCGTGACTTGCAAGCTTTCAATGACTGAGATGTTCTAAAAAGTGTGCTACTTATATTAAATAAAATATATTTAAATGTACAGTCGACTCCTGGATTTCTTGAGAATTATCTGCAGAGAAGGCTTAAACACTAAAACCAGCATTGACTGTCTTTCTCAAAAAACCCTGAGATTTTCTTATAATACTGCAATCACTGTAAGCATTAGTGCGTGAAAAGTTAGAGCAGCATTATAGAGGAAGGAATGAAATGGCAGAACTGCCACCACCTTTAATTCCTAGGACATCTAAATGGACATGAGAGAAATCACATTCGTATCTCAAGGTGTGCAGGTGTTTCTACACCACCACTCTTTTGCTCTGGTATGCACAAACACCTCCCCCTCTGCCCACCCGATTCCTGCTCTCCTTCATGCATTCTCATTCCTTAATCCTGTGTCTGCTCTTCAGTATCACAGGCACAGGCAGACATATTCCAGCTTCTTTTATCTACAGCCATTGCCTTCATGCAAGGCCTATCCCCTCACCCACACATACATATTCCAAAGTCAGCACAAACACACCAACCCGGCACTTGCACACTTAGAATTCACTTAGAATTTTATACTGAAGACATGACAAGACACAGAGGGCCCTGGTTGTCCAAGCACTCAAGGAGCCCTGGGTCCTTTGAAGGGAGAATTTCAGCAAAATGCCTTTTGCAGCTTGCTGGGGTTTAGGAACTGCCTGCTAGGTGAGTATGGGTCTGAGCTGCTCTTTCACAAATTGTGTGGTTGTGATGGATTGTATTTATACCTCCACTGTTCCAGCCATTCACAAACCATCCCACACATCTCTTATATTAGAAGGCTTTAACCTAATATTTTTCAAGCTGGGCATATGGGACCATGATTATATCATCTTTATTTGTTTTTCCCCATTCACTCTCACTCCTTCATTCTTCTCTCTCCCTGCCATTATCATTTAAGGACCCACTAAAATATTACACAGTGATTTTTACTCATCATTGTCTTTTTTTCACCATGTTGGCAGATGCTTACCCCAATTCTGAAGTGATCTATGTGTGGACTAATAGCACCACAACATCTGTGGTGGTGGCTGAAGATGGCTCACGACTTAACCAGTACCACCTGATGGGACAAACCGTTGGAACTGAAAACATCAGTACCAGTACAGGTACAGAGGATATTTCCATCCCATTGCTGATAGCTGGAGTGGGAGGAGAGATCCACAGGCTCTGCTTATTTTGCAACAAGGCTAGAGAAGTATCTGTAGGATGTGGAGTGCTAGGAAGATTCTGTTAAAGTTCATGGCCACTTAGCAGAGACACTGAGAGGGTTATATGCTGGCTCTTAGGTACATCGCGAATCTGTTGCTGAAGATGCATCCAGGCTCCTGCTATTTACAGGAGTGTCGGAGAAGCTGCATGCAGCTTCTTGGCGATTGCCTTTGCTGAGGCTGCCAGCGCTATTGCTGGCTTATTTTCTCGTGGGAGGAACTACCCTGGGAGGCAAACACCACCCACGCATTTGATCCGTTTCAATCATCGCTTTAAAATGATTGCCTGATGAAACTGGGGGAGGGGGAGGAAGGGGGAGAGGGAAAGGGAGTGGGTTGTCAGGTGGGGGCTGTGGCGTGGCTCTGCAGCGTGTCCGGGGTACCACGTGGCCAGAGAGGAGGTGCAAACCCCGAGGATTCCCATTCCGTCCGAGGCTGCAAGCGGAGGCGCCAGATGTGGCAGCATTAGGGAGGCAAAGAAGCTTTAATCCCAGGCCGGGCATCCACGTGAGCCATAGCCCCCTGCTTCTTAAGGCTCCCACGCAAGGGCAGCCCTGGGTCTGCATTGCCGGGGGGGGTGCCCCCGGGGGGGGGGGTCGAGGCCGGGACAGGGATCACGTGCTTAACCAGGAGGCTTTACCAGGTTACACAATGCACTCGACTGGAGAGCATTAGTGGCATCCAGCGGGGCGGGGAAGAGGGGGAAATGAAATAGCCTGCTATGAGGGGAAGGGGAATTTTCACCACTGCTGGTTGCACGGGGCTTGGGTTGATGACAGGGGCAGCCTGCGACACCATGGCTGGGAGCAATTCCTGCAGGAAAAGCTTAACAGGGTCTGCTAGTGATATATTGTATCCCTGGTGAAAAATGCTGGGCGGAGTTGTAGAGGACGAAGTATAGATGAATTAGGAACCTGTTAGTATTTCCAGGAGACTTAGGAGATGTGAAAACTGGTACATGTACACTTGCACACAAAGTTAGCTGGACCAAAACATAAAGATGTGTAAAGCTTTGTGCTCCAACTGGCAAATAAAGAGGGGGCATCTGAGCTTGCTGCTTATGCTCCAACTAGAGCCCAAAGTGAGGGAAGGCTTGCCTCGGGCAGCCACTAAACAAACTGCCATCTCCATCGTGTAGACCTTCACCCCCTCCCTTGCCCATTTCAGGAGACACAAAGCTGCTGCTAAAGCAAAGACACCTAAAGTCAAGAGAAGCATATAGACAGAGCGGTCACTTCTGCAGAAAAAGCATGAGTACACTATCTCCCATTAAAGAGTAAAGACGCTTTTTTCCTTACCAGTTCACCATCATAGCCGCGTTGTTTTCTGCAATGAATGGCAGCTCCCCTCTCGCCTTCATTGTTGCCAAGAAAAAGATCCAAAGGATGTAGTGGAGCATCTCCTACAAGCTCGTCCTGCTCTTCAGAGCAAGAAAATCATCCAGCCCAGGCAGCGAGCACTCCAGTGTGTCAGCTCCAGGCCACTTCCACTTTGCCGTTTTGCCTGTGAAAGCTTCTTGAATTCCTCAGCCCAAGGAAACAGGGGACTCTTCAGACAAATCTCAAAGTTTCTGCACAGTAAACACCTCCCTCCTGTAAAGATTTATGCTAATAAATGCTTGGTTTCCAACGTCAAGATTTTATATTAATGTCCTGGGTTACATCTGGGTTGACTGGATTCTGATTGCAGGGTGGATCACAAAGAGCAGGACACAGATTGTAACTGGGGATTAGGAAAATACAAAAATCCGATTTTGCACAGGGAAAGCATCAGTCAACGATGGATTTTCTAGACTTCATCAAGCTCATAGGAGGCCAGTAATCAGCGTTACTTACGAATGGTTGTCGAAGGCATTTCTTCCTTCTATTGAACTGCTGAATGTGAAAAAGAAAAACCAAATAGCTATTGCATAAATCCACGTACTTCGATCTTTCGTGGCTTTTATGACAAGCAAGTCAAACTACACAGCCCTTGCAGTTGCATAGACAAAATGTGTATATCGTAGGTCATTTATGCTCTTCTTTCTAGTAGACTTCTTTTTAAGTGGAAATTCCGGTCCTGCACGAATCCCTTGGGATTCTGCTGATTTTGTAGGCAAGCTGCTAAGTTTGGCTGGCTTCTCAGAAAAAAATATCATGGCGTTCCTAAATCATCAACCAATCTTGAAATTTGGAACATTTTAGCCATGCCACAGAAAACAGCTCTGACGTGCCACCTGTTTGCTTTTTTGGCTCTTTGTTGTATTTTGTAGGATTTTTTTTTTTTTTTTTGTGCTAACATCCCCAAATGTCATCCCCCAAAAGGGGTGATGTTTGACTACTCACATTGCTTCCAAAAGACCCAACATCTGTTATGTACTGGTGCTACAAGTGCTGAAAACAATCAGATACGGGATTTGAGTCCAAGTGGATCTTGCTGCTTTCCACAAATGGTTGCTCATTTCTGTTCTCCATACCCGGGATCTCTCATAGCTCTCTCAGGATCTCTCAGGATCTGCTGCTGAAGAAAACAAAACATAAACCCACTCTTATATATCCTGCCAGCTGGAGCCTGAGCTCTGTAGTAACCAAAGCCTAAATAGTAAAAGAATCATTCACCTCTTCATTTTGCACCACATAATTCTGATATTTTCTTGAGATTAATCTTTCCCCTGCATCACTCTAAAAGACACACGCATTTTTCATGGGCTACAGTATTCTGGATGTCAGTGTGCGAGGTGACATCACAGACCTAATGTCAGGATCTTGCCAAAACAGCCATTAATAGACCTGAGTTCAGGTGTATCCAATAAACAAACAAGCCTGGGGTCAGGTCCAGCATCGTTAAAGTACTCAATTGAATCTCAACATAATGGCAATAGAAGAATCCTGGAAAATTTGTAAGCATGATCTCCAGAACTTCATCAACTATATGCTAAAAAAAAATACTGTAGGAGTTTTTAAAGCACAAAAAACCTCTTAAGACCGGTAGCAGCACAGTAGCATAGCTCTGTGAAGACATGCAGCCATTCCTGCTCTAAGGCTTTTCATTAGTACTAGTGTTGTTATTGTTTAATAACAATAATTTTTTTTTCTGCAGTGATGAGTGGACCCCATCAGAAACGGGATTCTCTTTTAAGAGCTACATAAGCCTATAACAAAAATTAGCTCTTGCTGAAGAAAGCTTATGGTCTAAGGATAAACAGTGGCCTTATAGAAGTAAAAGGGAGCTTTACCACTCCATCACAGCCACTGTCTTGTTCTATATAAACAAAGGCCAACTCAGGCTGCTTTTAGCTTTACTTTAAGCAGTGGTCCCAGGGCATTAAAAACTAAGCTGTGGGGTTCTTAAACCGCAAGTCTGCTGGAGGAAGTATTCCCAGTACAAGCATTTTTGAAAGGGCCAGCATGGGAAATCAGAGAAGATACTAGCTGGAAAAAGAGCCAATATAAGATCAAGGTGCTATCATTATTTCAGTGGAGACAAGAGCTTTGATAGGTTAAAGAAAATGATAAGGTAAAAATCAGCTGTGGAGGGTTATAGACATTATATAGACATTTTCTGCATTTTAAAAAGGAAAAAAAAAAGGGTCCTGTTCCTCTGCTGAAGCTGTATAGATTTTTTTTTTTTTTATTCCAGCTCTGAAAGCATACTGTCAAAATTGATAATGCACATCGTCATTCTGTTGCAAGCAGGGAAACTGTGACTCAAACACATCCCAGTGCAGAAGCAACTGAGAAACATTGCAGGCACACAAACCCTGCTGGCTCTTGTCATATTTTATGGGTAATCCACAAACTAAATACTCCTAAGTAAAGAGCAGGTGAGGTTCTTCCTGAGACCATTGTATGTTCAGTATCCGTGGTTCAAAATTACACTAAATGGGAGGGAATTAGGTGATGCTTCACAGGGGTTTTCTCCCCAGTTTCACAGCATTCCTGTCCTTCTCCACATCACTCTTCAAGGAGCTGTTGCACTAGAAAATCAGATTACTGAAAAAGACATAAAGATTGAGGAAGATTGAGACAGGATGTCAGTTAGGGGGTTTTTGTGTTATTTCAGTCTTTCTGTCTAAAATCCTCAGCATGAACAAGGTCTGTAAAATTGATCCAGAATAGCAGAGGTCCTGTAGCATAACATATCAATGCAGCTGTACCTGCAAAAACCCTTTCATTGTAAACCTGTTCTCTGCTAATTAGCCACATTGTCACTTAGAAATAATCTGCCAAATCTAATTGCTTAGCAATGCTGGCCACAGCTCAACTCGGGCTATTCACTCAAGACAGAATAAGTCTGTTATATATATTCCTTTTGTGGCTGGTCTATTAAGACTAACAGTCAAGTCTTGCAACAGAGATTATAGCTATAGTTGTTTTGTTCTTGGGGGACAATATTTATTTCAGAACAGGCATTACTCTGATTCACCAGTACCCAACTGAATGATGCATGCTTTTAAATTAATTTTATATCAGTGTGAGTGGAGAACTGTTAGAGCTTGAAGGGATGTGTTTGTTTTTATTCTTACATTTTGTTTTTACTCTCATTTTTCCTAGGCAAATAGTAGCATGCATTTAGCTAGCAAAATTTTGGGTTTGGGGAGCAGTTACTGTCGTGAGTAGCCTTCAGTGACAGCTACGTGCTTTTCCAGGAACTGTCTGAAAAAACTAGAAGCAGTAACTATCAGCAATAGCCTTCAGTAACAATTATTTGGTTTTCCAAGAACAGTCTGAAAGAACTGGTTTTGATTTTTTCTGAAATGTTAGGGAAGGTGACAGCTGGTCTGTAGATTTTGGAGTGCATTTTTTAGGCTTTTACTGAAATTCACAGGAGCTGATAAAAGACAGATTAAGGCAATGCTGTGAATTTGGCATATAAAAAAGACATGGAATTTAGCACTGCTGTGGCAGCTTTCAGTGAATTCTCCATGTAGGCAGTACAATATTCATTGTACAAGTGAACAAGACATGATACAATGTTTATCCAGAAACAGATTATCCTTCCAAGGGCTAAAGTGTACCAAATTCTAGGAAAACTGAATGCATTAGGGGGATTTTTTTTCCCATGGAGGGGCAATCTGAAGGGTTTGGGTACTCAGGTCAGTAAGACATCCCAAGATCCGTATGCAAAGTGGCAATTTTTGCAGCAGACACTGGAACAGGCAATCCCTAAACTGTGATCCAGAATGTATCTGGATCAATTTTTATTCTTGAAAACTGATGGCTTGGCAGTAACAGTTGCCCTAATGAGGTTAAGTCCCGCTGCTAAATCAGGTTTGTAAGAGTAGAGGGCGTTCATTGTTACTATGATATGAGAGTTTGTAGGAGAGAGTCAAAAACAGGTGAGACTGAGGTAGTGCCAGCAAGCCAGATTTTTTAAGCCTCTGGATGTCACGACATTCCAGGTGCATTGGAGGACTGCAGCTTTCCGGTGTAGTAGGAGTAATCAGTCATTGTCATCTGCTTTTGGGGACTGAATGTAAAGACTATGAGGGTCTAGCAGCACCTCTGTCCCAAGTCTTGGTTTTCCACAACACAGAAATCCAAACATTTTTTATGCAATTAAGAATGGCTGAGTGGTATCCTTAAATGGGGGGTTGGAGCTGGTCTCCTTAAGTCCCTAAATCAGTAAGCCTTCTTTATTTTACCCACATGCACATTTTTCTCCTTCTAGGTGAATATACTATTATGACAGCCCATTTTCATCTGAAAAGAAAAATCGGTTATTTTGTCATCCAAACATACCTTCCTTGCATTATGACTGTGATCTTATCGCAAGTGTCATTTTGGCTAAACAGAGAATCTGTCCCTGCTAGGACTGTCTTTGGTGAGTATCCACCCTTCTAGAACACAGATAGGATCAGTCTGGCTTATGGAAATGATTTTTTGTAAAAAAGCTACAAAGTGGTAAAGTTAACTAATGTTTATTTCTGCTTGAGATGTTGTAGATGTTTCCTTATTTTCTTCCAGTTTAAACTCAGAATCCATGTAAAAACACTGGGCTTTTTTTCATAAAGTAAGAAAGACAGAAATTTGCCAAGAATCAGCTACATGACAGTTAAGGACAGAAGACAGTAGAATCAGATTGGTGTGATTTGTGTTGGTTTTTTTTTTCACTTGGGTAAATGTAGTGGATGGTTTAGAACAAAAACACATACAGATTATCATATTTAGTCTATACTCTAGCTAAGAATTTGAGACAGCTTTCACTTCAAGACATTTTGTTTATCTCTGTTGTAGGATGTTTATTTGGGGAAACCATGTAGAGGTTAATTAGTGACGATTATCTCTATTATCATAAAACAAATTAATATGAATTTCCATTTAGAAAATGTGTATTTACTAAAGAAATTGTTATGGGAAAAAAACCTTCAGGGTGTCATTAAATTACTTGATTTATCACTAGAAGATTGCAGAAAATTACCACTCTCTTAAGTGAAGTTTGATGAAATACAGAATTTTCACTAGATGAAAAATTAGGGGAGTGGGAGCAGTTTATTATGTAAAACTTTGTTCAGCTGTCCTTAAAGGAGTCATCCTTCTGTACAGACCTACTGCAATTGGTTGGCAGCTTAGATCAAAAATCAGTTCAGCAAGTTGTGTGGGGAGAATACAGGTGGCAGCATCACTTTGCTGACAGACTGTACCCATTCTAGATTTACCAAGCTGTAACTGAGAGTTGAATTTTATGCTCTTGGGGAACTCCTCCCACAGATGAAAGTAGTGGCAGCCTATGGCAAAGGAGGAGCTATGGTCAAGGAAATTAGTAACATTCAGCAATGTCACACATGCAATCTCTGGGTAAGAAAACAAACTAAGTAATCCTACTGTGTTCTGACCATTACAAACAGTGGGCTTCTGTTACCCTAAATATACTTATTTAAATACACTATAGCTAAAGATAACCAAAACCCCACGGAATTAAACACCTGAGGGTGGATGCTTTAATTTTCTTCTTATTCTTGCAGGCCGTAATATGCAAACTTATATGATTGACTTCATGTGGCCTTCTTAGGTATCCTGAATTGGCACCCGCTCATAACTCATTATGGAGTCTATAAGGGTTAGCAAACTGATCTCTGCCTCTTCTATTTTTTCCTTCTTTGCAGGAGTAACAACAGTCCTCACCATGACCACCTTAAGTATCAGTGCCCGTAACTCTTTGCCAAAAGTGGCCTATGCTACTGCAATGGACTGGTTTATAGCTGTTTGCTATGCCTTTGTATTTTCTGCATTGATTGAATTTGCAACAGTCAACTATTTCACCAAGAGGAGTTGGGCATGGGATGGCAAGAAAGCCCTGGAAGCTGCAAAAATCAAGGTGTTTAACTTAGATTTTTTTTAAATGCGTAAAATACAAAGCAGGTACTCAGTGTAGTTCAAATAACTGAATGGTCAGTTTTCACTTTCTGTGTGAAAAAGGTATTTAATTACCTCATGACATACTTTCACCTTTCTGTAGAGGAAAATCTGCAAGGAAATACACCTTCTCTTCATGGAGATAGACTACCAATCTCTATCATCTATATGAAGAGGACTTTTTACAGAAGGATATTGAGCATTGAGTACACATGGCATAGGATTTCAGTGACCAGACTTCTGATAATAGTACACATATACTGTGAAACATGTCTCTGCAGGCCCCTCCCTCTGTGTAAATAAATGGAAAAGATCAAATGAGCTCCATGAGTAAAGGTTCCATTACAGTATCCCCCCCAAATTAGGGACAAAAGAACAGTTCTGTGTAAACACAAACTTTTGAGTTTCATGCTGAAGTGAAACTTTTGGAATAGGACTGACTCTTAGTAAATAATCTGAGAGAGCTTGTACCCACAGGCATCGCAAAAGAGCCATATAAAGAGTACAAGCTGGGTGGGACAATGAGCCCTTCCCCAGTCTTTGCTGCAGCCAGGGGAGTGAGGTTTACATATTCTTAGCTGCCCATGGGGCAGCAACCTCTGGCGATGCAGGACTGCATCGCCCTGACAAAAAAGAGCTGCAGGTTCAGCCAGTCAGTCTCAGCTTTCTCTGGCATCAGGGGAAGTTTCACCTGAGTAAGGGCTACAAAATCAAGGCAAAACCATCTGGTAGTCAAAGTCATAACAGCCAACAGGCTTTTATTAGCCTGATTGACTGTGGTGCTTAGCTTTTTGGGTTACTGTCTTGAGAACTTGTTTCCACTTTCTATTCCTGTGGTCTAATGTTTTGATCTTTACACTGCAGAAAAAAGAGCGCAACTTGTTGGGAAATAAAGCAACTAATACCTACAGCACCGGGAAGATGACCCCTGCACCAAACATGCCAAAGGACTCAGCCCCATCTGTCATCTCAAACACTACATCTGCTCCAGTGAAGCCTGCAGAAGAAAAGCCTGCTGAAAGCAAAAAGACTTACAACAGCATCAGTAAGATTGACAAAATGTCCCGGATAATTTTTCCAGTGCTGTTTGGAACTTTTAACTTGGTTTACTGGGCCACATATTTGAATAGGGAGCCTGTAATTAAAGGTGCCAATTCTCCAAAATGAACTGAAGTATTCTGAAGTCACATGTGAGCCATACTTACAAAGCAGATGCTACCAAGGAAAATTTGAGATCCAGATGACTTTCTACATTTGGGCAATATTCTTCAGGAAGTTTTTTGCATGTTTAATAATATGTACAAATAATATTGCCTTGATTGTTTCTACATGTAACCTCAGATGTTTTGGAGATGATTATACTACTTACAGCAATGGATCTTTATAAAAGATCAGAAGACATTGAATATGGCTTCTTTGCTGCTAAGTATCTTGCATTGATAGTTTACAAATAAAATAAGTTCTATTTTTTAACTGTTCAAGTGTACTACATATCGTGGTTTTTATACTTCAGATGTACAGTCATAAAAATATAGGCTTAACCTATATTTTACAGAAGAGCTCTACTATTGTCATCCAATAAGTTACTGAGTAACGCCAGTTGTAAATGTGCCAAATTATTAAGTGTAGGGCTGTGTTTGAGCACCTTTACTAGTTACAGGCAGTGCATTGCTCCACAGATAAAACTGCTCGGCCCAATTTTCATTGGAAGTTAAATACAATGCAGTAAATCCTAATGGAACTATGCAAAATTTCACTATTTGAGACTCTAGCTTGCAGTGAAATAACATAGGGAGCAGGATGCTACTTGTGTAAATAAAGGTGGTAGAATCTTGCTCTTAAACAAAAAAATTTGTTTGGATTTTGCATTCCAAGGAATTTTCTCTGATGGTTCTCAGTATTTATTCCAAAATTTAAGAGTTATGTTGCATGAAATTAACATAGATTAGGAACATACTGGTGCAAATAAAACTTTTAACAACAGTGGTAGACATTTTTATCAGGATAAAGTAAATGATTGGACATTTTCCCAAGACAAAGATTTTGTTATATGAGCAGAGGTTATGCTGCAATAATTATTACTTGTTTCCCACAGCAAAAACCAGATAGCCAACACTAAGAAGTGTGATCAGAAAAACAGATGTCCTTTACGACAGCAAGGTATTTCAGTGACGATATTAACAAAGGTCTTTGTACTGTCCAGCTGAAACTTTTCTATAAAATGCCTTGCTGCTGACAATGTGTTTTGCTTTCACAATGAATGAGAAAATGCAGTCTAAGTTTTCAGCTCTTTCCTCCTTGGCATCCTTTAATTGTTCCAGAAGCTTTTGTAATTAAATCTTAATGTTTAAATAAAAAATGCATTCTACATTTGACTGCAAAATGTCATTCTTATAGTGGTTATCCTTTTAGAAAGACCAAAAAGTTATACCACAGGAACTGAAGAATTAACTGGAAAGCACACATGAACGTACTTAATCACATGTGTGCACATGGCACATCCTCCCTGTTGCCCAGAGAGGTACATGTCTTGAATGAAGACAGTGAACTGAGTTGTTTTAGAATTAGGTGCTATCTTGCTATGGAGCATCAGCCCCACGATCTTTTTGAGACAGAGAGGAGAGTTCATGTTTCAGAAGGTCTGATCTGGGACTGGAGAGCTGTCTGGGCTTCTTGTGTGTCTTCTTTTCAACCATTTCATTCCTAAATACTGCCAAGAAAAAGAATCTCATACATATATTCATTTCCGAAGCTTTTTGTTTGATGCTGTGGAACAAGAAATTCGCAAATTCTCAGTGACAATGGAGAAGCCACAGGATTGAGCAGGTGACTGGATGCTGATGAAGAGAAGCAAGTGAGGAGCATGCCCATCTATTCAGTGCTATCCCAAGCCAAGGTGACGATGTGGATCTCTGTTTCCAATGTGTTTTCGAGCTGCCACACACCTCCTTGTTCATCATCCCTTTGGGTGATCCCTTTGGTCCTCTGGGGATCAAAAACAGTGAAAAATTGCAGTGCCTATTGAAGACAAAACTTCATAATTGGAGACAAATACAAAGTTCCATGGCTATTTCTTGAGATGAGAAACTCAGAGAATTTCATGACCAACTTTCATGAACGAGAAACTCAGAGCCATCCTTACAGTGTCTTCTCTAGGTCAGTTCTTCTGCCCCCAAGGGTTTCTGTGCTTTGTTTTGTTTGCTTACACCCAAGTCTGACTCTTACTCTATACAGCTCAGTATTATTTTCTGGTTTCCATTGCAGGGCTCAGTGCCAGGACCTCTAAGTCTGATCTATTTTACTTGCATGGAAAGTCTCATCTTCAAAGAATATGTATCAACCTGCAAACGGCAGAGCAGTATGGTTTCAGGATCAGGTTGTCTGCTTTATTCTAGTAAACAATTTATCGGTGTTTATCCGTTGTATAGAGGACCAGATAATTACCTGCCAAAGGTGTACGGCACCACAGACATTCTGTACAAAAATCACTTCCAGTTATATTGACTGTCACTTTCTGTATTTGAAGGTAAAGGTGGAAAATAATGATTAGAGCTCATTCTGTTAACGTGGACTTAGTAAATCAGGTTGAAGTCTCATAATCCTTGCTGAGAAGTGAAATGATAGAAGCAGCAGCCACCTTGCAACTTGTGCTTGTGCATGAGCACTGGGTGTTGTCCCATAGTTTGGAATATGCTTCAGTAAGCCAACAGACCCCAGTCTGAAATACTTAAATAAGATTGCCTCACATTACACAATACCTAACAATTTAAATCTCCCTGAAGTCAGTGGAACTGTTTGTGTGGGAGACCAGTACTCACTTAGATGGTATCTGAACTGTGGGAGATGGGAGCATTTCCCAGATCCTGGCTTAAACGAAACACCTTGACCTTGTCCTGGTCTAGGCTGAGGATGGTATCTGGATGTGCATCAATCTCCTCTGGTTTCCCCTGGAAGCAGCCTGGGTTTTCAGGAGTGGAGTGAGCTGTGTCACTGTCCCCAGCATGGATGAACTGAGACCTTGCAGGACACATCTACTTCACAGCTTAGTCATGGCCAAAGAGAACAATAAATAGAAATTGCTTCTCATTGGGTTTTTCCTGTATGCTTTCATGAAAAAAGAGTTGAAAAATGAATTACAGCAATTCAGCACCATAGTGTGTGTGCAGTCTGCTGCCAAATTTCCTTACTTGCACTCATTAAGAAAGAACAAGTTAAATACAATGGAAAAGGTCTTTTATTTCTTATATTTGAGCTGTGCCAACTTACACCAAGGATCAATTTAAGCAATAACATGTTTTCTAAACCTCAACCCTCTTCTGTTATCTCAAGTTGTGTTCTGCTTTTTTTCCTAAACAGAATACAGCCTCTGTGGAATACTAAACATATTTGTACAAAACTGAGAAAGAAGTGATTTTATGAAATAATCTTTTCAAAAAGTCTTGCTTAACGTGTGAGTTAAACTTTCAAGAAAACTGAATGAAACTGCTTTGCTTTTCAGTTTATGCAGGCAAGATGAATGTAACACTTGCACAGATATTTGTTTTTGTAAATCTGGAGATAAAGTTCTTTGTAATAAGGATGGATGTATTTCCTCTAACACCCTTGCTTCTCAGATTGGAACTGACACTGAAATGACCAAACTGCTTGAATTCTTTCTGACTTTTTATATGTTTTTATGTCACTACAAATACTGAAGTATGGTCATTGCATGGTGACTCTCAGGTGACATCCTTGCTTTACCAATTTTGTATCTTCCACCATGTTGTTATAGACATTTGTTCAATTTTGGGGGAGACAGGAAGATTGGAAGTTAGATTTTATGAAGCCCAAATGACTTTTGAAAGATCTTCCTAGGATTACCACTAATTTAGACTAAAGTGTAAGTGTCCCATTCTGTAGTGCATTATTTGCCTTTTCATTGCCATCCTCAAAAGCAATTACCACTTCTCACAGTCATCAAGTCTTAAAAGTGGTTGTTTAAATTGGCCTTGGCTAAAAACAAAGTGAAAAGAAAATTGAGAATGTTGATTGAAGATACCAACTTTTTTCATACAAATTCAGAGAGTTTTTGAGAAATACCAATGGATTGCAATGGGCTGGGCCCACAATATGTTGTATTTGTAGGTAGGAAAATAGGCCAAAAACTCCCACAACACTTGTCACATATATGATAATAAATGCTGGAACCAGCCACGCATAGCAGTATTGGCCTCTGGATCTGGGCTCAGTTCTTCATTCACTGCAGGCTGGTGTTATTGACATCCTCAGGAAAACTGCTCTGGTGTATTTGGCCCCAGAGCAGCAGGCCTGCCTGCCCTCAATGCCCCTGCTTCTGCCAGCAAGTGCATGAGAAGCTGTTGAAAAGCTGCAACACAGCAGTATCAGGAGGGATTCTCCATATGCTTAGAGAGCAGAGAGCCCTTTGCTGAAGGACAAAACTGAGGGCACATAGAAAGTGTCTGGACCTCTGAGGTTCAAGTTCCTACCTCAAGGCAGAGTTAATTATTTATAGGAGCAGAGTGTTTCCAGCAGTAGTGACAGAGACCTTCAGTCAGAATAAACTGGCTCTGGGCTCTTAGAAATCTCTAACTAGCCTCCAGCTGGAGGACTCCAGAAGCTGTAGGAGGCAGGTTTCAGGCCCTTCCTTGTTTGTCTCAGAGCAGCCACGATTCCCTTCTGTAGCACTGGGGTGCCAGGAAAATCACCAGTAGGGCTCTCCTTCAACATTTAATCTCAGAAAAATTCAGGTGCCCAAACTCTTCAGTGCTAGAGGGGGCTCCCCGTTCTAGCAAGTAAGGCACTTGATCTGTGAGTCTCATTCCCTTTTGCAGCATTTCCCCCCTTTATTTATGCTAAGTAGCCCCCTGCACAGCTACTTTCTAGGACTCCCCCACTGCACAACACATACCACAAAGGTATCCCTCAGGCTGAAAAGATAGTTGCCTCCTGTGAAAATGTAATGAAATATAAGATAAAATGTGGATCCATTTTATTGTGCTAGAGAATATAAACATTTTACTAACATTACAGGATATGGTAAAATCTTCTTTTGTTAAAATATATGCTGGATAATCATTACCCTTACCTGAATATACAATTTGAAAAGGCTCAGCAAAGTGTGCTGAAAAGTAAAAGCATGTGAGTATGAAGAGCAGAAGCAGAAATGACTGAGGCTTGAAGTGTAACGAAGAATGGTGCTAAAGCATCTCTTTGGCATTAACACATAGCTCACCGAGGACAACAAAAAGAAAACCTTAAACATCACCTTTTCTTTTTCCTTACAGCCTGAGGAGAATATGGCAATAATTAATGAACCATATAATTCCGCTCGAGCCTTGGGGCTTGCTGCCACACTGCAAGGAAATAGGGGACACTATGAAGGTCTTCCCAGAGGGCTGGGTGACTCGATAGCCACATACAGCTCCGAAACGGGACACAGTCATCGCGCAGGGGTAACCGAGCGCTCTGCCGCCAGCTGGAAGCAACCCGGGCTTGGGGAGACCCAGTCCCACGTCTCGCACTTCCCACCTCCGCCGCCAGAGGGTCCCGCCGCCGCGGCAGGAGGTGGCAAGGGCGGGACGGGGCTGGCGGGCGGGGGAAGAGGCGGAGCGGCGCCNAGGGGGTTCGGTGGTGGCCGTGGTCTTGTCATCTGTCTTCGTAAATCTTCTCCTCTGTGTCTTTCCTGCCGGTCTTTTTGCCACGATACCACCGGGATTCCTTGTGCCTCCCACCCGGGCGGTGGCAGAGGCAAGGGGGCCCCCAGCCGCACCGTTCGCTGCCGGCGGAGCGAGCACCCCTGGCTCGCGCCGCCGCAGCCTGCTCCGATGCTGCAGCATCGCCCCAGCTGTTCGCGCTGCTGGGCTCCCGGGCAGGGAGGTCGAGACCGTATTAAGCTTTTATTTATTCAAATGGAGTGTGTGTGTGAATGCAGACTTTTTTCTATATGGCCAGAGCAGGGGGAGCCGGCGATGGTGAAACCCCTCTCTGCATGCAAGGCGCTTCCCGTCCGTGCTTTCCAAACGCGCGGGCACAGCGAGACAGGACGTGGGTAGCGCGACTTCTGAGCCCTAAGTGATGTTTCCATAAGCACTAGCCTTCAGGAAACCTTCAGGTGCCTAAAAACTCTAGCCGTGCTGCGGTGCCGGCAGCAGTGCGGAGACCCGTGCCGCTGAGACTCACCGGCACCCTCGGAAGTTTTTCCCGTCCCTGAGAAGCGGCCGCTCCCCAGTTCGCCCCGTCCCGCCTCCCGTCCACCCCGCCTCGCCGGTGTTCTCGCAGACTTCCCATCAACGGATCGGCGTGCTGCTTGACCGGCAGCATAGCTATTCCTGCTGAAATCCAGGCAACTCCCGGGCTCCCGCCGTCCCTTTCCTTCTCTTTGTTAGTTTCTCAAGGCAGCAGGTGGCCCGGATTGCACTCGCGCTTCTCTGCTGGTGGCGGTACAGAGCATAAGCCTTGTAACAATTGATGATTAGAAATTCACAGTAACTGCAATTAGCCAAAGTAAACACGAAAGAACTGCTGTATAATCCAGTAAAGAGGCGTTTAGGTTGAAAAAAAAACCCAACCCCAAACCCGAAAGGTTGAAAAAAACCCCAAAAGTATATGACATGGAGTTTATTGCCTGGCTCACAATTAATTTGCCTAAACTGCCTCAGTCCTTCAATAGATAACTTCAGAAACAGAACTCTCTACAGCCAGCTCTTCTAGCCATCATGTAGGAGTTATTCTAAAAGTAAGATTGCATCTTCCAGCAGATTTTGTTTTTTTAATGTAATGTCATAATTAAAAACGACTCCCCCACAACTTGGAAGTTATGTCTAAGGGAGGAGGAAGCAGAGATTTATACTTCCGAGATTTCTGATCACAGGAAAACGATCACTCCCTATACCTCTACCAGAGTTTTTTGTTTCCAAATTACCATTACATAAGTGAAATTTTGTCACTTTCTATTGTGAAAACAAAGGGGAATATTCCAATTACCCTCCACACACCTGCAGAGAATTGAAGTCGCTAAAAATCACATCTGTGCTGTTCCTAGTGGAGTAAAAAGACAAAAGATGTCCAAACCCAAACTATTTTTGTCTTGAATACACTTGGCTTCTGTCACATTTCCGAGTTGTCATAACAGGAAGTCCTCATTGCTCTGAAGTTCACATTATACACGTAAGTCCATGTAACTCGACTAACAGCATCTCTTTGTGTTTACATTTTACGGGCATACCTTGTGCATATATATGTGTATCCGTGCATTCGTACAGTGCATGCAAACTTCTACATACATCCAGCTAGATATAGTGGCATATCAAACACTGCGTTGTGTTTGTTTGTCTACCTGTGCGTATAAGTAGCCTCACCGATTACATGGATGTGCTCCTGTATGTACATCGGGATGCCCCGCCGTTCCGATCACCCGGACAACAGCGCTCGACGCTCTCCCTCCGTCTGAAGGGATCACCTTCAGCACCCGGGGAGGGGCCGTTCGGCAAGTGAGTGTGGGGTTTGGGCGTGAGGGCATCCCACAAAACAGCAGGGGGATGCCTCCACCGGCTGCCCCCTCGGGGGGCATCGGGATGGTGATGCCGGGCTGCCAGGTTTGCTGCTCCCCCTCTCCCGTGTGCGTGTGTGTGCGCCCGCCGGGGCGGGGGCAGGGTTCACTTCCCGGCTCTCCCCGTTGCCGGCGAGGCGGGTACCTGTTGGGCAGGGAGCGGGGACGAGGTGCTCTCCGATGCGGGGCGGTCCCCGACAGCGCTCCGGTGCCGCGCTGCGGGGCTGGCTGTGGCCAGGCGCTCCGTGGGGGAGGGGGGGCAAGGTGCGCCCCTTCCCCACGTCCCAGCTCGCCCT
>WEIV01003591.1:7102-23135 GCA_013390005.1 Calyptomena viridis
GGAAATTTAAACACGGGGTATTTCTTATGTTGTGCCTTACTCTAATAGAGGCTATATTGATAGGAACATTATTATTGAGAACAATATTCCTCCTGAATTCTGCATAAGTATTGCAGTGAATAGATATACAATATTTAAATCAAATACTTGCTTGGATGGCATGCTATGGTGTCTTGCTGCTGCTGTTGAATAAACAGAAGTAGTGAGCATTTGAAATCATGCTACACTTTACTCTTGACTCTTACCTTTTGTCCTCTACTGGTAATGCTATCTTGACAGAGTGTGCTTTTAAATTAAAAAAAAAAAAAAAAANNNNAAAAAAAAAAAAAGATTTTTTTTTTATACTAGATCTGCTATGACATTTCACTACTATTCGGATGGTCTGCCTTCTATTGTCTGTGTGTTACGCCAGTTAGTTTCTGTTTTGGAGCCTGAAAATACTACTCTGCAATGTTTTTCTATGTTCAGACTCAGGTCCTGTAATCAGATTTGGTACATAGAGGTTTCTTGAGAGGTGTCCTGTGTGTGGTATTGCTCAGTAATTGTCTGTATTGGCCAGTGTGTGTTATCAAGGTCCTTACTTGTAAAGTGACTTGTAATTCTTTATATTGGAAGATACTTTATACTATAGGTTGTGGTTTTTTCCAAGCAAAATCCTCTGTTGCGAGGTTACAGAGTGATGTAGAAGGCCACCATCAGATAATTTCCAGGTGTGAGAATCGTATTAAAAATCCAATGTTTTAAGAATATCAGTAGCTCAAAATGAATTAGAAAAGCAGGCAAATACCTGAGTGTCACAACCACAGTTATGAAGAGTAGTATATGAATTAATCTGATACTAGTAGTCAAATCTGTGACTCTTACCCCATTGTTTTCCCAGGTTTACTTTCAAATATGCCATTTAAGGATGTTTTAAAATGTGTTTGTGTTTTGTTTGGTTTTTGGATGTTTGTAGTTTTTTATTTAATGCTGCATTAAATCATTATTACCTTAAATTAAGGGTTTTTTCACCAATATATAGTTGTTCAACTCCAAGCTGACAAAGTGTTAGTGTTCCCAAATTACTGTTCTACCCTTAGGAATATGTCTTCAGATTTCTTTTTCTGTTATTGTGTATATTAAACCTGATGTTGGTGTGAGTCAGATTAGTGCAAAATGTGTTAGGAGATATTAATCAGTATATAATATTGGTGCAATTCAAAATGTTTTTAAGAAATACACAGATGAGGTACTTTCTACTTCAGTTGTATTTGTTTCTCCTGGAACAGTTGCATTTTAGTACTATTTCTAACAAAACTACATCTGCTTTATATTCAGAGCATTCAGAAATGCCAGCAAAATTGTAATCCTCTAAAATACTGATGTTTGTGCTAAACCCCACCCCCATCTGTTTGTTTACTGGAGATTCATCAGGCCAGGTACAGATGCTGGTTCTACAAGATCTTCCCTAGAGTGGAGTTTTAATTAAAACAACTCTTTTTACTCCAGCTGTCAGTGCAACCCATATCAAAATCAGGAAGCTTGTTTTTAGAGAGGAGTTGAATGTTTAGCTTGTTCTAAAGGCCATAACCACAAAATAAAATGAAGCATTGAATTTTCTACCTCTCTGAATTCTTTTCTCCCTTACCAGTTTGCCCTAACTTTGTCTATTTGCAGAAGTGATTTTAGCAGTGTCTAAAGCTTACTTTCTTCATAAGTGGTTCACAATGTACATTGATTCCATTCAACTGGAAAATACTTTACAGGAAAACTTTTAAGATTGTTGTAATCCAATCCCTACTTTACAGATAAGTGGAGTAGTACAGCACCTTCTACAACTTTTTTTTTGTTTGTTTTGGCCTGTTCTGTGGAGTAATATCTCAAAAATTCTAATTCTTATGGAGTCAAACCTTCCTTCACATTGGAAGGTAGTTGAGTATCAACTTAAAAATACAGCATAAAAAGTTGAAGGTGTTTGGATAACAAAACAAGACTGTTTTCTAGGTAATGCCTATTTAAATTCTTATTTGTCTGACCTCAGTATTGCTTCATGGAAAGATGGCAGTTGAAATGTCTTGTGATCTGAACCAAACTATTCTGGTTTAATCCCAGTTAGCAACTAAGCACCACCCATCTGCTTGCACATTCCTCTGACTCACCCTGATGGGCTGGGGGAATCTGAACAGAATGGGAAGAGTAAATCTTGTGGGTTTGAATAAAGTTTAATAGGGAAATCAAACTCTGCACATGCACTCAAAGTGCCTTCCCATGGGCAGGCAGGTGTTCAGCCATTCCCAGGATGGCAGGGCTTCATCGTAGCTTATGGTGACTTTGGAAGACAAATGCCATCACTTCAAATGTCCCTCTTTCTTCCTTATATGCTGATAGTGAGGCCACAGGGTATAGAATATCTCTTTGGTCAGTGGGGGAGTCAGCTGTCCTGGGTCTGTCCTCTCCCAGCTTCTTGTTCACCCCCAGTTTTCTCACTGGTGGGACAATTCAAGAAGCAGAAAGTATCTTGACACTGTAAGCACTGCTCGGTAGCAACAAAAACATGTCTTTATTATCAACACTGTTTTCAGGATAAATCCAAAACAGCCCTATACTAACTACCATTAAAAAAATAAACTTTACCCCAGCAAAAATCAGCACATAAACCTAGGTAGCCCAAATTCCTAAAATCCTTTAATCCCCAAACCCCTTCTGATTATCTACCCCTCCTACAAATACTGGCCTTCTGCTTGCTCAGCCCCAGCAAGCAAGGTGAGCTTGTCCTCAAAAATATTTACCACAAAAATGAATTACTGTAATGCTACTGAATACCTCTATTCTCTGTCATTATTCAATTGCTTTTCTGTAACTATCTTCACTTCTAAAAACATGTATGTTGGAGTCCCGGATATCTGGACTACCCCTCAAATTGCCCTGGAGGGTCTGGGACCCTCGCAGAGACCCCAGGAGAACAAAGTCTTTGATCTGTGCCCATGGGAAAAGCTTCCAACACTCATGGAAGAAGCAAAAGCAGTAAAAACATAAGTTAGATTATAGTTTAGTTTATCACAGAGGTGAAACTTGTAGTTTTGGGTTTTATAGTACGGATATAAAAGAAGACAAGATGGAGGATTTTGGGTGTTGCCCTAAGTTCTCTTTTCTTCTTCTTCTTCTTGCTCCATGTACTGCAGTAGAGGTGGCACGAAGGTATTGGTAGAATAGATTTGAGGTAGAGGAAACGTGTTAGCAATAGATTATGATTATTGGTATAGAATTGTAAATATAATACGTAGTATCAGTTAATTGGTCAACAGAGTCCTTAAAACCTTTCAGCAGTTGCCATTTCACGGCTTTTGCAGCATATGTTTCAGTGTGTTAAGTCTGGATTTAGGACCGCATGCTGAGATTGTGATAAGAACTTAATAAACAACAAGAGAAACTGAGAAGCTGTGAGTCCAACCTCTTTTATCTGGCATTGGAACTTTGATAAAAGGAAGAAAAACTCCAATTTAGGCGCCCGGGCTGCGACACATGTATGAGAATTTCTAGTTAGTCCACCATTAATTTATGTCCACTTTATAATTTAAGAACTTTAAATAGTGTCTGCTTCACCATCATTTTTTACTCTTTGATGGTAGATTATGGGTCTGCCTAATGATTTTTTCTCTTTTTTTTCAGTGGTAAAGTTAGTTTGAAAAAATCCTCCTCCCGAATGTTTTCACTCAACATCACACCTCTCCCACTGTATTAGCGATGAATCTGTAGTTCCTTTGTGAATACTATTCCAGTAACCTTATGTAATTGCTGTCTGCCTTTGGTCTTTTTACCAGAGATGAATAGGAGTTGCGTGTGTTGTCTATAAATGCTTTTCTACTCCTGTGCTTAGCCTTAGTTGTTTCAGGGCACTGAGTTGCCAGGTACCTTAAAACCCATGCTAAGCATATTTTGAAATTAATTATTTATTTTATTATTCCTATCTATAATAGATGTGCCAGAATATCATGTCCTTGTGATCCAATGAGATTTAATACAAATGAAGAACAAGAAAGACAGTACAGCAGAACTGATGTAGCTGTTGCACTGCCTGAGACTGCCATAGACCCACACTTATGTTCAGCACCATGTTTTAAGACTGAACAGTAATCTCGTTCAAAATACAGAGCTTTGGGGTTTTTGTCAGTAGGCTAGGTTTTTTTATTTGAAGACACTGTAAGCTTGCTAATGGAATAAGCACGTGTAAAGCCATAACAGATAAGAGAATAATGAGCTGTGGTGTTGAAGATTGGCTTACAGTGTTTGAAAGCCAAAGTATTGTGGAAAAAACTGGTTCACTGTTCTTTTTGAAAAGGAAGCCAAAGAAGAGTGATGGACTTGGCAATTTTCAGTGAAGTGAGACTTTGCATGGTACATCTTACTTTGAAAAATTGCTTGAAGTTTGACCCCTACATGGGGGTGTTGCAACTGAAGTGCAGGACCTGGTGCTTCGCCTTTTTGAACCTCATACAATTGGCCTCAACCTGTTCATCCATAGTCCTAGAAAACAGCATGATTGTTGTCATCTAGTTATGAAGGCCATCCTTTGTATAGGAGTGTCACGATCCACTAATGTAAGCAGGAATCGTGATGGTTTCATTTGATCTCAAAGTGCAAAAGACACAAGGGGTTTCAGTTTTAATCAAAACAGGTACACTTTATTAAGTAGTACCACAACACAAGAATGCGATAGAAGAGAGGGAGAGATATGAAGAAAACAAAGGATAGAAAGAAAAAGAAGGAAAGGGGGGACAATAGCTACCAACAGANAAAACGGTTTTCAATCCTTGCTTTCAGCTTATGCACTTCATTTGCTAATTCAAAGGAAGAATGTGTTTGTGATCACTGTGTTTGTGCCAGTTACTTGATAAATCTGGAAATCACAGCTGAAGCAAGAATCTAAAACTCTTAAGCACGTGTAACACTTACATTCCTAAATAAGTTTTCACAGGTAGAAATTTAGATCCTAGAGAACTCTGGTCACCCAACAATGTAAGGAAATGTGCTCTCTGACATTTGAGTAGTATTGTATTAGGCTGCTTAGGAGGTACTTAGGTTCTCTTCAGTTCTTCCTGTAACTGAAAAGTTTTTGGCTTCTTCAAACTTAGAAAATTAATTTCCTGTGTAGCATAAGTGTATATATGCTTATCTAACATGTAGGAAATACTGTGTTCTATTTGAATTTATCTTTCTTTTATTTTGGTTCCTGAGTAGCTATGCTGAGAGTCATTTCTTAGATGCTTAAGATAATTTGAAGAAAATGTGATATTTTTTTTATTTTTTTATTTTTTTTTTAGCTTTAAATTTGAAAAGAATTTGTTTTAGAGCTCTTGTGCACTTGCGGAACAGAATCAGTGTTTGTGTGCAATGCTTTTAAAACAATTAATGAAATCAAATTCCACAAAAATTCCTGAATACTTTTTGGCTAGGCAGCTTTTCACTTTCTTTGTTTTTTGCATAAGCAAATACCAATATTTTTCCAAAGCAAGATGCATACACTAGGGACATAGGGGAATGCCATTTCACCCACACACTTCAGCAAGTTTAGCATAATTCCTAGAATGAGAATGTAGTAGAGGTTATGTACCCTCTTAAGTACTGCCCAATGTGTGTTATTTCAGGTTTTAAATATCGAATGTGTTTTAATTGCTTATTAACAACACTTTACGCTGTTTGATTAATTCTCCTTATGAAGAAAATCTCTCAAGTTATTTTTCATAATATCATAAATGTGGTAATTATTTACTGCAGACTATTAAGAAATCACTAGAGAATGTTTTTGAGTAGGCATTATCTGAGAGAGAGCTAGTTGGTTATTCTTTACATAAACTTTTTTAACACAGAACCTTCAAGACAGCTAAGACATTGTCTTTGCTGTGTGCACAAGACTACAGGCTGTGCAGGAGTGTCTCTGAACACAGACACTGCAAACACTAAGGTATAAGAGTTGGTATGATTGTTATCCTCCAGTTGTGGGTATGTACTTGTCTAGAGCAATTTGGGGGAGAAAATAGTCAGGTTTGGGATAGGAATTCTTGGAATCAGAGCTAAGAATATATGGCATTATCTTTAATGTGTTTTGGTTCTCCAGTGACTTCAGGGACCAATTTCACCTTCAATATCCATTTTTGCATTATTAAATTACCTTATTATTGGAGACTGCTCTTTCCCTTTGGTTACAGGCTGTTATGATCAGGTTCTTCAAAATTATTAGAGAGATGGCTCTCCCTGAATTAAGGCACAAACAAGACCATATGTCAAAGTGAATAGTATGGATTTTTATATAACAGTAAAGGTGAGGTAGAGAAAGATAGAAATAGGAAAAAGAAAGTGGGAGAGAAAGTGACAGAGAGACAGATTATAGAGAAAAAAATGTCACTCTCTGGATTCCGACAGTGTCTCCCTGGTCATCTTGTGGTCTTCTCAGTGATAAGAGTCTCATTCTTATTGAAGTGATAATTGAAGTCTGAATCAGTCAAGGGACGCCCAGCATGGTGAAGGAAGAAACCTGTCTGGCGAGGGAAGAAGCCATGGTGAGCAAAGCCCATGGGGGGTTTTAGTATGCTTAGGCTAGGTAGAAATGTCCCACTGTAACTCACCTGGGACAAGGAGTTTTACAATGAATGATGTGATACTGGATCATGGGCCAGTAATGGGTCTTTGACACCTTCTAATCTCTCATGATGCAGAATGTGCAAATAAGTGGGCTAAGGCCTTCTCCCAGCCTTGTTTACTTCTCCTTAGACCCCAGATGAGTAGACAATAATACCACTGTGACATATTAAGGTATGGACTTAGATCAGGATCAAAGACAATTTATTGAACATTATAACAAGCTTTATATACTTTACATCCTAGCTCAGTAGTTTTCCACCAAGTCACGCAACGTCTCCTCAAAACAATGACACAAGCCCCTATTAACCAATAATTACAGTTCTTTAGCAACAATCTCCAAGGTGTGGTATCTCGTTCTATATCGTGCAGTTCCAGTTCTTCTAGGGCTCTATATGTTCTCCACAGTGTTTGCCTCCGTCCAGCACAGAGAGTTCATTGGCAGATTGCCACATATCACTTTTATGTTGTCTCAAGTTTCCATCAGGAGGTTTAACCCACAGTCTAATTCCCTGGAATCCAGGAGGCATGTTCTGGAGAGGAGTGGGCTTCAGTGATCTTAACAATGTTTAAGCCATAAACCATTTCAGTGTCTCATGCAGACAGAAATGCATGCTTCAGTAAGGCCAGATCCTATCCACATCTCTAAAACTCCTTAGAAATATCTTTTCCACATCACCTTCAGAGTCCTACCCCTACACTTTCTACATTTTTGACAGTGTATTTAGCTAATTCCTTACCCCTTCACAACCAGATAGGTGAATGAAAACATACTCTTAAGTTACTTAGGGATCCTGTAGACTAACCAGCAACTGAAGAACCAGAGCTAACTAAACTGTTCCTCCTTAAAGGCTGCCTGTTCATCTGGTGATGTGGGAAATTCAATATCATAAATATCCAGTATTTATTAAAAATGGGCAAAAGGTTATAAGCAGTTGTGGAGAAGTTCAGGTAGAATGATTGTAGAAGCCTCACTTTCACAAGTTAAAAGTCCCAAATATAAAGTAGTATATAATAAAGCCATTTTTTCTACTCAGATGTTTTTTATAATAAGAATGCCATAAGAGTGCATATAAAAATATAGTTTCATCTTCCACTATTGAAATATCTATTTTTATATATATATACACATATAAAAACACCAAGTTGTATCATATATGTGTTTTAAAGACAAGATTTCCTTTTAGAAGAACAGTGAATACCTTTCATGCACTTGGATAGGTATTCCATGTTGGGGATATTTCAGAGACTCACCAGAATTTATTGTATGAAATACAAATTTTTGTGTAAAGGTCTGTAGACCAATTCGAGCATTCTGGAGGAAAAAAAAAGTTAAATAATTCTTGGAATTGTAAAATGAAGAACTGCATGCATACTGCATTAGGTGAGTAAGTAATTTTCAAACCACTGTGTTCCTGAGGATTACTTCTTTCTAGATATATACATTGCCACTAGTGATATCCAGTTGTATTCTAAATTCTGGCTATACAAAGCTTCCAACTGTAGAAGAAACTAGAAAAATCAATCTGAAAGGCACTTTTTTTCCCCCAGTTTGTAGGCTTATTTTTAGTTTGCACTAATGTTTTAGTTTGGTTCTGTTTCTCAGGCACCTCCTTATGTTCGTGGAGAAAAGGACAGACAGGGTAATTTGCATGGTAAATATGGGTAACAGTACTTCTAGAATACTCAGTGCTAGTCTGTTACAGATAGAGTACTTTTAATGTCATTCTTAAAGGTTGCTAGAAATTTATGCTTAGTAAGGTCTGACTAAGGAGTTTTGAGTAGTTCAGACAAAATAATTATATCATAGTTTTAGGCTTATATCTTTAGTCACATTAGATATTTTGTAATTAAAATGCAACATTCAAAGTTATCATTGTAACTATGTCTATGAATGTAAGTTTTGTTTTAGTGGAGGGAATGGAAGAGTTGTATACATGCTCCTTTTAAGTAGCATGATAGTCCACATTTCAAGGTCAATGTACTGAGAACACAGTCTTGATTTAAGAAAAGATGAAAACCTGAACGTTGTGTAAATGAGATGGTAAAACCAAAGAATATAAGAGTTCTCTTAATTTCATTACTGAGCTGACTGATTTTTATATTTCTTTTTCATACCTTCTCCACAGTGCAGTTGAACTGAGTATTAAGAGAGGATTTTTTCATGTTTGATTTATGTTCTTAGTGTTGCATTCGGGGCAGGTTTTTTTGTTTGGTCATTTCCTAGTTTGGAGTGAGGGTGGTTCCTAGTTTGGAGTGGATTTTTAGGTCTTGGTTTTGTTTGTTATGAGCTTGTTTTATATATTTTGATATAGTAATTTTTTATGTAATACAATTTTTCCTAATGCAGTTTTACTTGTTTTCTGCTTATCATGGCATCATTTATCTTGATCACTATGCTACTTTGTGTCACAAGAAAATACAAAGAATTTATCATTTACAAAATCTGATAATAACTATTTATAGAGACACAAACTGACAGTAAACTAAATATGGGGAGCTAAGGCTATGTCTATGAATGTGTGTACATCAACATTTCCATTCAGGTGAGGAATGTGCTTATGAACCTCTTCACTTAAGACATCTCATTTTGTGACCCAGAGCAATTGTGGAGAGCATGGCTGGATTCCTCGTAAACAAAACTGATTGGTAAACCTTGATGTGCTTTCCAGGGGCAGAGGAAATGTGCTTCAACCTCTGTTGGACATGCACACACAGCACCAGGGCTCAATTGGCTTGGGAAAAACTGAAATGGATGTAGTATGGGCATGGCTTCAGCACCAGCTGTGAATGCATTAATCTCTTGTCATGCTAGATATAGAGAAAGGAGGCATTTTTTGTCCCTCAAAGTTCCCTAGGAACTTTTCCTTCTTAGTCAAAATTAGGGTTTCTAAGTATTATCTTAAAGTATGTGTAGTTATGGAGAAAGGTTACTTTTCCTGAGGAATCTGGGATTTAAACATGCATATGTCTTTGAAATGTTTTGTAGTATCTCACTATACTGCTGTCAATAGAAAGCTGGGGCACAGAGCAATTAGTATTTTCTTTAGCATATATTTCTTTGTGGCTTACCTTTAGCCTGAGTGTAGAGTGGGAAAAGTTAGAAAGGGAAACAGATGATTGTACAGGATTCATGAGTAATGGGAACTGATGGCATGTATCTGTTTGATTTTGATTGCTATTTCATGGGCTGCTTAAGCAAAATCCATTAAGTTCTTGTACAAGACAATGGGTCACAGGTAAACTTTTATTTTCTTCCTTACCTAGAAAATAGTGACTTTCCTTTACTGTGGAACAACTTTGATGGGAGAACTTTGCTCACATGACTGCCTTTCTTACAATTAACCTCAAGCACAGTTAGGGTAAGAGAAGGGGACTTTAATTTCAGTAGTAGTAGGGAACTGCATCAGAAGTGCTGTATGAAAATTGTAATAGCAGAATACTATTAAAAGAATTTATTTGGAGTGCTCTTAAACTGAAAGCAGCTGAAGTCTTCTGAAGGAGGGTTCAAGTTTGCATTAAAAATGTGTATTAATGTCTGCTACTGAAATAATTCAGAAAGTAGTTCACTGGGTCACTGGAGACTGACATTAGCTCTTAGCTGGAATGCATCAATGGAAAGGATGGGATGCTAGCACCTACCAGACCACTGTCAGGCTGCAGTGGAACTGCAATTTAAGTCCAAATTCTAGTTGCCAACGTAACTTGAAGGTCTGGAGTTATCTGTCCAGTGGAATGTTGTGTAAAAAAACCCAAACAAACAAGTCCAGCCCCAGCCACAGTGTCCTCCTGCCACCAAGCCTACTCTCCCAAATGCCAAAGACTAGCAATGCATATAGTTACCATCTAATTGGGATTCAAGCACTTGATAAACCTTCAAAGGTGCAACTTGCCACCACCACCCCCCTATGCAGCATGCATCTCCTTCCCTCACAGGATACAGGGGTTACAAATACACCTTCTCTTCTGGGCTTGAGATTTCCCCTACTTACACATGCCCGTGTTGGAGGTGAGTGCTTTTTGTGTGCCTGTGCTGCCCCTACAATCCAGACGCTGGTGAGAAAACACCTTCTCATGTGCGAATGGAGGGGTGAGGAGTCTGCTCCTACTTGTTGCACTGTAGGGGTGCTCCATCTGCTGGATGCTGTCCCAGTGCCTGGAGGGAAAGGTGACTCTATGTGAAGGCGACAAGGTCGGTGATTTCTGTCTTTGACAGAATTCAACCTAGTTTTTTTCTTCTAATAAATTTTCTTTTTTGTCCCCTCTGTTACAACTATTTATTATTCCTTTATACTTTTCTAGAAATGACTCTTTAATATCTCATTTTAGTCTCCCGGTTGATGTTTAAGCTGACCAAGGGTTGTACTTTTCTCTAGCTTTAAGTTTTGGGCAAATGCATTGATAGGCAATTCTGGATGATGCTTTCACACGCTCTTCACACTTGCATCCCTACATCAGCTGCTGTTACCCAGATTATGTGGATACCTCCATAGTGGGAAAACTTTGAGATTTTGATTACCCAAATGCCAAGGAATAGACCAAACTGTAAAGAATAACAGCAAAGGTGGGTGAGAGAGGGTGCAGAACAAGACCTTGGTCTTTCAGCAGTGGGGATATTTTAGATAATTTTTTTTTATCATACTGTGTCCTGAGACCCAAGTCATTTTTCAGTTTGAATTTTATACACTGCTATCTACATTTACAGATTTTTATTTTTAACTCCTAACTTAATTAATTAACTCTAGCCATTTTTCTTCCTTAGAGGTATTTGGTCACTTTGGAACTTCCTTTTGTATAAAAAGTTGTAACATGTAAGACAACTGAAAGGATTCTTCTTACTTTCCAAGAGGCCTTTGAATAAACTCCTTTTCGGTTTTCTAATATTTCAAACATTTATATTTAAAAGAAAAAAAAAAAAAAGAAAGCCCTGCATTCTTTTTTCAGACAAAAAAACAGAAGACACAACTATGTGTAATATTTATTTCATTAAAATGGAAACATGTAATGAGTCTTAATATTGCTTTAACGCTAAGCTTCTAAGAGTCCTGGCATTTTGGGGGGAGGTGGGGGAGGAGACAACAAGGAGCTAGTTGCGTAAAAATAAATTACTGAGTTAGGTTAGAAGTTAATTTAACTCTCCAGTGGACCTTATTATTTAATGTTTATAATGTGTCAGAGTATTCTGAAGATTGAAATCTTCAAGGTCTCAGCTGACATTTACTGAATTTTTATAAATTTTCATGGATGCACCTGTTTATATGTTGCTGTCTCTGTCAGGACGTAAAAGTGAATGAACCCCAAAACTGCAGATTTTCTCATAGAAAACCATTTGAATGTGTAACAGGGCTGCCCAAGATGTCAATGATATGAAGATGCTTCTGTTCATTTCATAGCCATAAACAAGAAATGTTGGTCCATGAAAGAAGAGAAGATGTTCTTTATACACTATCATTGGCTCTTAGGCTGTCATCTCCATATGAGCTTAAATAATCAGTTGAAGTTTTGCCGTATTCATTTGAGACCATACTCTTGCCTCTTCCCTTTTGAGATACCTTCAGAAATTATTTAACGTTTAGCAGGTCCCATCATAAAATGCAATTTCTTTACACAGTAAAAAACCCAGTATTTTGAATAAGTAAACCTAGATTTAACAACAAAATATTTAAGCAAAAAGGACTAATAAACTGTAAGTCTGGCAATTACTAATGTGGCTTGGAAGTTTTCTAATCCCTACTTTTCATCTTATGTGCTTGTTCACATTAGGTTTTATTTACCACTCTTATTTTAATGTGTAATTTCACAAGAAGTTCACAAAACCCAACAGTTTTGCAGAGGATTTACAGAGGACATTGATTATTTTTATCTTTATTACTACTATTATTTTATAATTACTAATTATAAAACTAACTATAATACTAATATTTTGCAAGATTGTTGTATTGTTTTAGGTAGGTCATGGCTGACATATACAATTTTTGACCGTTTTACTGAATAGAGTGGTGATGTTTTGGGTTTTGGTTTTATTTCTTCTGTTCTGTGACACAAGTAACAACAAAAAAATATGAAAGTATCTCTAGCCAGCCTTCTCCAGCCACTTCAAGCGACTCTTTAAATTTACAGTTTCTGATAAGCTTTATTAAGACATTTTGGTCTCAATGCCCCTGTTCTGCTTCAGGGACTCAATATAGTATTTTAAAATGCTTTGAGTTTTTCCACTTCTGTGTAATTTCTGATCATTCATTGAATACAAGTGGAGTCATATTGCCCCCAGCAGGGAAAACGCAGAACATAATTTTATTCCTTTAAATCAAGCCCAAAGCACAGTGTGCACTAGCAAATGTATTTTTTATGTATATATGGAAAATAGAAATGTAGTTTATAAACAACTAATCAGAATTTAAAATGTTTTAATAAGTGAATTCATTTTTCTCCTATCTTTTTAAAACTTTACTTGATCAGTATGCACAGAAGAAATAATAACTTATTTTGATTTTGAAAATCTATTTTCAAGGTTAGTCAAGTATATTTTTCAGGGTTTTTTAAGACTTGGTTTGATAAACTTTCTTTAAGTATATAGAATTGATTTTTTTTTTCGTAGAGCCCACAGTATTTTCAATAAAATTAAGAAACAATTTTTTTTTAATAAAATAATTTCTTCTCATAGAAGGAAGCAAAAATATTCTCATAGGGTATCATTTAGTAAAGAATCGTGGAGAATGACTGGTTTAGTTTATTCTTGATTTTTTTAATGATGAATACACTGAGTTTTGTGTATAGAAAATCAGCCTCTTTGGTCATTATGTTCTGTAGCCACATTGACTATATCCTGTATTAAATCATGTTCAGAATCACTGTGCTGAGATTAGAAAATGCATGATGCATGGCATGATTTTTTCCTCAAGATTGTCTTTTGATATGATTTTATTTTCAGCATTTCTCCTTAATTTTTAAATTTAAAAAAGTTCACATAGACAAATCCTGTGACATCACTTAACGTATAATATATATATTCTGTCTCCTTTGCAATCCTAATAAGAAAGTTTCTGCCAAATGTGAAAGAGTGTCACTTTATGTTATAAGGTTCATTAAAGTTTGTGTACCTTCTTTGGACTTTAATATATTTAAGATACTTGACGTCTGATAAGATAGTTGAGATTAAACATGTCTTTCTATTAACATTAAAATAGTTACACCTTTAAATAAGACTTTGTAACTCTTTTCAGATAACAGCCTAGATCAAAAAACTTAAGCTTTAAGTAGGGGTGGTTGGACTGAAAACCTGGTGTACTTCATGTCAGGGTCAGGTTGATTTTTGTCTTGTTTGTGTTAACAGAGAGGAACAGCTTAGTAATTTCTGAGAACGTAGCTCAAGAAAACTGCTGATTTGGCATGTTTAAAAATTTCTTTCTGACTGCCTATAGTCACTGTGATTTAGTAGGTACTTCAAAGTAAGCATAGTGCTGGGATTTGTGCCCAGTGTTGTCTCTTGCCGTTTTATTGCTATAAGCCTTGGGAAAGAAAATGATAGTTGAACATGCACTCTCAGTATGCTTCTGGGACAGCGATGGGGCTGAAAGCTTCTTGTAACTAAAAGTATTCATGAATCTTACTGCTGGGCAGTTTGTGCATACAGTTCCATTCCATCACACCATGTGGTCAGCTGAATATGTGTTAACCCCAAACGCCTGTTTTTCCCTGAAAAAAGCCTAATCCACAATGGGTTCATTTAGGATTTGGTACAGGATTTGGTACTGTTCATATTCAAAAAGTAGAAGAAATATCTCATATTCTGAATCTGTATCTCTCAAGATCTCTGTAGCTTTTTTAATTCTTGTTAAAATCCAGAACTTGAGTTGCTTTGTGCAGGAGTTAAGAGACAACATAGTTACAAACACATGAAGCTGGAATGGCCAATTTTAGTGGCTAATCCAGGTGGACAGATTCATTGCAAAAGTTAGAGTAGATTGTCAACTTGCACTACAAGTATGGGAAAACATGGAAATCAGATCATTTCAAAGTCATTTAGCAAAAAGGAATAATTGAATAACAAGACTGTAGTATAGTGTCTGCAAAATTGGCAAGGAATTCAGTTTCTGTAATTTTCTTCTTCAAAGAGCTGAGATGTAATTTCACCTTATGCCTAGTACTTGCCAGTATACAAGTACTTGTATACAGTATACAAGTACTTGAGCTTGTGTTTATTAGTGTTCTTTTGAACTTGTGTTTTTTTAAACAATAAGAATACACATGTAAAAGAGAAAATTGTCTCACAGAAGAGAATATTTAGATGGTATTTATCTGGTGCATTGTAGTGCTTGGACTGAAACTGGCAAGTACTTATCTACACATGACTTCAGTGAGCTCCTAATTCATTGCCAATATAAAACATACTGATTTCTCCAAGTTTATAAGAAGCCACAAGGAACCAGGTTATACACAGACCATTACAGTGAGGTGCATCTTATTTTAAAACTTAATTTCTGCAGTTACTGACTAAGCATAAGTTTCAAGGAAGTTTAACTGCAGACAATATGGAATTGCAAATGCAATAAGCAAAAATATATTAGAAAGTCTGCAACTGCAAATTGGAAAATTTTTAAACTAGTAATTGTCCAATACTTTTTAATAGCACTAGGGAGTGATAGAAAAATTGAAAAAGCTCTCCACAATTTAGATGTATTTTACTGATTTATACATGACAAAAGAAAAACGGAAGACCCAATTTCGATTGTGATATTTTTCTGTCTTGCTAAATAGGTGGAAAAAAATAAAACTCAGTAAAATAAGCATAAATAGGCCTAATAAATAGCCTAAATAGATACACTGTGCTGAACAGCTGAGCCTTTCTATTTGAGCTATTGTCATCATAAATCAATTATTTGAGCAGAGATCCTGAAATACAGAAAATCTTATTTCATAATACATTTCTAAGAATAGTAAAATATTTTATTAATTTCAGAGCAAAATGAGAGGAAATCTCTCTATATTGCATGATATTTAAAATAGGTTGCACAAAACTGGAGAAAACATTAATACCTGGTTTTAAAATGTTAGTCAAGAAAATGCACTAATTTAGAAATATGCATGTAACATGAGGTATTTTACACAGAAGCTTAATCACTGAAATGTTGTGGGTAAAGTATTTCAAATTTTTGAGAGACTAAAATTTAGCACGAAAACAAGACTTAGTGTCATGCTGAGTTACTGAGTATTAAAAAGCAGTTAATCATTCTAATTGGGACGCAAGAACAGGAAGCTGAAGAAAGTTTTTCCCGGAGTTTGCTGTCATGTGTAGTAGGGAACAAATTGATAGAAACATGTTTATCCTAACTTAGAAGAGGATATAATTGACCTCTCTCTCAGCATCTGCTCTAAATACGATTGCAAAAGTGCAAATGGCTGTTACTTGGCTCTGCAA
>WEIV01003591.1:33480-44179 GCA_013390005.1 Calyptomena viridis
GGCCCTGCAGTGTGTATTAGGGAGGCTCTTGATGTCATGGAAGTCGAGATTAATGATGATTGGGTTGAATGCCCATGGGTGAGAATCAGAGGGACAGCCAACAAGAGTGACATCCTGATTGGAGTCTGTTATAGACCACCCAACCAGAAGGAAGAGGTGGATCTATTATTCTTTAAGCTGGAGGATGTCTCAAGATCAGCAGCCCTTGTTCTTTTAGGAGTTTCAACCTACCAGATATCTGCTGGGAACTCAACACAGCAGAGAAGAGGCAGTCTACAAGGTTCTTGGAGTGTATGAATGACTGCTTCTTTTCATAGCTGGTGTGTGAGCCTACCAGGGGGGAGGCTCTTCTCAACCTGCTGTTCACAAATAGAGAAGGGCTGGTGGGAGATGTGGTGGTCGGAGGCTGTCTGGGGTGCAGTGACCATGAAATAATAGAGTTTTCAATATACAGTGAAACAAGAAGGGGGATCAACAAAACTTCCACACTGGACTTCCAGAGGGCAGACTTCAACTTATTTAAAGAATTAATTTGGAGAGTACCTTGGGAAACAGCCCTTAAAAGCAAGGAAGTCCAGAAAGGCTAGACATACTTCAAGAATGAAATCTTGAAGGCGCAGAAACAGGCTGTCCCAATGTACCGTAAGACAAGATGAAGGGGAAGATGACTGGCCTGGATGAGTATGGAGCTTTTGAAGGACCTAAGGATAAAAAAGAGGGTGTATCACCTTTGGACAAAGAAGGAGGTAACTCAGGTAATGTTTAAAGATGTTGTTAGGTTGTGTAGAAAAAAATTAGAGAAGCAAAAGCACGGTTGGAGCTTAAACTGGCCACTTCTGTAAAGGATAATAAGCAGTATTTTTCGAAACATATTAATAGCAAAAAGAGGGGCAATGACAGCCTCCACTCTTCATTGGATGGGGAGGGGAATATAATAGCTAAAGATGAGGCAGAAGTACCTTCTTTGCCTCTGTTTTCAACAGTAAAACAGATTGTCTTCAGGATAACTGGTCTTCTGAACTGGTAAACATGGTCAAGGAGCAGTATAGCCCCTCAGTAACCCAGGAGGAAGAAGTTAGAGACCTGGTGAGCCGCTTGGATCCTCACAAGTCTATGGGACCAGATGGAATCCATCCTAGGGTGATGAGAGAGCTGGCAGACGAGCTCACTAAGCTGCTCTCCATCATTTATCAACACTCTTAGCTCACTAGAGAGATACCAAATGACTGGAAGCTGGCCAATGTGACACCCGTCCACAAGAAGGGTTGGAAGGAGGATCCAGGAAGTTACAGGCCTGTCAGCCTGACCTTGGTTCCAGGCAAAATTATGGAACAGATAATTTTGGGTGCAATCATGCTGCACCTACAGGACAATCAGAAGATCAGACCCAGTCAGCATGGATTTAAGAGGGGTAGGTCCTGCCTGACCAACCTAATCGCCTTCTATGACCAGGTAGCTCAGCTGGTGGATGAGGGGAAGGCTGTGGATGTAGTCTACCTGGACTTCAGCAAAGCCTTTGACACCATCTCCCATAATAAAATCATGAAAAACTGGCAGTCCACGGCTTGGACAGGTGCAGTCTTCTCTGGGTTAGGAAGTGGTTAGATGACCGAGCCTGGAGAGTATTGATGAATGGTGTCACATCCAGTTGGTGGCTGGTCACTAGTGGTGTCCCCCAGGGATTGGTGTTGGGCACAGTCCTGTTTAATATCTTTATGGATGATCTGGACAAGGGGATTGAGTCCATCATCAGTAAGTTTGAAAGTTGGGAGCAAGTGTCAGTTTGTTAGAGGGTAGGAGGGCCCTGCAGAGGGATCTTGATAGGCTGGATAGATGGGCAGATTCCAGTAGGATAAGATTTAATAAGTCTAAATGCTGGGTTCTTCACTTTAGCCATAACAACCCCATGCAGAGCTATAGGCTGGGGACAGAGTGGCTGGAGAGCAGCCAGGCAGAAAGGGACCTGGGGGTACTGGTTGACAGGAAACTGAATGTGAGCCAGCAGTGTGCCCAGGTGGCCAAGAAGGCCAATGGCATCCTGGCCTGCATCAGTAATAGTGTGGCCAGCAGGACCAGGGAAGTCATTCTTCCCCTGTATTCAGCACTGGTGAGGCTGCACCTTGAGTCCTGTGTCGGGTTCTGGGCCCCTCAGTTTAAGAAAGATGTTGAGATGCTCAAACATGTCCAGAGAAGGGCAATGAAACTGGTGAAGGGAATGGAGCACGAGTGCTATGAAGAATGGCTGAGGAAGCTGGGGTTGTTTAGCCTGGAGAAGAGGAGGCTCAGGGGAGACCTTATTGCTCTCTACAACCACATGAAAAGAGGTTGTAGCCGGGTGGAGGTGAATCGGTTCTCTCAGGCTACCAGTGACAGAACAAGAGGACACAGTCTCAAGCTACATCAGGGAAAACTTAGGTTAGATCTTAGGAAAAAATTTTCACCGAAAGGCTGATTCGTCATTGGAATGGGCTGCCCAGGGAGGTGGTAGAGTCGCTGTTCCTGGAAGTGTTTAAAAAAAGACTAGATGAGGCACTTAGTGCTATGGTATAGATAATGGGATGGTGTTGGGTAATAGTTTGGACATGGTGATCTTGGAGGTCTTTTCCAACCTTGTTAATTCTGTGAATTGTTAAAAACCCAGCTGCACATTAACTGAGCTTCTCTTGAAACACGTGTTATCTACTTTAGCACTCTTGACCTTATCATATGTTAATTTTCTAGCTTTTAAGAAGTAATTTTTGAGATTTTCAGAGGTACTCTCAGTTTCTTCCTAAGGTGATTTTGCTGTCTTAAGTAGTTTTAAAATTATTTACTTCTAGTACTTTCCCTTTATATTTTATATGTTAATTGCTTACTGAAGTCTTGCCTTGATGTATGAATAGTAAACGAAGGTATAAAAAGCTTTAAACTTATTTTGTATCAGCTTCTAAATTCAGACTATTTAATATGGCAAATATGAGTTTCCTTATCTTTAGTACATAAATTAAAGAGAAGATTTAATGAAATTAAAAATCATTCAAATACTTTTCTTGTTAACATATATTGAAATAACTTTGAGTTAACAGTGATTTCATTGAAAATTATTCTTCTGTTTACTTGGATGATTTTTATATGAACCTTTTCCAAGAAAGAAAGAAAACGTGTTTCTTTTTCATGATCTATCAACCTTACCAGCACCTTACAACACCGCTGTGCTTAATAGTTTTTAAACTTTTCAAAAAACTTGAAGAAGCTATCTCAGCCTTTAAAAAAAATAAAACAACAAACAACAGCAAAACCTTCACTGAGGTGGTTCATATTTAGGATTTTAACTAATTTTAAAGTTCCTATTGCTGCTTTTTTGAAAATCTTCTTATATAAGGCTTACAGCTCTAACTCTCCCATAAGACAGCAATATTTTCAAGAAGCCCAGTTACTTGCATGGCAGCATTTGCAGTGAGCCCAGTTAGAACCTTACCATCATAAAATCATAGATGTGGAAAGGACCTATGGGTGCTTATAGGAGGAAAGGGTTAAAAGTGGAAGAATGGCGAGGAGGATGGTCAATTCGTTCAAGTGACCTTGCAGCTGGGAATGCCAAGGCCTTAAGAATAACCATGTGGGAAACCCCTTATATTATGCCTACTACTGTTGACCCTCTGTTTCGAGAAATAAAATCTTTGCGTAGACATAATGATTAAGTGTTTCAAGAAACTTGGAAGCACTCTCCTGGACATGCTTGAGCTCTCTGTTTTCGGGAAGAGGTAAAAGCTCAGAGATCATAAAAAGCCCAGGAAAGATCACACTATGATGGTAAACTATGCATGCGCAGGCCCTTGATAAATGGGTGCAAATGGCGGGCCCACTGCCTATGAGGCTGGACTGAGCCTAATGGTTCCTTCTCGTGTGTCTCCACCTGGGTGTTGCTTATGGAGCCTCCAGTTAGTGAGGTAATGAAATAAATTTACTCTTTGTATTTCAGCCATGATTGTGGGATTGTTCTGGCTGCCTGCCTATGGGACACGGGTGCCATATAGCGTAAGCCAATTGTGGCATGTTGCTCTGGGCTTTGCACAATTGGATTTTCAAATGTCTCCAAGGATGATGTTGCACAGTGATCTGTTCACCCCAGTTCCATGACTAACTGCCCTCCCTGTGAATAAGCTTTTTCATTTACTGAGTTAAAATTTCCCATGTTCTAATGTGTCCATTGCCTCTCACATTTCTGCTATGCATTTCTGTGAAGTGTTTCACTTCTCTACATAGTTGTTAACATCAATAGGTTTTCCCCTTGGCTTTAAGTTTGAACAGCTGTGTTTTGGCTTCTTTGTGCATTGTGCCTTTGACTGTCTTGGTAGCTTTTGATTGCATTTCGTCCAGTCCAAAACTGGTCATAGTACACACTTAATAATAAACATTAAAAGAGTGGGCTTATTTAAAAAAACAAACAAACAAACCCCCCACAACTAACTACAAAATCACGGCTTGAAATAACCACAGAAAGCAAGAACCAATCTCATGCTATAGATAGCATTTAAAAAAGGACAATAGATTACAGTCAATAATACCTTAGTAATGTTAAGTGTTTTGTGTGAGAATATTGCTTGGAAAGTTACCTGATAGACGTTTAAAGTGACATCTGAGCAATTCAAGAAAGGCAGTAAGCAAGATGAGAAATTCTTACTATAGAAGATACTCTATCTAACTTTAGCTTCCAGCTGTTGAACTTGGCTTGGTGTCTTCATTCTAATACAAGAGATCTCGACTACTTCAATCAGTGTTTTTATATTTGTCAAAATGCTTTCAAATTGTCCAATCCAATTTCCAGAACTACAAGTAAAAGCTTTTTTAAAAATATAGTGGATCATTCTTTTTTGAACTGATTTTGTTCTCCTGATGTACAGAAATCTTCGTATTTGTATAATTCTTTGTTGCCGATTATCTATTTTTACTTTCTACCATTCATACATTGTACATGTACAAGATCACATACTGTTTTGGGTGATCCACGATGTAGCGTGTCATGTTTTTCCAGTTTTACCATAGGTGTGTTTGCAAGAAGTAAATGCAAAAAGGTGTAGCCACTAAAATATTTTTTTGATACATAGTTTTTTCACAAAGTAGTTCCCCTTTCTATAATAGAGTGCTGTTTGTGTGCAGCTGAAAGGTTTTGATCATAATAAAGGGGTAGGGAGAGCTTTGGGGTCGATGTAAGCTTAAGTTCCTGGGCTCATAGTTCAAGTTCTCAAACTATGCAGCAGAACACTACTTCACAGGACATTTCAGCAGCTTCTGCCCTGTGTCATTTGCATAGCTAGGACTGGTCTTATGTTTTCCTCATTTAGAACTCCTCATTCCGTCTGCAAAAATATTTTTAAAATTATATTTAGGAATGACAGCTCTAGTGTTCCCTCACGATGGTTTTGGGAAGAACAACTAGAGGAAAGGAACATAACTCATTGTCACAGGAGCCCCATTGGAGGTTTTCAGTTGAATAAAAAACAGAAAACACAAAAATAAAGAAACTAATTACAGTTGTAATTCAGCTGGACTGCTTCAGAAATTCTGCAAATCTTTCAGCTTGTGCAGAGAACTTGCTGGAAATATCTGTGGTTTCAGCAGGAAAGAAAACTTAACACAGGCTACTGTTGCAACATACATGGACAACTAAGGAATTAACTCCCAAGAAATGGAATCAGTTACTATTAACCACTCAATATTATGAAGTACATCACACTGTCTTTACCTAACTTTTTTTCAATTAGACAAGGATTTCATAAAATGTTGTATATTTTCTCAGAAAGACTGCTCATCTCTAGCTACTGCTGCAGCATAAAGAAAGGAAAGAGGCCCCGATGCACCTTAAACAGCAGCTTACAAGAACAGTTGAATCATCAGTGATTTTTATTTCTTTTCAAAAGGAAAAATGTTATTTCCTGACCAACTCTTAAAAGGAATTTTATAAAAGAAGCAGAACCATTGTGCATGTCCACTGGTAGTTCACTTATAGAAACACCATGTTTTGTAGTCCTTTGTTAATGCATTGTTATCGTCCATAGAAGTCCCTGACAGCCACTTACACAGAAAGAGTGACAGTACAAAGGAGGAAATAAAAAAAGAAATAACTGTATTAAATTTGTCTACCCTTTAAATAAAGTTGCCATTTTCCCCACAATCTGTCACAAAGTAATTGTTTTGCTATCTAGCTGTAGCAAATTTTAACAGCAAGAAACTCATTATTTAAAGGGCTTTTAAATTTCATATTTTATCTCATTCAACAGTAATCTTTCAAATTCTGTTCCTTTATTCTGCTAATACCACTGACTAAATTGCTAGCAACATATTATTTCTCACTTGGGTTGATGTTCAGTGCTGAAGAAAGTTGTAGTCCAACATGCTCTCATGTTTTCGTTTTTTTGGCATTTTTAGTGTAATACTCTTGAATACTTTTCACATAAATTCTCCCAAAGAGCTGAGCTTTTCTGTGAAGGAAGGAGACAACAAAAGTACTGCATGTTTAGGTAAAGAGCTGTGTTGAAAAGCTAACTTTCCTGCACTCAAGTTTGGGGTCCTTTTGTTTCTTTTTTTACTTCTTGAAGCCCATGTATACATTACCTGGAATGTCTACATTGTTCTGTAATGAAACCAGAAGTGGGAAAAATGTAGATGGGTGACACATGTCTGAGGCAGTAGACTTTCTTCTTTCATATGTCATAGTAAAACAGTAACCACAATTAAACCTGGTTGTTCTTATACTTTAAATTCTAAAACAAAATTATAGTATTTTATGAGATATGTACAGTGGTATACATATTTATGCCCACCTGGAAAAGATAGATTTAATAAAGTTCTAACATAATGGGATATGTCTAGTGATGAAAAGTATAAACATTGCCCTAAGATCTTGCTTAAATATGTGTAAATACCTTCTCTAAATAGTCTACACACTTGTAAAAGAAATACTTATTTACCTATATGTCTGTCTTGTATAGTGTCTACTTTGGTGAGGTTTACAATCAATGTATCTTTAAAAAGATAAATCTCTGATTTCAAGTTTAGGTCTCATTAGAATTACATTGAGTTAAGTAAACGACATTTACTATTTGGAAACTTTTCTCTAGTGATTTCTAGCTTCTGTTGAGAGTGAATAATTCCTTTTACTACTGTCATGGTTTGACTCTGGCTAAAAGCCGAGAGCCCACACATGGATCTAAAATTTCTCAGAGAAGGGANCAGGCCCCTCTGCTCCAAACACTGGATCACAGCCTCTCTTTCCCGGCATGTCTCTGTTCCAGAGTGGAAAAATCTCCCACTCTTTCCACGGGTTCACAGGCTGAAGAATCTTCGCCCCTATGATTCCTCACAGATTGCTGGGGCCCTATTCCAGTGTTTAAGGCATCTTCTCTTTCTCCTCTCTCTGACCTTGGTGCTAATCAAGCTCCGCACCCTCCTGTCTCTTAAGCGGCCATGATGTTCTGCGCAGACTTTCTTTCTCTACTCCTTCTTAAATATGTTATCACAGAGGCGTTGTTGCCTGACCTTGGCCAGCTTAGAGCAGAGAAAAACTCTAGCAGCTTCTTAAAGAAGCCTCTCTCCTAGCCCCCCCCAGCTAATAAAAAACTCTGGTTACTTAAAACCACAACAACTACACAGAGTAAGATTTTGGACACAATTTTATATACTATTCTATATGTATCTTATTTACAAAGTAATTAAATAACTTCATAGTATCATAATGTTTCTCGTTAAACATTCACATGAGGAAGAACAACATAAGCTTTGCTATTTTTTTTGTTTGATGCAGTTATATGTACCTGTATTTTTAATGTCAGCAATATGCCTTTATAACAAATAGACAAATCTGTTCAAGCCATTAAATTTGTATTAAGGCAACTTGTACCATGGTTAATCATTAGATATATTTAGGTTTTTCTTTAGACATTGGAGGCTTCATATCTTTTCCATCATTAGGTATTGGTTATTGTTTCAGTAAAAAGATTTAAAATTTCAACCTCCTTTCCTTCCTCCCTGTAGGCAATGAACGAGTTCTTTTAAATACTCAATATTAGTTCCCTGAGAACTGACTAAAGTTCTGAAATGTGCTGCTTGCAAGGATGTAAAGGCATTTTGCAGCTGCAGAAGTCAAAAGGAAGCATGTAGAACTCAGTTCCTTGGAATTATTTTTATTCTTTTAGGTGAAATCGAAATCTGATCTTAGATGGTTTAGGTGGCGAGTTTCTGTACTGAATTTTTCTGAGAAATATATTTTAAACAAATAACCTAGTGTTATTCTGAGAATGGGTTGCCCTACCAGACCTTGGGTCAGAGGTGAGCAGGAGAGAGTAAGTGAAGTTCTCGAATAGCATTTATAGCCAAATGAGGGACAAATTAATATTCTAGGACAACATCATCCTGAGGTTTAAAACTATTAATCGAAAGTGATAACCTTGTAACTTTGGTTCAGGAAGATAGTCCATGTGCTGTAGCCTTTGTGTGGCAAATTAGATACAGGTGCCCTTTGCTGAAAGAACCAGTTTTTATCCAGATTTATTTTAGCTATCTGCGGGAGATTATTTGTCAACTTGATTGGAGAAAAAATCTCAAATTATCAGTAAGACATAATTTACTTAGACCCTAACCTTGCTAGGACTTACATTCTGATAAAGTTTAGCTGCTGTGTTAGGTGATTGTTCATATAGTTTATGCTTAGGCAGTTTATATTTTGAACATGCGTGTGTAATGTAGCTGTGAAACCTTAGGCAAAATATGCTGCGGTATCAGCCCTTCAAGGTGACTTTCTTTCACGCTTTGGTGCTTCTTACATTTCCATTCGTCTATGTGCCATATCTCGCTTCATATCCAGCTGGATTACACAGAAATTGATCGTGATTTTTAAGATAGAGCCAAAGCTCCCAGGAGATCATCTTTATGCAAATCACATACTTGAGAGGAGTGAATAGATGCTTAGAATAAAGGAAAAGTGGATAATTACCTTTTGGGTGGTAAATAATCATATGCCTAAAAGAAGACAGAAAAATAAGCACTGTATGTGTTTGTCTTTGATATTTTTCTCTGATATAATTTAGGATTCTTGTTATAGTGCTTAATATTTAGAGACAAAATGTCATTTTACAGACAGAAGAATTTAGTCTGGTTATATTTTCTTGCTCTGTCGCACATCCTTTATTTGTTTCTCAGTCTGTTCATATATCGTATCTCTGTAAATGTGCTTTTTTATTTGTGTGGTTGTAGTTGTTTGAGGAAAAATATATGTATTTCAAACTTAAAGCAGTATCAGATTGGAAAAGCCTACCTGTGGTTTGTTGGTTTGTTTGGGGTTTTTTTTGTTGATGGTGTGATTTTTGGGGATTGTTTTAGTTAGTTCTTTTAAGAAGCAAGCCCAGGCACAAAGGATGTAATTTTGAAAGCTTAAGAAAAAAATTATTTCATTATCAGATTATAAATGCTATGTATACACACACTGACCACATTTCTAATGACAAAAAGGAATATATTAAATTACTTTTTAAATTTATCTATTATTAGAAAGGGACTATAAGAGGTTTTGTGTACATGAATTGTATGTGTAATACTTGAATGATAGAATTTATAATTGGAGGCAGAGTTTCAAATAGATGCTTTAGAGTATATATGTACATTTTAACCTCAAAGGAAAAACTGTTGCTCTTTGCACTGACCATTCGTCAAGTATAATCTGCATGTGTGTGAGGAGTAGCAGTATTAGAAGGTGCAAATAGAAGTGAAATGTATAAGCTAAGTTGACTGATTTTAGTAGTTTGCAGTGAAAAATATAGGCTTGAGTCATAAAAAAAAAGTTTTCAGTTATCCATACCTCTTTCTCCATATTTCTTAATACATGTGTATATGAATATATATGTATTCCTAGTTTGATTACTTAGATTTTAGAAGGATTTTTCCTATACTTCAAATTAAGAAAACGTAATTCTTTTCGGAATCAGAAGACTCTACTACTTAGAGAAGCTTGTTAATAAAGTATTTATGAGAACAAACTGCAGTCATCTGCATGAGTTCTAAACAAATCTTTGAAACTGTAGGAATTTTACTGTGAGCATTTTTTTAGCATTTGTTGTTATGTTATAAGGAAAAATATATTAATACCTATTAATAAAGGTAAACTATGTTTTTTCTTTAGAGTACACGTTAAATGATTCCCCACCCCCCAAAAAACGTCAATCTCTGCTGATAATGAATGAAATCCTAACTTCCATGGTAGATAAGGGTCCTCCTGACAGGTTTCACAACCCGCTAATAATTAAGTTAATGAGCTTTTTAGTTCTCAGATGAGCGAACTTGCTGTTTTCATTGGTAAAGATAGTATTACAGAATCACAGAATGGTTGAGGTTGACAGGCACCTCAGGAGGTCATCTGGTTCTACACCACTACTAGAGCAGGTTGCCCAGGAGCATGTCCAGATGTTTTTTGAGTATCTCCAGTGATGGAGACCCCAGAACCCCTATGCTAAGGGCTGTGTTCCAGGACTCAGTCCAGTACTCAAAGTGATGAAGTGTTCCTTTATATTCAGAGGGACTCTCCTGTGTTTCAGTTTGTACCCATTGCTTCTGGTCCTGTCAGTGAGCACCACTGAAAAAAGCCTGGCTCTGTCCTCTTTACACCCTCTCTTCAGGTATACATACACACTAATGTGGTATAATTTAGCCTTCTCTTTTCCAGGTTGAA
>WEIV01003592.1:0-94552 GCA_013390005.1 Calyptomena viridis
GCACACCTCCCTCCGCCTCACGTGACCTCCACACCCGCCCAATGAGTGCTCGGGCTGCCCCCAGCGAGCCAATAGGAAGGGAAGAGGCCGCCCAGCCCACCTCTTCCGCCGCCTGGGTGCAAGATCCTCTGGGAAATGTAGTTTCTGGTGTGGGGTCTCAACGGCAAGCGGGACACGGCGGGACGGGGTTCTCGTGCCGGTGGGGAAGGATCCCCATGGCCGCGGGAGAGATCCCGGGTGGGGAGATAAGGGATCCCTGTGGCAGGGCTAAGGGATCCTGCTGCTCTCTGGGACCTCCTCAGCAGCAGCGCGGTCTGGGGGTGGCGTGCTGTGGATCTCAGGCACCATCAGCCACTCTCCTGCACTCCTGGGCTCCTCTGTGCCAGCCCTTACTTCTGATCAGGGATGCAGGACTCGGCTCGGCTTTCCAAGCCTTGCTGAGGAATAAAATCTTTCTCCTGTCCTTTTTTTCAGGCTGGTGCCCCTCTGCCCTTGCAGCTCCTCTGAGTGGCAGGTGAGGAGCAGCCGTCAGGGCGAGTCTCCAGTGCTGCCGAGAGTGACTTAAGGACACTGGTGGGCTAAAAATTGGACGTGATGTGGTGATGTGCACTTCCAGCCCAGAAAGCCAACTTGTAACCTGGGCTGCATCAAAAGCAGTGTGACCAGCAGGTCCAGGGAGGTGGTTGTGCCCCTCTGCTCTCGTGAGATCCCACCTGGAATGCTGTGTGAGAGGCATGGACCTGCTGGACCAAGTCTAGGGAAGGGCCACAAAGATGCTCAGAGCATCTCTGGAGCACAGGCTGAGAGAGTTGGAGTTGTTCACTGTGGGGAAGAGAAGGCTCCAGGGAGATCTTATTGCAGCCCTTCCATTCTTACAGGGATCTTATAAGAAAGATGGAGAGAGTCTGTAATGCCAAGGTCAGGGACAATGGATCTAAAATATAAGAGTGTAGATTTAGATTGCATAAAAAGAAATTTTTCCCAGTGAGAGTGGTGAGACACTGGTACAACTTGTCCAGAGAAGCTGCAGATGCCCCATCGCTGGAAGTGTCCAAGGTGAGGTTGGATGGGGCTTGGAGCAACAGTCTCTTGAAAGGTGACTCTGCCCATAGTGGGGGGATTGGAAGTAGATGATCTTTAAATATCCCTTCTAACCCAAAACATTCTGTGATTCTGTGCAATGGATGAAGCCAGTGCTGCTTCCCCATGCAGCCTTGATTTTTCCACTCCATCCTGCCCTTTGCCTGATCTGTGCCACTCCCTCTTCTGCAGAGTCACTGCAGGAAGGCAGCAGCTGGATATGTCTGCTCTGCTTGTGATCAGACATTCCCTCGTTCCTGTGCATTGATCTTTGGAGCACTGTGGGTGAAACGAGACAGCAGCAGTGTGATGCCCCAGGACCAGGAGGTGCTGGGAGGCAGCTTTGGTAGTGACACTGCTTGTAGGGAGACAAATCTCTGCCTCACTGCAAAGTCTCAGGTAAGTAAAGACCTGCTGGCCAGAGGCCTCATTTAAAAGAAACAAGCTGGGCTCACGGGAAAGAGAGGGGAAAGCTTTGTAGATGACTGGTTTCGGCTTTCCCCTGTGATGCTTTATTTCTGTACATGAAAAGCTTCTTGTCCTCAAAGTCTCTTGCTGCTTGCCAGGGCCTTCCTTCACCTCTGCCTTTGCTCCCAGCAAGCTGACGTCCCCTCCCATGGCTCTCAGTCTTGACCTGAGCTCTGAGCTGCCTTTAAAGGCCATCCTGAGGAATTAGGGCTGCAGAGCAGGAGCACAGACATAACCGGGTAGATGAGAAGGACATTGAGAGGAAAGACAGGAGACCTCAGGGAGGGTCGCAACGGGGGCAGGTGGAGGGAAGGATGGAAGCACATCCTCAGCCGATAAGGACAGCTTGTCCAATATCTGTCCTCTGTGCCACTGCACAGAATTGTGCAGACTGCCTGGACACACACAGGTTGCTGCCTCAGTGCTGGATGGAAACACAGGGACACTCATGTCTTGGTACTCCAAGTGAGCAAAATTAGGTTTAATGCCAATCACCATCCCCTCCTGTAAGGGCCAGCATTGAGCTTTGCTGTGTGTTGATACACTGCTGTGATGTGGTTTCTTAGAGAATCACAATGCAGGAAGGAGCTGGTACTGCTGCAGTGTCTAGGCAGAGATACAGGATGTAAACTGGTAGGAAATTAGGGCTCTATCATTCAGGGAGCCCTGGCTTAATGTGAGAATTAAAGTTGTATGTAATGGCTGTCCAGTGTGCATTACATGTTCTCTGTGCCTGGTCACAGATGATGCATTTGTTACTGCTCTCAGCTATAGATTTTTCTTCATATTCTGCCATACTGCCCAGAATACTTTTTTCCAGGGTTATTTGACTCATAAAACCCTCTCCGGGCAAGATGAACAATTAATTTAGGGAAGTATTGGAGGGTAACACCAATTACAGTGTCTAAAGACACCAGGAAAGGGGTAACATCCTTCCCCTCAGATCCATCTCTTCCAGAGCCAGCTTGTGGGTATTTGGAAGGAAGGGCATAACACAGGAAAATCTGGCCTCAGAATTTTTTGGGCTGGATTTGAACTTTTCCCATCCAACTGAATATCCGTCTTTCTAAAGACCAAATGGTGTCACTGGAAAGGGCAGGAATCTGTTCCATCCGTCCCCAAAAGAAAACGATGATGAAGCACTAGCAGAGTGCAAAGCTGATGGTCTCTCAGATGGAGAGGTCACCTGTAGATTGGCTACTGCTCTGCTGATCTACAGCTACTGAGCAGCTACTGATCTGCTCCATGCTCCCTTTTCCCAAGTTCTTTACCTGTGGCTTATGCTGTTGAAACTTATTTATGTTGTTGTGAGTTGTTCCAGGCTCCTAGGCTGCAGACAGTGTTCAAATGCTGGCAGATACAATCTCCAGCATGTTATTTTAAGGTGGCAGAGAGATGAGCAGGGATTACTGTGTTCCCAGAGCTCTCCAGGAAACATAATTTTGTATCCAACAGAGCTGAAATTGCACTAAGCATATAGAATTTTGGCAGAAAATAAACCCCCTTCCTTTCTAGCTAGTCCTCAGAGGTCAGAGGGGCTGGGTAAGGCTGGGCTTAATTTCTGATCGTCACCAGTTCGACACAGTAAGTCTGGTCACATTGCCAGATGCACCAGTAGTGTGGGTTACACCATTAGTCTGGTCTCATTCAGCAATGGTGTGATTTATCATTTCAATACTCTACATCCGGTCAAGTTCAACGAGAACTTTCACAAACACAGATTCACCAGTAGCGCAGTTTGTTGGAGCATCATTGCTATGTACAAGTGTTGCTGGGTAATATTCTGATGCTGTTGGAGGTGCAAATCTTACCAAAAGCACAACCCTGCTTTGGGGAGGAGAGAGGAACAAGCCCATCGACTTGTCTGTAAGGTGGTTGTATTCTAATGCTCTGCCAAGGAGGATTTGAAGTGCCAGTTTATACTTTCCAGAGAAATGAAGGTGAGACAAATCTGTTACTGCCATAGTAAGTGGTGGTGAGGCAGCCACTTTATATGTAAATGAGGGGTTATCAAGAGTAACAGAGAAGCTGCAAAGGCTGAGACTCTTGTGCAAGGGTGGAACAGAACCCTGAGACCTTATGATCGCTCCCTCTTCCACCTGGCCTATTGCAGCTATGAGGGTCATCCAGTCTCTGCCTGATAACCTGCCACCTCCTCAGCTGTCATGCCCACAGGAATCCCTTAGCCACACATCTCCTGGCATAGCTTATGGAAATCCCATCACTGCATACCTCATGGCATAATCTCATGGTTGTAGGCCTCATTTCCTATAGCTGCCCATCTTTCCAGTGCTGGATGCTGTTCTCACTGGCCAGCACTTTGGCAACATCAGAACCATGAACCATAGCCCCAGGGATGATCTCAGATCTCAAGTTGTTTGAGTAGGTCTGTATGGGTCCATGCAGAGCTGGAACTAACTCGTAACTATACCCTTTCTGGTTCATAAACTGCACATTTTGGACATGTTTCAGGTGTCAGCAAAGACATGGAAATGTCTGAATATAGAGTTTGTTTCTTTCAATACAGAGCAGAGCCGTTCTAAAAGCTCTCTAGAGAGCACTGCTCTTTGTGGATCAGATTAGTAATGTCAGTCTGAACAGGGAAGCAGGACACCAGTTGTCAGGCAGTCTGCAGAGAGGGAGGTTTAAAGGATGGTGAGAAAAAATGGTTCTTCTGTACTCCTAGCTGGGTTTAGGAGACATGAAATGTCCCTAGTAGATGCTTCTGGTGAAAGCAGAGTTCATCTTCTGAGATGGTCCTTCATTGAGGGAAGAAAGAAAGAGGATTAAAGGTGAATGTGTCTGGGAGATGTGTAATGTGAGGTCATGTTAGAGGCAGTGCATCTGAAACAAAGGATGCACTGACAAATGGTTTGAAGGAGAAATCTATATGATATCCATAGATCCTGTTGCTAGGAATGATTCCTGAGGAGGATTGGCCAGCACTCTTCATCTCTCTCTTTTTCACTTAAACACAGAGAAAATTTCTCCCATGAAAACAGAGTTGTGGGGCTATTCCAACTAGCTGGTTTGTTCTGCAACAAGATTTTATCCTTCTTAAACAAGGATCAAGTGGTTCAACAATGAGCAGGAGGAGATGGACAAAGTTGTGTAGGAGGACTGGCTCCTGAAGCATTATTAGTCATTCCAGATCCTGGTCATTTTGGAAGTCATACCTAAGCATACATACCTGTGTATACCAGGTGGATCATGTCAGCCAGCCAGTGCCCATCACCATGGCCCAGGGTAAGTGACTGGAAATGAGATGAAAAAGCATTGAGGAGAACTGCTCCTAGCTCTATGGGGACGGCAGGAAATAAGAAGAGATATTTTGGGGGGAAGCAATATTTGTGCCCAGGCCTTTATGCTCTTCCAACAGAAATATGCTCTGGATCTGCTGTGAGCAAAAAGATGGCTGGAGATCTGGGCTTTGTGCTGGTCTTAGGCTTCATTGTGGTGGTACTTGGCATCTATCAGAAGAAAAAAAAGCTTGAGCTTTTTTTCATGAGCTAAGTAGGAATCCATTCTTAATGGGGCTGCAGAGAGATGTTTTAAAGCCTGTAAGGCTTCACTGGAATTTAGATTTACCATGATAATTTCCTTGGGTTCCCAGCATTCAAGTGGTTTTTATATAGTCTAATCCAATATCCACAGAAGTCAGTGATAGCTTTTAATTTTATTTTAGCTGATGCTTTTGGCTTTCGGTGATGAGAAGTCATTTTAGAACTATCATCAGCTGCTGAAAGGTCAGCCCAGTTCTCTGAGATACAGTCCTAGGCTATGGTTATGTTTTTTTGTAAGTATCAAATTAGCTACTTAATTCTCAAATGTCTCCACATTGCTTTGATGCAGGCATATTTTGTAGATTCTAGAAGCAAATACATTCATACTTATTTTTAGAAGGACCTTTCTTTTCATACTGTACAGAGGAAAAAGAGAGACATTATTTTCCAGAAAGCTGCATTCTTGTTCTCAAAATGTGGGCTTGCTGAGTAACAGTATCTTATCCCAGCCTTTGCTTTCTGCTTTCTAATAATTTATGATTATTAGAATCACAAACAAGTACTGGGTAAGTCATTGTTTGATGATATCTTTCCTGTGTAATGTGGAATATCCCTCAGCTTAATCCTGTACTGTTATGTTCCTAAGCAAACTCCCTTAAGCAAGCCACAGCCAATGTAGCCCTTTGCTCCTATTAGTTCTCAGACTATTGGTTTAGGTCTCCAGCATCAGGAGGGCCTGAATTCCTTGCCCACCAACACATCTGTTACTAACTAGGGAAGACAAGGCTTGGTGCTAAAAATGCTGAAACCCCCTTCCTTAGACCCAAATATCAGTTTCCCAGTGAACTATGGTGACAGTGGCATACAGATTTGACTCCATAGGAGTCAGTTTTCCATCCTGCTCAGAGACTGGGCTTGTTGCATCTGCATTGTTTGGAGTCCCGCATTATCCAAGTGATAAATGCTTTGGGTAAGTCTCCAAGGTGATCTCAGAAACTGGATTCCCCTGGCATAAATAAATCCTCTACCAAAACAGCCTCTGGCAGCACTGCTAGTGGCTCTCTGAAGATCAGTTGACCTCATGGATCTTAGCAGCTCTCTGCGGTAGGTTAGGATGTTGGGATGGAAATCACAGGGGAATTTTTCAGGGGAGTGAACACGGGAAACTGCTAATAGGAGCCTTGAGGAGCTTTTCCTGTCCCACAATCTAACTGGCAAGGTGACTGGCAATGCTCCAAAGCCTGTGTGAGATGCTCCTCCACCCATTCCTGCTTGTTTTTCCTGCAGGGCTGCCATGCTTGTCTGCTGCAGCCACAGTGGAAGTTGACATGGAAGGGGACACACTGCTGGGTGACCAAGTCCACAGCAAACCTCTAAATTGGTTTGGGTCTCTCGGAGTTTAGAGAAGCTGTTATTCCATGCTTTTTTTTTCAAACGCTATTCCCTTCTACTGTTGCCCACATTACCAGGGTATGGCCTCATCCCCCCTCAGAAGAACTGTGAATTTGCAAATTGACAGACTTGCAAATTCAAGGGTAGCCTCTCTAACTGATGCTGGGCTATTGAAGTTTGGATGGATTCTACTCATGCATTAAGCAGCAGGAGGAAGGCTGGAGCTTCCCAGCCCTGCACCTACCTGGAGAGAGAAGAGGGGAGTAAATAATAGCATTTCTAAGGAATGTTTTGTACTTTGAGCGATTTATCTAAGGGTCTGAAAGGATTTAATAACTGAGAGCTAATTAAACGTACTAATTAACCCGGTGTTTAATCCCAGCTCTTGATTAGCTTTCTGTACTGCTGAAGCAGAGACGTAGTCCCATATATCATGACATCCAGCCACTTTGCTTAATTGTGATTCCTCTGCACACGGTGCAGGCACTCAGCTGCTGAGGTGATGAGAGGAACATGAAAGCCCACGTACAGGAGAAAATTAGAGGGGCGAAACCAGCCCTGTGTGACTAACAACCTTGAGATTATTTCCATGAAGAGGATATTGATAGCCTAATTTTTTTCCCGTCCCTGTTGTTACTGGTTTGTTCTGGATGCCACCGTTTTGCCAAGGGGGATGGAAACAATCTGTTTCTGGCACATGATGACAAAATGACTGTGTTATTCCTTGGTCCCATCCTTGTCACTATGGCTTGAAGCTGCTCTACTACAGCCAGAAGGAGGAAGCTGCTCACTTTCTCTTCTCATCATACTTCCCCATGGACTTGTCTTTCCATTATGGTAGTCATGGTATGCTGGTGCTACTGGTACTATGTTTGTGTACAACCCACAGAACCAACTCTCAGATCTCCATGAGTTGTTTCTTCAGTGCCACAGAAGAGGAAACATCTGAAGTGACTGCCCAGAGCCAGCTCAATCCAGCAGTAGATCAGGAGCAATGTGACTTTCCTGCTTCCAGGGATAAATAATTCCTCCTGATTCTGGAGCTGTGGGGGACCTTGGAGCAGGCTGGTGGGTATGCTGGGCCCGGGAGAAGGTGTGCTCCATAGGAGAAACAGAGCCAGAGGACTCAGAAAATCCTCATGTTCATGAGGGCCATTATTCCAAAACACTCCTTGTGGATGCAGTTTTTAGTGGGGGACATCTGAAATCCTGTCATTGCTTCTTCTCACAGCTGGCCTTAAAGCTATGTCATGGAAGATACGATGAACCTCAGACTGCCCTGTCCAGAGCAGAGTAATTGCCAGCAGCTTCAGTTGTTCAGTTTGTTCACAGCTGTAACTCCATTTCCACACTGTTTATTTATTATTGCTCGTATAAACATGGGATAGAGGTGAGCTTCTTTCAGACTCATGACCTCAGCTTGGAGTCAAGACTCCTTCTTTAGGAGCTAGTCATTTAAAAGTGACTGGAAATGAGTCTGTGTGAGCACAGTGGCATTAAATTAGCTAAGGAAATGGGCTGCAGTGGCGGAATGCGGCAGACACCTTCTTTGGATATCACCAATGACAAGCCTGGCACGGATCTCTTGGGGATGTCTTAGGAGAATGAGTAAGACCTGCCAGGATATGGGGAGAGGGGGGGAGATGACCCACTGGGGGCTTTTTTTCTGAACTGAACGAGCAAATGATTTTATGAGACTGACAATCCCCTGGTGTCTCCTTGCGCAGCCCTATGCAGCCAGCAGAGGAAATTGGTAACTGTACCCAGCAAGCTTGTTTTTAATTAACAAATAATTATCTACAAATTGCTGTAATTATTGCCTTGGATTCCAGAGGATGGGGACGTTAGTGCAAGATGAGCAGAGTTTCCTTGCGAGTGAATTATTTTCCCTGCCTTATCTGCAGTGCCCTGCTGCTGTGAGGTTTGGGGACTCAGCAGCGCTTTCTTTTGGAGAAAGTGATAAAACAGCTCAGGCTGCCTGGAAGAGGGAGCGTGGGGAAAAGGCACCGGAGGAAGGGCAGTTTCTTACATTTATCAGGTTGTCTGCCCTCATGCTGAAGTGATTTGGGGGATGTCAATTAAGACGTAAACCTCATCAATGAGTGCCAGGAGGAGGGTGCTTGCACATCCATGAGCTGTCAGAGCAAAACGAGCATCCTGATTTGCCATCTTTCAGTGAAGAGAGGATAAATCCAGCTTTGGAAAAAGGTAATTAGTATTAATTCAGATCAAATGGAAAGCATGGAGTTTCTCTGAGGCTTCAGCACTGAGGGATGCTGGGTCTGGAGAGGGTGCATCACTGGCCATGACCTTCTAGACCTCATTTTGGAGGGAGTGCACACAGAGCTCTTCCACCTCTTTTTCTTCTGTCTAAAGAATTAAAAAGAAGTTTGGCTCTTCTGCCAAACCTCAAGGTGGATATCCACAACCACCACCTTTTCATGGCTACAAGGAGTCTCCCACATGGTAGCCTAAGTACTGTTATAGAGAGATGTTTATTGTCCTGCAGGGCTTATACCCTTTCAACAGGTCTAGTGGGAAAATACACTCCAGTTTGCAGGACTGAAGGCACTGAAAAACTGCAGTACATCCTGGTCTGAATGGGCACAACCTGCTGAAAAGTTGCTGAACCCAGACTTCAGCCCTGCTTGGTGTGTTTGATCTCCAAATTCTGAAGCTTCCCAAGAAACTATGACTTTTCTTCTGTTACTTCTAGCCAAATCCCCTAAATGATGCCACTCACTGCCAGAGTTTCTATGACAGCCTCTGCTTCAAGCACGGGATGCTTTTTATTCATAACATATTTATCTGAGGTGAGCTGCCTGTACCATCTGCTGCTGTGAAATGTTGCCTTTGTTTACCATGTACTACGTCTTTCCACTTCTCTGTGCAGTTATCGACCATTTTGGGTCTGGGGGCCCTGCAGCACCTTCCAAGGTGATGTGCATTGCCAACTCTCTCAGCATCCCTTTGACTGTAAGAAAACCCCTTCTCAGTGAAGAAATGTGTCTCCTTGCTGTGGAGTGTTGTAAAGAGTAGGGCAAGCTGAGACCTGTGCCCTGCCCTCATCTTCATCTTGCTTTTACCAGTGGGATGGTGTAAAAGCCCATACTCCTGCTCAGAAATATCCCACTTTGCCTGAAGACACAGAGATGGCAGCTGATTTTCTGCTACTTTATGGAGTAGCAGGAGGAATTTGTTTGGAATCATGAACCTGTGTCTTTGCTGATACCCAGTGTGGTCTCCAGTGTTGCCTGGTTTCAAGGAGCTTCATGTTCTTCAGACCCCCTGAGGTTCAAGCTCCTGGCATGAGCTTATTCTTTCCAAGCTCACACTGGGACCTTGTCTGGCACAGAAAAGCATTTCTCAATCAGTTTGGGGCTTGTTGTCAAGCTTCGCTTGCTGATTGTGTGAGTGAAAAATTACCTGCTGTGAAAGCCAGGTCTTTGCCCTTAGTGTGGTGCCCCAGAAACTGGGACCTTGTTGAGCATCCATAATGCTTCTGCCTTGTTCAAGGCACATCTGTGGCTCAAATCTGTGAATCTAACAGGAAAGCAAATTAAAAGAGACCATGTTTTGGCATTAGGATCAAGAAGTGGCTTTTTGGTTGTGGTTTTTTTTGTTTGTTTGTTTATTTGGGTTTTTTTAAATACCTTTCCCTCTCGCACTCACCATGGCCTTTAAGTAGATGGTTTCTAATAAATGGAAATAGTTCATGGACAAAGAAGCTGTCATGAGGAATGATTGATTGTGTTTAATATTTTATTTTCAAGACTTCAAAGGAAATCTCTGAAATGTCCTTTGGCAGGTCTGTGAACCTAATGGAGTGATTCCCAGAGATACAGAAGGAACTGAGGGCTTGTTACCAGCAGGGCAGGACAGCTTTGGCTGTGTTTCATACCCACATTTGCAACATGGCTGGAGAATGTGAAGGAAAGGCAAAATTCAGATTCGGTTGCTTTAACCCTTCTGACAAGAGAAAAACTAAGATTTTCTAACCAGTGTACATCCATAATATTTTAAAAGGAGAAATCAGCTCTTTGTTGGTGAAGCAGATTTTCTTTCAAATTGGAGCTCTGCAGGCTACTGTATGCAGTATCACTGTGTTGTTCTATACCACCAAACTTTAATGCCTTTGGAGAGTTCTCATGGGAAGGTAGTATCCTGTTGTTCTGTTGGGCTACACTGGTGGAAAAACTTGTCCTAAATCACACGAAAAGTCAAGGTCACACATGGGATTTGACCTCTGACCTTCAGATATCTCTTTCTCTGTGTATGCACCATCAGCTCTTGTTTTTCTCTATTCTCATTTCACTTCAGATAGTTTCTTCTGCCTTCAACCTCTCCCCACTGCCAATGATACTCTTTACTGCTTCCAGAATGTCCCTACAGGGGACACATTCCCACACAGGATGTTTTCCCAAAAGAGTGGAAGAGCTCATTCCTACATGTGAAGGAAGAGACCACCTCATGTTCAGCTGCTTTGTGAGGTGGCCAGTTTGAGTTTTTCCCCTGTAAAATCAATGAAAATGAGTGTAGGAGCAACAAGGTTTCAGGAGAAATTCTGACCTATTCTTCAGGCAAGTATCACCTTCCAGTTGAGGGATAGCAGTCATCTCGCCTAACTCTAGAGCACTGCCATGCAGATGTCTACATGGGGGATGTTGTTCTCACTCCCTTCATAACTGTTGGAGACAAATAAGCTCCTCTAGGGAGCAAGATGCCCCATCCTGAAGTAGGTATCTAAAATAGCCTAGGTGCGTGCCCACAGTGCTTGTGATGGCACTCTTGGATGGCAAAGCCTCTGTGGTTAGATGCACCCATTCAAGCTATGTTTGCTGTAGGCAATTCTTGAGGAGTTAGAACAATCCTGCGGTGGAGGAGGGGAGATCTTAAAAAACATCTCAGCTGGCTCTGTGTGTACAGGTGAGACCTCACTGCTGATAATGAGCTTCGGGTATTCAAAATGCACAGTTTTCTGCTTCCCCCATCACAACCTGCACTGACATTTCTTTCATTCTGATTTTCCTTTTTGTCTCGGCTACTTCTTCCCTTTTGTCACTAGATGACAGCAGAGGTCTCATAACAACACACCAAGGACTGCTCTGAACCCAGGGCAGGCACTGCTTCTGTACCAGACAGTTCATGGTTGAGTGCCCCAAAACATCCTCTTGACTTTGAATAGATCTTTACCTACTTATTTAGCTGGCAGATTATATACAAATAAGATATTTAAGTCAAAACTTCAACTTCTTGTGTGGAGCTCCTTGTTGTGTGCATTTTCCTGCTTCATCGTGCCCATCGTAATGTAAGATTTTTTTCTTTCAGACTTACTCCATTCCTTTTGTTTTAAACTTTGTTTGTGCTTTCCAAATCCACCTTATTTAATCCAACAGGAGCACTCACAGATACAGGCAACTGGAACATGCTCCAGCCCTGTACAACTCACTTCTATACAACACTAGCAGACATAGAGCTGTGTTCCCAGAGGGATAGGTGGTTCATGAGGGGAGGATTTCTGTGGTGACTGGAAATTGATACCTAAATATGAGCATAAATATTTTAGACAGGATGGATAAATGCATGGATAGATGAATGGATGGATTTTAACACATTGAGTAATTACAACTCAGTGGAATATGGGTCAGGTAACTGAGATATTAGCTAAAGGGCGAAATGAGGGATTTAAAAAAATTAATTATTCAATTATAAATTATTCTGTTATCAGGAATACCTTTACCAGACAACAAGAAGGAAAAGTCACGGATTTTTGACACATGAGTCTATCAAATAGAGAAGGAGGCTGATTCAGGCTGTGGTCTAGCAGAGAGCTCTGCATGAACACATGGACCTTGTCTGATGATTAACTGAACCAGGTCTCTGATCTGTACAAAGGTATTCTGTGGGGAGGGTATGATCTATGTTCTTAGAAGAGGCCAGGACACTTTAGGAGACATTCTGTGTGATTTATTTGTGGTTTCATAGCAGATTCTGGGACAATATTTCACAAGGGGGATTTTCATTACAAAATTCTCAAACCTGCATCTTCAGTGCCTGCAGCTCTTGGGTATGGTCCAGGATTTTGTTCTTGTCAAAACGAGAGGAGAGTTGATGATACCAAGACCATTTGAATCTTTCAGATATTGCAAAACTAGAAAATGTATTTCAAGCTTCTTGTCAGTGACTAGGAGAAGCGTACATGAGGTTGTAGAGGTTGTGGTTGTTGCCTTTGTTTTAGCTGCAGTATAATTTCTAATCTCAAAGGCAGTGATAACCTGCAGATACTGGTAGCTCTTCATAATCAGTCCTTGGCCCTCTGCTCCTATTTGACTTGGATTGTGCAGGATCACAGCCCTAAGGAGTTGTTGTAGTGCATCATGATGGAAAAATTAAAACAGCCACCATTTTCATTTCTCGTCACTCAGTCACTGTCCCACATCCCCCTGGACGAAGGAGAGAAGAGGGTATTGTTTCTTTGGTGTCATGCTCTAATTGTTCCTGGTGGTAGAGTTGGAGGAATGATACTTCCCAGTTCATTGTAACCATCTAAATATTAGACAGTCAAACCAAGCTGTCAGTATAGGATCTCCATATGACTAAACAAGTAGATAACTCCCTCAAATGATTCTACTCTTCCCAAGATGGGTATCTAAAATAGGAGTTAGGAGTCAACAAGAGAAGATTGTGTGTCTCAGGTGGCAGTGAAGGAAAAGCGTAGATGGGTCACTTAGACTAATTGCTGACAGTCAGGTGAGATGAATCCCACCCCAGAGAAAGAAGAGCTCAGACATTGTTTGCTGTGTACTGAGCAGCCTGGGAGGAGGGAAAGGGATGGGGAGGAGAGGGATGGCATAGACAATATGTGTAAGATACTTAAGCTCCTGCAGCTGTAGGTAGAATATTAATAAATAACCGTGCAGATACCTCATTCCCACTGAGGTCACTGATTACACTTTTCCCCTGATGTCACATGCTTCATCCACAGATTTGGGAGCTGCCCTGTTTGTAGGCTCAGGTGGTGGCTGATGGGTCACAGGGAGACTCTAGCTGTGTTTGGGTGCTGGGCCATCACCAGCAGAGGACCTTGAACATCACTTGACATGTCCCAATGCATGAAGCAGTTCCTATGTGAACCAGCTAGGGTCTGTCCATCTGTTTCGTGTCCTGTTTTAAAAACTGTAAATCGAGGTAAAATCCAGCCTGAAGGTGACAAATATCTAGGTCATCCTGGCCATGTCCACAGCTGGCAGAGTGATGAAGGGAGGGGAGAAGGGTGGCACTTGCTGATGAATCAGAGTTGAAAGCAGGCCTTCAGAGACACTGGTAGAGCCTGAATGTTATAGATCAGCTACTTCTGACCTAAAACATTCACCTTGAGGTTGAAAGGATGACTTCTAAGCCTCGTTACTGCAGTTTTGGGACTAAAAGGGGTCCTGAACAGCCCCCGCAGGCTGAGCCTCAGGAGAAACAGCTGCATGTTAGGCAGCTACGTGTCTGTGGTACCAATTGAGCCTTTAAATCTGGAAGCATCTGCCCCAACAGTGATTTGATTTTATGCAATGTGTCTCATGCTACCGTATTGCTAAGCATGTCACTAAATCCTTGCACATCAAAGGAACAAAGTAAATCAAGCAAAACTGCATAAGCCACTCTACAATTCAGTTTTGGCAAAAGGTGCTTAGACAACCCTGGAGGCTGCAGTCCTCTAGCTATCAGCAAAACTCACAGAAGCCCAGAAGCAATGCAGTTTTTCCTGTGCCACCAGGCAAAAGGCTTATAGCTGAGGTTGGATTAGGAACTGGCCTGGAAGTCAAGTGGTCCAGAGGTCTAGTTCTGAATTTGATTATAATTTTCCAGGTGGATTGAAACATAATACTTTTTTGTGTTTTTATTTCCTGGTCCATAACTTTTCTCCCCCATCTTCCATGGGGAAGATGAAGCTTAATTAGGTAAGGCTGTTTAGTGGAGACCAAAAAGCTTTGCAATTGTTAAAGACTTGGGTTTGCCGTTTGCTAAACCAGCTCACTGGAGTCACTCACAATACAATCAGTATTGTAGTGCAGAATTTCTCTACAATATTACTGTTAATATTCCCTATTTGTACTGCTGATCATACAAGAACTGATGCCTTTTGCTGCTTTACAGGCTTTGGCAGAAAAAGGAGATGGTAACTTCACAAGTTCAGCAGTTGTCTCACTTCCTGGGGTCACATTGCAGCATGGAGAGCTGTCATTCAGCAGCACACACTGAGAGAGAAGTCCCTGGGACAGGTCACTCATTTGAGTCTGATGAGTGACAAGTGTAGACAGACTGCTTGAAGGCTGAGTAGAGGCCACTAAGGGGGAAGGGTGCTGTGGTGGCTGTGCTGGAGAAGATGCAATGCAGAAAGTGGTGTGACTGAGTGATGGGGTGAATATGTCACCGCCCCATACACTGATGGTGGAGGAAGCCATGGGGGATGACTTAGAGTAAATGGCCATTATTACATGATTTGTAATTCAGTCAATGGAGGTCTAAGGCTCATTGCATTGCCTAGGTGGAAGCACTTAATGCAGCACAAAGGCTGTAGAGTACCTGGGACAACTGAAGGAAGGCTGATAGGCCTGACACAGAATCTATGAGACTCTTATACACTCCTGGGTTAGCAACTGGAGACCAGGTAGGACACCAGAACATTTCAAATGCGTTGTCCACATGTCCATGTGCAGCTAAATAGAAATGCAAGTCAATACATCCCATGGAGAAGAGGAAGCGGCTCAGCCTCTATGGAAGTAGATACCTACATCTGCATGGCTCAATTGCTCTCCCGACTCCACAAGTGCCCTCACTAGGTCTTTGTGTAGAAGAGTTTCTTCAGCAAAAACTCCTACACATGGCTAAGGTAGACACCTGCACGTAAACACCAACATCTAGAGATTAATCCAGTCTCTGGGTTCCTTCTAAATCAGATCCTCCAACAACAATGCTGAGATCCTCCAGAGAAGAAAGGAGAGATCTGAAGGTCACTCTGAAGGCTGACCACACTTACTACAGAAAAAGGGGGCAAGAGCAGGTGTCTCAGGGTTTTTTTCTTACCCACAGATGGGTTCATATTTAAGACTTTCCAGGCCAGGAGAGTTAGAGAATGCTTGATATCTCCTGCCGCTAGATCTCTTCTTGCCCAAAGTCTTTTCCATCACGAATTTAACACAGAAACTCAAGGCCTCTATTCCAAATATTCCAAGACCTCTTGTCGCATATCAACATTTTACTCTTCTTTTTGTCGTAGCACATTGATCATTGTGCCTGTCCTACAATAAATGGACTACAGCCACCAATGTCATTTAACATGAGTCAAGTGAAACCCAGTTACAATGACTTTTGGTCCCTCCTGGACTAGAACATACTGACATTTATAGACTATTCTCATAAAGAGTATTGCACAAGAAACAAATGAAACATGTCTCCTGGGGATCTTTTTCTCTAGAGAATCCAGATGCTTTCAAGGTGCCTGGTAACAGTACAAAATAGTCTGCTATTAAAATTCAAAAGCAAGTAAAATAGCCCTTCCCTGCAGGCTTTCTTTCTGTGAGGCATTTCTGATAAGAATCCAGAGTCTCTGCAGAGGCCTGGCATATAAAATCCAAATTATATAGCTAGCATTCCCTTCTTTAGAAGTGGTTGTGTGAAGCACAAAATCCCTCTGCAATTTACACTGTCAATGAGAGGCAGCTCCTTATGTTCAGACCATTTCTCTCAGCATGCCTTGGGCTGACGGCATGCAAGGCTTGTAGCCCAGGAGCTACCTGCCCTTCCCATGGTGCTCCTGGCTGAGGGGAGAGCCCATCTCATAGATCCTTCAGAGCACGGTGGAGGGTTAGCAGGCAGAACCACCCTGCTGCTTTCTCCAAGCCCCTAGAAACACACTAGGACCACGTCTGTCTTTCCATCCCCTTTTCTGGAGCCTTCCTGCTGACATCTGAAAGGGCATGTCTGCAACTACACATTTTGGGCTATTTTGTCGTGGGGATAGGTTAAAAATGAGTCATGGTTGTTTTCACAAATTGCTCACACAGTGCAGTTTTTCCACACAGTGAGCCATTATGAGCCCATAGGTAGAGAAGATAATTATGACTGGTGTAAAGCTGTGCCTAATTTCCCACTCCATAAAGGGGAGACAATAGCTCCTTTTCCTCATGGAGATGTGTGATGATTTAATCACAAGGGGAGCTCTGTATTTATAGATTTTAAAGACACCACTATGATTATATAGTCCCACCTTCTGCATAACAAAGCACAAAGCACATCAGCCATGAAGGTCTATGTCGAGTTCATAATTTTTGCTTGAGTTTGTAGCACATCTCTTAGAAACATATTCACATGACCAATCTGAATGTGTCAAGTCATGGACTCCATTTTTTGTGTTGACTTACACACAGTATTATATTTTCCATTTATAAATTCAGCTTTGGAGTGAAGTCTCCATTTTTTGTTATCTGTCGATTTTATACTTACACCCCATTCACTGCAAGATTGCAGTAATGCCAGCCCTGATCAAAGAAAGAGTTTGCCACATCCCTGAGAGATCATCACTAGAAATTGTGGATTTAACCATGTATATACCCATGGCCCTGGCACCAGTTGAGTGAAATGGCAGAAAATTATCTTCTTTGTGCTGTGAATAACACCAGGAACCATTACACTTTGCAACTAATGGTTCTGTGGGTTTAGTGCATCTAATTCATCGCTTGCTTTATGTTCATGTACCAAGTTACAAAGGACAAAGGTTCTATTTTGCATGTTCTCAAGAAAGCTCATGAATGAGCATAATACTGACTGGGACCTCTTTGTAGGCGTGTATAAAGATGGGTCAAAATGAAATTTACGGGAAAGGTACCCACACATGTCTGTGAATCCAGTTTAACAACTGTAAGAACACACTTGGTGAAAGAGCTGTCTCTTCAATTAAAATGATTGCCATATGGTGAAGAACCTAATTATTTTGAAAAATCAGTTTAATCTGCTGTGTTTCAAAGAAGGTGGTTGTTTGACAATGTGACAGGCAGTACTGTGTTTGTTGTCCCCCATCACAAGATTTTGCTCTTGCAAAAGCCGTGCATAGTATGAACTAATGTTCTGTTGAATGTGTGTTGGAGTCCAGGATGATGAGACTGCACCTCAGATTGCCCTGGAGGGTCTGGGACCCTTACGTAGACCCAGGAGGATACAGGTTTTGATCTGTGTCCCTGGGAAGGGCTTCCAAAACCGATGGAAGCAAGAGCAGCAAAAAAATTGGATCGTGGTTTGGTTTGTCATGGAGGTGAAACTTATAGTTTTAGGTTTTGTAGAATANGTGGAATCACCATCATAAATTTGAGGGCATTTTGCTCCCCTATTCTACATGGGAGGAAGAGGTGTGCTTCCTGATGGGATACATGGATAAAATGAATGTGTGACTGGCTGTAAGAGGATTTAGGGCTCTGAAGGTAAGTTTGCACATGCAAGCAAGCTAATCTGAAGCCACAGATGATTGTTAACCTCTAGCCTGACACCGTTTCCCACAGCATTGTCCTGGAGAAACTGGCTGCCCATGTGTTGAACAGGTGCACTGTTCACTGGGTAAAACACTGGATGGCTTGGGAGGTCCAGATAGTGGTGGTGAATGAGTTCCATCCAGCTGGGTGCCAGCCACAAGTTTTTCCCAGAGCTCAGTATTGGGACCAGTGCTGTTTAATAGCTTTCTTGATGATCTGGATGAGGAGATTACAGACAGCTGTTGAACTTTGTGAGGTTTGCTGACCCCATCCATGTTTGCCCCAGTGTGTGGGCAGCAAGGGGAATCCCGCAGTTAGGGCTGTGCTCAAGCTGGCCAGATCCAGGTTGACAGAGGCCACCCAGAGCAAATTAAAGTGTATTCTTTGCCAACTGCAGAGAGAGGCAAGGACACTTAGCGCACAGTCTAACATCCCAGTTTCAAAGCCCCAAGCTTAACTGGGAATATTCATTTTAAAAATATGTTTAAAATTTTAAAGTTGTCTCACCAAACTTTTGAAAAGCTTTAGTTCATTATTATCTTGAAGTCACATAGAGAAAACTGTAACATGCCTTCCCAAGACATTTCGTTTGATTTAGTAGGATTATAAACATTCTGGCAAAAGATTTCAAGGGTAACATACAACCAAGGCAGAATCATTCTACTGAAAGCTCCCCGAAAACAAATCACCCAGTATGCAGCTTAGTAGCATCCATTGGTTTTAAGTTACCCAAAACTGCAAGGAAAAGAATAAAGAAAGGGATTAAAAGAGTAAAGAAAGAAGGAAGAAGAGATTAGAATAAGACAATTAAATAGCTACCACTAAAGAATCCTACAGAAGTCCACATTTTGACATGATAGTGGTAGGTCCTGAGAGAAAGGCAAGATAGAGCCCATCTGCTGTTTTTTTTATGTGGTCTGGCTACTGTGGCCACCCCTCCCAGGCAGGACATTCAGGTCACTGACTGCTCAGTGCCCTCCAGGCCAGAGTGAAGAGTCCTGCTCCCATTCAGAGGCTCCAGGGGGGTGATGTGGACAGGCTACCAGGCAGGCCTTTTTGATTGACAGCTTTTGCCACATGGCATTCAACCACCATGTGCCTTTCATGCACTGAGGCTGCAGGACATGTGCCTTTTGTGGGGCTGCAGGCTTGGCCCTCCATGCGGGGACCAACAGCTCCTGCACAGCACCGCTTCCCCCCCCACACACACTAGCTGGTTTGTCCTGACCCAAATAATTACATAATCAAGTGAGATTCAAATCCAGTATCTCACACACAGTTGGACCTGGCACACAGCAGCACCAGGAAAGAAGCCTCAGAAATCTTTATATGGAGCAGAAAGCAGCCAGTGATGGATCCAGCGCATAGCCTGGATGGGCATATTCTTGGATGTGCTGAGTGCAAAACTGGCTGGATGGCCAGGTCATAGGTGACCTATTAGGTGACAGGGCAGAACTGCTATGCTGTCTTGCACAGCTGCTTATGATGTCACCAGTGACTAATTAGCCAATTGGGTGTGAATGAACACCTGGCTTTTGCTGCGTCTGACCACCATGTGTTATTGCTCCTTTTTCCCAGGCATGAAAGCTGACTTGGACATAGTCCAACAGGGGCACTCTGCTTACATTAGTCACAAAATATGCACTCTGTTGTTTGTGATCCCCAGCTATTTTCCAGCAATACTGAAATGCAGGACAATTGTACCTGCAGGACATCCCAGGGCTGATAACAGTTGCAAGGTCTACATTTGGAATAAAAAGGCTCTACTCCTTAGAGGACCTGCATGTGGTAATAGGTGGAGTAATAAAACCAATAAGGACAATGAAGCAAAGACCAAAGAGAAGGCTATGAGACAGCTGGATGTTTTTATGGAGAAAAATGGAGTGAAAGGATTTGTTGACTAAACAGATAGTGAAACAGAGGTTTTGGGGGTTTGCTTAAGTTAGCAACATGAATTAAACATTTGCCATGATACAAAGGGCTAAGAAAATGCGAATTTCTGGAGCCACCTACTGATAAAGGACAATACCCAGAGGAGACCAAAGAATGCAAGAGATAGATAAAGAAGCGCTCCTGTCTCCAAGCCAGTAGAATCAACAATACTCACTCAAGATAAGCACCAAAGAACCAGAGCGCACGCGCACGCGCAGAGGAGAAAAGTTCAAAACTTCAAACTGAAGAAGACTACACCCTTCAGCCTCAGAGACACCCCCCGCCCCGTGCGACCAGCAGCATGAAAAACGCATGCCCAGTAGGGCAGGGACCTAATTAACATATGAGGCGAGGACAGGTGGGGACAGGGATTGAATATGTCTGAAAAAGTTTCACAATGTAATGCATATGGAACATGTATGTGAATAAAAATGTGGTTCAGTCAAAGCTAGGCACACAAGTCTTTGGAGAATTATCTCCCTTGTGTCCAGCGCTGAATACATACCCACTTTATAACTATTAAAAGTTATGGAGTTTTATTTATTCTGCATCATTTCAATAGCTGAGTCTGAGACTCATGGAAACCAGTGAGGCAGACAAGAGGAGAAATAACTTCTTCTTGTTCAGTAGTTCCCTACCTCCCTCTTAATGCCCAAGTGAAAATGTTCCTCATGGGAAAATATTTTACACAACTTCATGGAGGAGCCTGATGGCCACAGCTTCAGCTCCTAGGTATGGGTATGGCTGCTGCTAGAAATGCCTCACTGTCCTGTCCTGTGCCTTGTCCAAGCATGTGGCACCATTGCCGTGGCTCTGAGCTGTGAGATTCTGTTACAACCTTTGGGACAGATTAGGGTGAAGTGACACTGAATGACCAGTGTTTATATAAATAAATGACGGGTTTATTTTGAAACAATTTGATTGCAATGGAAAGAAGATATTTAGCCATTTTGGTTATTATCTATAGAAATACAGCAATATAAAAGTATGAAAATATCACGAAAATATATAAGGAAAAGAAAGAAAGAGAAAGAGTAGATAAAGGAGAGGAAAGATACTACCACCCCTGGATCCAGCAACAGGACTTGTTGCAATTTAGATGTCCATTGATCAAAATGATGCTCACAGTCTTGATCCACTGGGGGATTATAGCCACCCCCACGGCTTGCCCCGCTCCATCTTCAGCCTGGGCTAAGCTTTGGCCACGGAGCACCGACAGCAGGGGGCCCTTCTAGGCAGGGAGCCTCCAAGCCAGGAGGTCTGTCTCAGAAGGTGCTTCAGGGCTTGCAGGGCTGTGTGTCCCCTCTGCAAGCCCTCAAGGGTTAGGCTATTAAACGGAGGACGAAGAAGTGCCGGCAGCTCCTCGTGGTTGCATATAATATAAATTTATTTCTCCCTGGGAGCAATGTGCTCCACAGGGGGTCCAAAGCTTATGAAGACAACCAGGGAAGAGCCCCAAGTATTTCCAGTCTCTGGTTCTTATAGGGGGATTTAGCCAATGAGAAGGGAGGAGAAGGGAGGGGACAAACCATAGAAGGGCAGGGGAGTTAACAGAACAAAATATAGAAATACATACTAATTACACACTACAACAGGGGATGGGAAGCCCAGGAGACACAAAGTTCAGTGGGTTAATGGACGTTCATGTGGGGGGTAGAGTTTTATACTGTTTGATATAGCACTGTGAACCATGCACAGTCCTCTGGTAGAAGGCCCCAGAAATGAGTCTGGAGGCATTTGAGGGGTCTTTGATGGTTTATGACACTTTCTAAGATGTGACAGCTGTTTCTTACGCCTGTGTAGTTGAGCCAGTTATGCTTTGTCAGAGGGGAATGTGTGAATGTCCCAATACCTTCCCGGAGAGGGAGGAGTTTTATACCTCAGCCACTTGTGTAAGGGAGGACATTGGCATGATAAAAAACATTATCCCATCTCGAAGGATCTGCTTCTTAATGGCCTCTTCCCTTATCTGGCTCAAAACCCAGCTTGTTGTTAAAATAAGGTCTGTTTGTCTGGTCATCCTCTGGTGGTGGGTGTGCACCCCCTCTATCTTAGGCGGATCAGGGGTTTCGACACCACACACAAAAACTCTCTTCCTCTCCTTTAGTTTGGGGTTGCAAACCTGGCCTCAGCAAAGCACCCATTGCTTTTGTAGATGGCCAATTGTTGAGTCATTAACCCTTAACATTTCAGTCCCTCACAGATGCTTATTTGGCAATTGAAAAGTCATCTTTTTGCTTTTCCCTGCACTCATCAGCATCCTTAGGTGACCTAGGCTTCCTCTCTCACTCCAACCTCCTCTCATACCTTAATGTGTTCTTGAAAACACTCATGAGCAATTGGAAAGTAATGTTGAAAATCAAGAGTGGTGCTTTTAGATGCTTTTAGCTTTTCCTAAGGCTCTAGAACGTTTGACCTGTTTTCCTCTGTTGGGGTTTATCCCAGCCAGCAACTCAGCCCCACACAGCTGCTCACTCACTCCCCCCATGTGAAATGGGAAGGAGAATTGGAAGGCTAAACATGAGAAAACCCATGGGTTGAGATAAAGACAGTTTAATAGAGAAAGCAAAAGCCATGCTTGCAAACAGAGCAAAACAAGGAATTCATTCACCACTTCCTGTGGGCAGGCAGATGTTCAACCATTCCCAGGAAGGCAGGGCTCCATCACAGATAACAGTGATCTGGGAAGACAAATACCATCACTCCAAATGCACCCCCATTCCTCCTTCTTTGCCCAGCTTTACATGCTGAACATGACACCATATGGTCTGGAATATCACTTGGGTCAGTTGGGGTCAGCTGTTCTGGCTGTGTCCTCTCCCAGCTCCTTGTGCATCCCCAGCCTCCTCACTGGTAGAGTGGAGTGAGAAGCAGAAAAGGCCTTGAGTCTTTGTGAGCACTGCTCAGCAGTGAGAAAAACATCCCTGTGTTACCAACACTGTTACCAGAACAAATCCAAAACACAGCTCCGTACCAGCTACTATGAAGAAAATTAACTCTACCCCAGCCAAAACCAGCATATCCTCCCACTTGGTTACTTCTCTCCTTTTAATAAATCAAATAAAACTGTGGGAACACTGCATTTTGTCTTGTCTGGACTGTTATATTTAATCTCCTGAGTGGGTGGGGTTGGTTTGTGTGGAAGGGAACGGCTCAGAGCTTGAAAACATGAGAGATGACTCTCTTAAGCTCTTCTGATTTCATGGAAAGTTGCCAGATAGCATTTTAATTAGGACCTATCAAAACCAATCAGGAAAAGAAGGTTTGTCAAGTTGTTAGCTGCTGCTAAGCTTTTTAGAGTTTGTAGGATGACTTTTTTTTGCCTTGTGCACAAATTTATTCATCCTAACAATTTTACAGCTGTGCTCCCTTGCTTACAGCACATCTCTCTGCATGAGAAACCTCTTCTATCATCTTTGCTGCTTGATCCGTTGGTAATTTTCCTGCTGGGATGGGCAAGAGCACTCAGGCATTTCCAGGGTGGAGATTAGATTTTCACTTTGCACTTTTTTTTTTTCCAGTCCTAAGAACATTTTACTTGTGTGCTGATAACACCATTATTTCTGTTTCATCTGCAAAGTAAGTTTGGAACTCAAGGGTCTTTGGTATTCAGTTAGCAATGTAAAACACAAGTGTGATAAATAAACATATTATATAGCCTGCCAGGGATAAAAGAAGAAAGCAGCACAATTTTAAAAGGAAAATTAAGGCATTTTGTTTAGCAGATTTTAGGGGAAAAGTTTTCCCCCCCACTTATAATTCCACAATGTGGTTCACATTATCTGTGGAATTCTCTGATCTGCTTGTTGGGTTTTCAGAGATTTCAGTCAGTAGGGAATGAGTCAAATATTGAAAAAAGATCATCTTGAAGTGTTTTGCTGGACCAGAGATTTCATTATCAAGATACTGGTCACACCATCTCTGACATCCGGGAATATTTCTTGTACAGAAACAAAATTTAAAATAAAATCGTTAACTTTCGTGTCTCATACAGCCACTGAAGGAAAATATATGACAGCTGGAGGCTATAAAAACAGAGTAGGATCACTGAACACATCTGGAAATACTTTAATTACTACACATTCAACTTTGTACTGCTTGGTTCCTATGTAAACATAAGACTAGTAATTAAAGTACACGATTCAGCTCATGTGGATTGCCATCTTTTAACTACTGATTTGGAGAAGGGAGGGGAAAGAGAAGGGGTAATTTTACATTTGTAGATTTGAAGGCCAAAAGGACCATTAAGTGTGACTGAATGTATGACTGAGGAATTCCACTCCATTGCTCCTCTTTTGAGCTCAAAACCTTGTGTTGACTACAGCATATTTTTCTGGAAATCAGTTAATCTTGGTAGAAGAACATCAAGTAATGATGTTACACCTTGAAGAGTGGGGGAAATTCTTATTAAATGAATTTTAAGAAAGCATAAAGATAATTAAAAGCTTTTCAAGTCCTTTTTTGAAACTGTCTAAGTATGTATGACATTTTAATTTGATTTGCAATAAGCCAGTTACAAAGAGCCATAGTTTTATCTGTAATTAATTACATATTTAGCTTAAGATGTGTTAATAAAAAATGATGGAGGTCTAAAGGAGATGCAGTCAAAAATCAGTTGACTTGGTAAATTATTCTGAGGAATTACTTTAAATAAGGTTGAATTTGCTGACTTGCCATGAAACTTTGCGCAGTTGGCTCAAGATGATAAATTAACTGCTCTGTAAAACTGCTTTAAATATCTTTTTATTGTGTTAAGGAAGCTACATGGATAGATGAGTATTTTTTTTTTGTACAGTATTAGGGAGGGTCTTGTCTGCTGATCACCATTTTGGGTCAGCAAATCTTCTCTGTCTGCTGGTGTCTGGTTGGTCTGTGTGAAGGCAGCCACAGACCTCTCCACAGTGCCCAATTCACCCACTGCTGGGCAGTGTGAAACCAGAGCCAAACTGCAGATGATGTTGTTGCAAAGCATCGCCTTGCTCATCTTGAAATGCTGCCTGCACACACTGGCTCCTCTGGATTTGCCTCTGTTATCAAAGGATGTCTCTGTGCTGTGCTGGGAGAAGCTGCATGAGGTGCTTTCAAGTAGTTCATCAGGATACTCATGATCTAGCTTGGCTGAAAAGAGCTTTGTGGGGTTTTAAGATGAGGGTAAGCAAAGTTGAACTGCCATTCTAGACATAAAACCAGCAAAACTTTCATACGTGAAATTGCTCTTGGAAAGCTAGAATTCAACAAGCTGAAGAGCCCGTTGCTCTGTATACAGAGCACTGTACTACCAGTGGAGATGGGAAAGCCTGTAAAAAAGCCTGATTTTTGTAGGTTCTCCTTGGCCTGTTTTTTTTTTCCTTCTGAAATCTAATGTAGAAAACTTAAAAATTTGGAGAAATGCAGAAAATACATTTATGTGAAATACAACCTTCAGAATAAAATCTGGACACCTTTAGAGTAACTTATATTATTTCTACTGCACTTCTGCCTTTTACTAATAAATATTCTTAATGATATCAGTATATATCAAATTGTGTAATATTAATAGTAATGATTTCCACAGTTTTTAGACTTTACTACTGGTACTACACAGTGCTTTGTTATACTGAATTATGCTGAATATATATAATGATGCCTTTTCCCACAAGCTTTCCTCCTGAATGGTGGAGATTTTCTTTTCCATCTGCATGACAATATGATAGCATATAACCTTTCATCTTTTTTTTTTTGCAAGTCGGCAATATTGATGCTTTTATTTTCAAGTCTGTGACTGCCCTACCTATTTAATCAGTACTTATAAATGTAAAACATATGTCAGCACTTTAGTATGCAGCACTATTGTATGTGTGGATTGTATTTGTCACTATTGAGAAGTAAAGAATTTAACAGTGCCACAAAAAATTTTATGTAGTATATAATGATAAAAGATATATTGTTTATTAAAAATTAAAAAGATCAATTTCAATAAGGTAAGTAACACTGCAGATCTGTTTTTTAGAGATTTCAGTGGGATGTTTAAAAAATAAATGAATCAATATCTGGAATTTAAAATCTTGTTCGAATTCCTTGCTGCAGTCAAAGGCTAAAAAACTGAGCAACAATTTGCCACAAGGTGATGGAAAGCATCAGGAGGTAAGTATAGGTTATGGCAAGGAGAAAAAGGAGCATTAGAAAAAGGACTTAAAAACAAACAGCAGTGGGCTGCAAAAGAAGCAAACAGGGAAAATGCAGAAGACACAAACAACAGGAGACGTTTGGTGATGTCCATGGGTAGATCTCTCTTTGCAGCTGCCAAGACTTTACCTTTCAGAGCATAATCTCACACAACAGGATTTCTCAAAGGAAAAACATGGGATTGCTTTGAAGTGTCAGCCTCTTCCTCCAGACCCCAGTGGTGACAGATTCACCTGAACATCAGTGTTACCAGGAAAGGGTTTTCATATTTCAGTATCTCATCGCACATGTCATGGCTGGAGAGCAGAGAAGTTTTTTCAGTTCCTCTTGTACAGCGTCTCACATGTGTCTTGAGGAGGTCTCTGACTTGCGTGGTAAAGGATTGTTGCAAAAGTGTGAGATTGTAAAGTGATGCTCAGAAAAAAACAGTCCTAATTGTACATATACAGAGAGGCTCTGAGCTGTCACCTCTCAAGGCTGAGGTGGTAATAAAAATTTCTAGATAAAGCACCACCTCAATGCACAAGAGCTGTCAAACCCCCCCCCCCCCCACTNTCTTAGGAACTGTTAGAAAGACAATACAGATCAAAAAAGAAGATATCACTGTGCTGCTGTGCAAAACTCTCAGAAAGACTGTGTGCAGTTCTGCTTCCCTCATTTCTAAACCGATTTACTAGAAGCGGGAAAGGCAGAAAGGAGAATAGCAAGGATAATGAAAGATATGGCATGGTTTCTATATGAACAACTGAGAAGACAGGAGTCTATAAAATCATGAGTGACAAGGAGAAGGTAAACAGGGAATAGCTAGTAGTGCTTTACAATGCAAGAATCATTACATTGGAATGTTGGGGGTATTTTACTGTTTAAAATGAAATTAAAAGGAACCATTCCAGAGATGTACAAGACTTTAGTTCTTTCCACAGCAGGGAGGTGAAGTGCTGAAGAGCTTGCCACAAAACATTGCTGTTGCAAAAAGTTTGGATTTAAAAAGGGTGTGGGCCAGCTAGATCTTTGGTCTGCCCTGACAAGACATTTGTACTTTGAATTTGGTGAAAAATTCTTGGACTTACAGAACTGGAATTTAACTGTGCAGGTGTGCCTGGTACTGTGGCCTCTGATGAGAAATTTTATGTATACATTCAAAGGTTGTGGCAAAAACCTGACTCTAGGTACCTTATATACATGCACTAAGTAACTGACTGATCTCTCCCCCGTAATAGAGAGGTTGCAGTTCAAATGTCAGTTGTTGGATCTGAAGTAGAGAATAAACCAAGAAAACAACTATTGATACCAGATATAATCCTGAGAGTATTTGATGAGGCTGTACTTGAAAATGATACAGGGAACAGTATAATACATGCATGTATGACCAAAAAGACTTACCCAGCTTCAAAGCCAATGGGGAATAAATTTACAGAAGCTACAGCTGAGGGTGGAACATCACTGGAAGCCATTATGGGTGTGATTGTGCACTGGCCAGAGAATCACACATGTAATCGGTACCTCCAGTTCCAACAGAAGCATTGCAGCAATTCATGGCAAGCTATCTGAAGATAACCACGTTGGCTTCAGAGGTGCTGTATTCTTTGAAATGCTTCAGAAAAATACAGCAAAGGTAAGTGGGATGTACCTAGAAGAGTCTGAAGAAGGCTATAGAAAGAACTATTCTGGCCAAAAAATGTGAAGCGGACACAGAGAAAATATTGAAATGCGTGAAATCTGCTGAAAACTGCAATGAAACAAAAACTTGTGCTGATAAATCAGGACTTCTTGAAGCCATGGACCACATGTGCATGGTACAAGAGTGACTACTTCTTAACTTTACCTTACTCACCCTAACCTAGGATTACTTTAGTGGAAAAACTAGTACCAAACCCATCATCAGTTGTGCTAGTCTGATATTTGCCAGACGTAAGATCCCAGCAATAATTAAAAGCAAAACCAACCTGCTGGTTCAATAGACAAGACTTCAAACAATTTGTAGTTGCTCATGAATTTGAGTTCCTCTCTGACCAAAGCCATGCAGAAAATCTAGTGGAGGATATCAGCAAAGGTAGATGTTTGCACAGTGGACCCCAAAATTCGGTGAGAAATACTCAGGGGTTCAAGACCCTGCAGTTGGTGTACACATTGGTACCACAGAGGATTAGGGAGATACACACGCCTGGGGAAGATTTGTGGGAGAATCAGAGTGCGCTTGGAAGTTATTCTGAGTAAGAGGAATAAAGTTATGAAGCTTTTTGAAATAGCCCTAAAAGTAAAGAAAAAAATGACAACATTGCAGAGCTGTAAAAAAATGAGCAGTGGGACAGAGATGGATGGGCCTCTTAGAAGATCAGCCAGCACACATAGTGCTTGTGGGAGCTCCTGAAAGACCTACTGAGTGCTATTAAAACGGTTAAAGTGAAGCTGAATGTGTTCTTTTTTTTCTTTGTGCCGTAATACAAATTGCAATGTGAGCTAATTTACTGCTGAAGAACAGGGAGTTGTGTTATGAGGATATTGATTTCCAGAACAAGAAAGAAGGTGATACTAGCCAGAGATGCCCAGAAGGGAGCCAGGAGGCTTCCGGAGTCAGGTAAATGTTTTAACTATAACTTGACTTTTCTACTGCATTTCTTTATCAGATTGCCTTCCTGATGGGACCCATAGTCAGTGTCTTAGTTCCTCCTCAATCACAACGATGGCCAAAAACTCCCCTTTTGAGCATCCCAGTCTGGTGGCAGAACTTTCTGTTGGCAAATCACAGAACCTAATTTTGGGTGTCTCGAGTGGAAGCATTACCAGTTCTTTTATCTTACCTTTACAATTAGAGGACAGAAATATGCTACCCCAGCAGTGTCCCTTTGCACATATTGCTGCCATGGCTTGATGCTGAACTACATAGTGACTTGAAGATTTCCCAAGGATTTGTTTTGGAGCCAGACATAACATGGAGGCATGGTATGGATGAGATCCACAAGACACAAATTATGAATTCTTGAAATAGGGCAATATCTTGTTAAATGGGAGACGTCTTATGCTCAGCTGGGTGAGCTCAGGTCTGGATTTTCACTTACCTACAGATGTAGGTGGTAAGATGCTCCTCCCCATTATTCACCTTTAGACAATGTGCATGTGATCTTCAAATGAAAAAACACACACATCATTCAAGTAAAAAGCCCGAGTATCCTCATCTATGCACCTTCCTACCCCAAATTACTGTTGGGCAGTTTAGCACACTCCATGCACCATTAGATTTGCATTGGTTATCTGACTTTAGCATCATCAATATTCAGTCCATCGATGTGCAAATGCTACTCTGGGAAATAAATATCCATAAAACATTTTGCTGAAACTCCCAACCAAAATAAAGGCAGATGATGCTACTAACTGAACTGTACAGCTGATTGCAAGTAAGAGCTTCTGAAATAGCTTCTTGTTTGAGAATATATGTCTTGTTAATCTTTTAAACAGAACAGTGTGAGCTGAGCCTCTGGCAGATAACGCAGCCCCTGGCAGCATCCTTGGCCCTGCCCCCAGGACAAGGGCTGCAGTACTTGGGCCTGATTAAAGAAGTCACTTAGGTGGAGGTGGTATTTTATGGAGGTACTTAAAATACCACAGGCTATGTTCACTGAAGGGCATTACTGCCCTGCAGGCAACTGGATCCAAAACGGAGATCCTTCTGTCCTGCTGGGCTGCTTCTCTTTTTATAGGTAGCTGTGTTCTTCACAAACTTATTTTTTCCTACTTAACCTCTGCTAACACCCCGAATCTGTCCCTGGCCTAAAACTTCCCAGTATTACTGATAATGAGTGTGAGTTGAGGCTGAGTGATGATGTGGACCTTGTATAACTGGCTTGTGCTGTTTCGCCCTACATTGAGAAGGGCTGAAGGAGTAGAGGATCCCTATCTCCACTATGTGGTGCTTGGGGCACTTGTCCAGAAGGAGAGAGACTCACATTTGATTCCTCTTCCAGCAAGTTTTGTACTTGGATTCATGTCTTTTGGATCATCCATTATCCCAGGGTTAGTGGTCTCAGCGTGTATCACTGAGTTTGTTCCATGAGATGTGGAGGCATCATGTCATGTGGACCACACAAAAATGTGGACTAGTCTGTAGCCCTCCACTGAGGGAGCTCCCAAGGAGAGTAGGAGCCCAAAGCCCAGGCTCTGCTTCAACAGACATTTCTCTTGTGTTGTCTTTACAGCAGAGACAACAACCAGGTCATCCCTCTTGAGGTGATTCTGGATTCTTGGTAACTCCTGGCTTCCTATGTTTCAGCTGTTGCAGCCATTTTTTCACAAGCGAGATCAGGAGAAGTGAGATTAACATAAAAAAAAACCCCAGGTGTCTAGAATAGCAGTTGAGGCATCCAGGTTTGGACTGAGGCAGAGCAGAAGCTGGGTTAGCCACAGCTTGGATGAATACTACCATGGCTGTGTCCCAGCTATAAGAGGGACATGGCAGCACCCCAGACTGTAAATACAAGAAGGGCTTGGCGATCGTCCTGAGAATATTTAGTTCCCTGATGTAGGTAGTCCATTAGAGGTGTTTGGTGGTTTTGTCCTCCCTTCTCATCCTGTTATAGGGTCAGGAGCAGTTTGAATCACTTGGTCATCTCATGAATATGTAGGACTTTCCTTTGGCTGTAACCTCCAGTGGATAAACTGCCAATGGCTCACAGGAGTCTTGGCAAACCAGAGGACTTGCTTTTCATTACCATTTTTGCAAGTGATTCATGTTGTCTTTGGCTGGTTGGATCACTTTGATGTTCCTCCTTTTCTTCAGATCCTTGAACTCAGTAGCCCAAATGTGGTATATACATGAAATTATTAACAGCTGCAGTTGCTTGTCCTTAATGTGAATTCAGACATAAACACTTTACAAATTAGTACAGAGCAAACAAAGCCAGATTAGAAGAATAGCTGAAGCTTTTCCTGTCTTGTTTTTTTGAAGTGTGTTTTAGCAAAATCAATTCTAGTCTCTTTAAAAAATGATGCCAATAGTAAAGCCCTTCTGAACTTTAATGACTATTTCCCAAATATGACTGGAAAGCTCCTGCTATTTTCACTTGAATAGGGTGTTCTACAGAACATTTTTGTGAAAATAGATGAAATATTCTGATCATAATCAGCAAGTGATAAAATAAGGATCTTCTAAACAAGACTGAAAACCGACTGCTCTGCAGTGCAGCCAAAAGGCTAATGTTTGATGAAGGTTGCCTGCAGTGCAAGTCTGTTGGGCTATCATTTCTTAAATCATAGTGGCTTGCTCGATTTTCTTTTGAGGAAAGAGAAGGAAATGTGTAAAATTAATGTCACCAGATCCTACCAGCAGAATGGGTTGTAAAGTGCATCTTTGCCGTTCTCCATCTTCCCTCTGGAAATGGAGGATATTCTTCTCCATTTATTGGTTTGCTGGAAAACCAGTTTATTCTGCAGTTTGTCACCAGTTTTGTATTTTTTCTCTCCCTTTCCTTTTATTTTTATTGCCCTGTGATGTCACATTGCAGAAACATAACGTTGTCTCTCTGTGTCAGTGTGGGGTAAATCTAAGCGACCCATGGTATTTGTACATGTAGTCATGTTTTCTGTTCTGCAGGGCTCTGCTCGTTACCACCATAAAGCATTTGACACATTCTTTTCTTAAAATGGCCTCTTACAGTAATTCAGTCCCCGATGTGGCTCTGAATTTGCCAATGCCATCAATTACAGTTACAGAGTGGGTCACACTTCCAGTTCATTGTCCCTTTGTGAGCCCTGAAAGAACTGAGGAGTAACTGGACAGTGTGGTATGCCCTGGTAGATAAATTTAAGTGTGATGGAAGACCTGTGTTCAGTCATACTGCAGCACAGAGTGATGAGCTTGAATGGAAAGGAAGAAAGCAGAGGGCAGACAGAAATACTGGATCAAATCCTGCAGGTGATGAGGATTTACACCCATGGAGGATTTATATCTGCTGTGGGCACAGCTCAAACCAGGTGCAGTAGTGTGTGGTTTTGCATCGGAGTCAAGACATCATCTGTGGTCCTCAAGGGTTTCTCCCCTGATTTCGGTTGATTTTAGTTTACCATGAAATTAGAATTGCATTTTTTCCACTCACCTGTAGCCCCCTAATGTGTTCCTTGGGGAAGATATCTTCTCTCCCCTTTTGTTTTCATTCATGCCCTCTCCAGCTTTCTGTCCTAATCCTTTTTCCCAGATTGGGGATGTCAGCATTCAGGGGAAGAGAATCTCAGGGCACCTTATCTGAAGCTGGCTGAAACTTGCCAGATTTAGAAAGAATGTTCATGGATGTTTCTCACTCAAGCCACAATCAGTGAAAGAATAAAAACCAAAAACCCCCTGCAGATTTCACCAGTTGTAAAGAATTCTCATCAGAAATTGCAAATGGTATGAAAAAAAGGATAAAAAAAAAAAAAGGAGCCTGTGACTTTTGGGGGATATTCTCCTCCTTCTGTACTCTCTGTTGCCTTGAGATCTGTGTTCCTATTCCTACTTCATAGGGAGATCTCAGCCTCAGCTCAGTGACATTGGAAAGACTCTGACACTGGAGAAAAGTCACACTCAGGAAAGGATCATAAAGGCAAGAGAGAGACTATAAGTTGATCTTGTTACAGTTCATCCTCTCCTTTGTAAAAGCCTCATTTCATAGAATCATAGAATGGTTTGATTTGAAGGGATCTTAGAGGTTATCTTGTTCCAACCCCATTGCCACAGGCAGGGACACTTTCCGCTAGCCCAGATTGCTCAGAGACCCACCCAGCCTGGATCTGAACACTTCTAGCATCCACAGCTTCTCTGGGCAACCTGTGCCAGTGACTCACCACCCTCACAATAAAGAATTTCTTTTTAACATCTCATCTAAATTTTCCCTCTTTTAGCTTAAACCATTCCCCCTTGTCCTATTACTATCTGCTCATGTGAAAATTCAGTCATCCTCTTTATTTAGACTCCCTTTAAGTACTGAAAGGTCAATTTCATTATGTTTTAAACCTCTTGGTTTGCTGGATCTGCAGGCATTGCAGAAGAGGGTCTGGCGGGGACCTGCAAACTCCATCTGACATTGCATTCAGCCTTCTGCGAGACCTCCAGCTGCACATCCCATCCTCCTTCTCCTTGTCTAAGCCAGTTCGACAGTAATACCTGGTATAGCAGGATGTGAAAGGCCACTGTAGTAACAGCAACAACATAATTATCTTTGTTTATTATAAATTTCCTTTTAGCTAGTTTTATTAAGGCTCCTGGGCTTAGGTGCTGATAAATTAGCATAAATTGCCATCTTATTAATGACTCCCACTCTAATCTTCCCTGTGATGACAAAGATTGGGGTGAAAATTCTCAGCAGAAGCTGCATTTTCTGGCAGCTTGTTTTATTATTATTATTGTGTAGGTTGGTTTTTATTATTGTGCGGTTCACTTTTATTATTGTGTGGTTCATTTTATTATTGTGTGATTCTTTTTGGGGGTTTGGTTTTTTTTATTCTGTCTAATTGTAATGAACTAACAGTTGAGAAAGTCAGCCTTGCTGTGTCACCTGCAATTGCTGGGGTCCAAGCTGCAGCTGTAATTTAGAGGGCTGGAATAATCACATAATTACTCTGCTGTGATTACAGGAGGCTTGCATGGTCAGTGGATAAGAGAGATTAAATGACAGTGGGAAAAAAGAGGCAGACATATGTTGCTAGTTAAGTTAACTGCTTTATATTAATCCTGGCCTGCACAGGGAAAGTGCCATGCTCCTGCCAGAGGACTAGCTGCACAAAACCTTTGCCCACACTGTGGTGAGCATAGAGCCCTGGTGCCCCTGTTCCAGTGAGTGGAAAGATTAGTTTTAGCAGAGGAAAATAGGAAGTAGGAAGATTAAATCATGGAGATAATCTGCTTTTCTTTACTCTGGCATTGCTAAAGCAGCCTGACATGCATTTTCCTTGGGATAGCAACCCAAACCCCATGGGTTGCAGCAGGAATTGGGTCACACCTGTCTGGAGCAAGGTCTGGTGCAGCATTTGGCTCAACAATGCTTCAAAGTGTCCCTAGGAGACAAGTAGTCTGATAACCAAATCATGTTGCTCTTCTTTGCTATAACAAGATATTTTAAATCTATGTGAATGCTTGACAAGGCAGGTTGGTTAAATCTAGTGGGGTTTTCCCAGGTCATTTTCCATGCAAAGGAAGATACATGGTTTTATGGCCATTACTGATTCTCCATCAAAAGCAAGCCTGAAAATCATGGTTGTTTTTGTTAGTGAAAGAAGGAAGCTGCTGAGATTGTAACAGGATGCTGTAGCCCTCCTTTTCATATAAGAAACTGTTAGGAATCATTGTTCCCACCCCAGCTGGGCAAATGGGACCAGCAGAGCAAGGAGCAATGTGGGTTCATTATTCCTCTTTACTAGCCCCAGGGCTCACCCACAGGTCTGATTCTGCACAAAAACATATGTCTGAATTTAATAAGTGTGTGGCAAGATTAGATTCAAGGCGGCCATGGACTTCAAAAGGCATTTATGGGCACAACCCTGAAACTGTATTCTCCAGGCATCCCTGGGTGCTACAGGGTGGAATAGAATAGACTAGGATATTTCAGTTGGAAGGGACCTACAAGGATCATCTAAGTCCATCTGTCTGACCACTTCAGGCTGATCAAGTTAAAGCATGTTATTAAGGCCATTGTTCAAAGTCCTCTTAAACAATGACAAGGTTTGGGGAACCTCTCTAGGAAACCTGAAAACATCCCTTCCCTGCTCCTAGCCCTGTCCTAGCTCCTCCGTTTGTGATGTGATTTTCAGGAGGGTAAATCCACTCATAGAAATGTCCAGAAGAACTGCTATCAGGGATTACATGGAAAAGCTGATGTGGGTGAGCTGCTGTGCATAAGAACAGGGCTTGGCTGAGAGTGGGACATTCCAGACACTGTGCAGAGGTGACTGCTGGAGGTGTTGGCAAAGACCACATTTCCCAGGGGCTTGGCTTGCTTTATTTCCCTAAAAGTTTAGGGGAAAAAACCTCCCAGTTAGATACAAAACCCGCTTTAAAACATTGTTGGATGGGGTCCCTCACTGGGGAGCAGGAGCTGTCTGGAATCTGCTTCCCAAACATCTCTGTGTTATCAGTCGCACAGGTGCAGTATGTATGAAGGTAATGAAGACAGGATAGGAAGGGATTAGTAGAATACTGCAAACAAGTTTGTGCTAAGTGGCTTAGGGTTCATCATGTTCTGCTTCTAAATACTGACTTCTGCTGTTTTCACCTTCCAAAATACATAAACTGTTGATTTTGATTAGTAAATGAATTTATAGAGATAAGCTTTAGCCATCTGTTAACAGCAAGACATGCCCCACCAACTTGTCTTTGACATTGAGAACTGAATTCATGGCATTTTGGTGCAGAGTGCCCGTGCTGATGTATATCTGAACTACCAAACACAGCCCCATTCCTGGGTACCCCATCCATGGTATAACTGTGTGCAGCACATTTACCCCCTCTGAAAATCTGTCCTAAGTCCTATAACTTATTCTTGTAACCCTTGACAACCAACACAGCACTACTGTGCAGAAAAGAATGGAAAGTCTTGAAGAGCTCCTTAGTTCCTATGCCCCGTCTCTCTTTCTGCAGATCCTCTGCAACCATTTAGGTCTAGAGTAACTAATAATAGAGGAATAACTATATATAACTATTCTAGAAGAACAGAAGTAACCAACAACAGAGGTCAATTAGTGTTCTTCTGACACAGTTCATATGGGGGAAACAGCCTTTCTTCAGGATGAGTCAGGTTCTTGGCTTTGGTTTTGAGTGAGTTTCTAACTACTGTTTTCAATGAGAAAGGGCAGTTGCATCACATCTAATATTTAATGGGAAGCTTGAAAATATACTTACACTCCTTACACCCTTTGCATTCTCTGGGCCCTGCTTGATTTGATTATCCAAATCCACCAAAACTCTCAGCCACAGACTGGATTCAGAAGCAATTTAAGAGATCATTACCTTTAATGTGTTTTTAATTCTTCTCTCTGAAACCCAGAGAGCTGCTAGTAGTTTCAGAGTGATTACAGGGGTCTGTTCCTGGTAAGCAAGACTCCTTGGAAGGAGGCAGAAACTTTTTTGCAGAATGTGGAGGGTATTTCATGCTATTGCTTCCAGGTTGACTTCTTGCAGCATCTCATTCAGGTTCTGCCTGTGCATGAGAGTCTGCCAGCAGCCTACAAGTGATCAACTCAGGTATTTTCCCACTTGGTTAGGATACTTGGGGTCTATGAGATTTTCTGTCCTTTGCATTAAGAGATTTGATTGGTTTTGGCCTCCTAACATAAGCTTTCGTCACCTTTGTCTCCAATGTGTGGGAAGGCAACGCGCCTGTGACATATGGGAGGGAGTCTAGTTGACTAGTTGATCTTCTTCTGGTCTTGAATTTGGGGTACCTCCACTCCGCCCTAATATTTGTCCATATGCAGAGCAGGGGGACTGTTCCTGCATTAAACCTTTATGCTACTAAAACACAACAGCAGCCAGGCTGCCCTCTGCCAAGGGTACCACCACCCAGACTCCCAGACCCAAAGCTTCTCCATTGCTTAAGACCATGGAAAGAGCCCTCAGACTGGTCTCATCCCCATAAACTGTGGCTGCAGGCAACCTCTTACTCCAACACAGAAGTATTATGACCCACATAGATGGAGTCAGAGCACCCACAGGATACCACGAGCTATGTAGTCACAGCAGGTAGTGGGCATCACTTTTCACCTCTTCCCTCTATAGTTAGGTTTGACCCTGGCTAAATGCCTAGGACTCACACACACAGCCACACTCTCCCACTCCCCTCCCTGCAAATGGACAGAGGAGAGGAAAGACTAAAAGGTTTCACAAGTTTGTGATAAGGACCATGAAAAACTCCTTATTAATTATTTCACAGGCAAGACAGGCTACAACTTCAAATATTAAGGATTTATTGTTATCAAAATCAGAGCTTATGAGTGAGAAGTTTGATAGATCTTACAGCCACCTTTCTCCCCCCACCCCTCCCTCTTTCGAAGATCTCCCTCCTTCCCCAGTGGCCAGGGCAGACAGGAGTGGGGGGGTTATGGTCAGATGTTGTTTCTGCTGCTTCTCAGGGAGAGGGAGTCCTACCCCTTCTTCCTGTGGGGTCTATCACAAAAATGCTTTGTGGGTCCATCCCTTGGACAACAGTTCTTCAAATGCTGTTGCCATGTAGGTCACCTCTCCATAGGTTGCAGTCCTTCAGGTATAACTGCTCAGCGTAGGTTTCCACAGTCCTCCCAGGAAATCCTGTTCCAGCATGGATCTCCACAATGTCACAGCCTCCTTCCAGCATCCATCTGCTCCAGCGTGGGGTCCTCCAGTCCTCCACGGGCTGCAGATGAATCTCTGCTCCCTATGGTCCCCCATGGGCTGCAGGGGAGACAACCAGCTTCACCATGGTCTGCACCACAGGTTGCAGAGGCCCCATTCCGGTGCTTAAGGCATCTCCTCCCCCTCCTCTGCCACTGACCTTGGTGTTAATCACAACTTCTCACTCTGCTCTTCTCTAAGCGCCCATGTTTGTCTGCCTGTGCCTTTTTTTTTCTCCGTCTTAAATATGTTATCACAGAGGTGTTACCATAACTCCTCATTGGCCTGGCCTTGGTCAGCGGCGGGTCCAGCCTGGAGCTGACTGACATTAGCTCTGCTGGAAATGGAGAAACTTCCAGCACCTTCTCAAAGAAGCCTTCCCACAGGGCCCCCCCCCTGCTAACAAAAAACCTGGCCACTGAAAACCACCACACCCTCCCATAGATTATTGCTCACCCAGCAAAATCTGCTGTACTCTCAATATCCACCCCTGCAGTGCCATTGGGTGGCTCTGGTAGAAGGGACAGAGCTGATTATGGGCTGGTGAAGCCATGATGGGTGGAAACACCGTCTCAATAAAAGAGCAGTGGCTGCAATAAATGGAGAAATGTGTAACTTTCCTGATGAAATGCAGTGTTTCCTTGTTCCCCATATCGTTTCTTCAGGTGCTAATGGGCAATTCCACCCTCTCCACTCCACACATGCACATTTAAACCCCAAACTCACTTCTCTGCACTCCGTAAAAGCTGTAGATGGAGATATCGATTCATGTTCCCTGCGAGGGGATTATTTCTGGGTTAAAATACCAAATTAAACCTAATCTCTGGTGGATGTCCTGGCATCAGGGCTGCCCACCCCAGGAGGTGGCAGCCTTGCACAGCGCAGATCTCTCATGTGCTTGCCTGATCCCACCCAGCTACTCGAAATGAGTGTAAAATATTTATCTGCAGATATATTTGGATCTGATTCCCCCCCACCCCTTTATATCTGAACGATCTCTTCTACCCTTGCCGGCACAGCAGTTTTCCAGCAAAATGAGACTTTACAATCTTGTCTACATTCTGACTTAAAGCCTGCAGGGTTGTGGCACTTTTTTGTTGTTTCACAGTGGAAAAAAAAAAACCCAAATAAAATTACAGCTAAAAGCTTTAAAGCTAATCCGAGGTTCCTGGTACATAGAAATCATTAAAATCCAGCACATTTTACAACAGAAAAGGTGAAGTGAATTTGCAGAGCGCGTATTTTTCCCTTCCCTGTGCTCATATTAAACCTTGCTCATAATATTGAATGAGCCTTTGGCCAGAGACATGCCGAGCCTTGCCCCTGTTGATCAACAGGGATTAAAAAAAGACACCTGGGACTGCTCACGCTGAGGTAATGAAACAGGAATCCAAGGGCTCTGGAGAGCAATTTGGGAAGTTTCCTTTCTTATTGCTATGACTGGGCCAGGCTTTTCCCCAAATTTAGTATTCTGTCTGGGAGAATATAAAATAATGAGACTCCTGCTACTTCCTAGGGGAGACCCTTGAATTGCCTTAGAGATATCACTGTCAGCCTGAGTTTTTTCCTGTCTAAAGCTGACCTGAAAAAAAGAAGCCAAGAAGAAAGCAGGGGGAACATGAGCTTGTTTTGATGCTTTCTGTTGGTTGTGGGGGGTTTTTTTTGGTGGTTTTTTTTGTTGTTGTTTTTGTTGGTAGGTTTTGGTTTTTTTTGGGGGGGGGTATTATTTGTTGATTCATTTTACGTAAGCACCACTAGGATTAGGGAGTTGACTACTGAAAACATTTCTCTTTGGAAAATGAGAGAAACAGTGCTCTGAAGGTCTCTGCAATCGATGGGGAAGGGATGTTATAAGGCTGGAAAAGCACAGGGTGTTTCACAGTTTTCCATTGAAAGGATCAAAAGTTGTCACAGCAAAAAAAAAGAGAGCAGCTGCTGGAGCAGTCAGGGGAGGAGAGTTTGGCTGTGAGATGTGGGGTTTACAACCAAGTGGCTTTAGGGCATGAGGAATGCAAGGAGTTCCATGAGCATATTCCTCGCAAGTCACAACAAGGAAAACCAAAGTGTGCAGAGGGCTGGAAAAAGCTGCTAAGAGAGTCAGTAAGGAGAGATCCATTGTTGTATTAGCTTACTTGCTTCTAAATTTGCCCTGATGCTGAACATGGACCTGTTGTGTCTCTGATGTTCCCTCTTGGGCTCTCACTGCTGGCTGCAATCACTACTGATCCCCCAGGAAAGCCATTATTCCACATATTTATGTCATGTTGGGGCCACTCTGCAGAGCAGAGCTCTGTCTGGCTGCAGCTGAGCTTGCAGGCAAGACAGGAAGGGCTGATGTGCCTCCACGGTGGCCTTTTTATGGGGCCTGTGTGCAAATTACATCTGTCACATAGCCCCTGATCCCCAGCTGTGAGGAATAGATGTGAGAGGTTTAGCAACCAACTCTGTTGGCAAGTTAATTGAAATGGAGAGCTGGGCAAATCATAGAATGATTTGTGTTGGAAAGGGCCTTTAAAGATCATAAAGCCTAACCCCCCTGCAATGAGCTGGGACATCTTCAAGTAGATCAGATTGCTCAAAGCCCCATCCAAGCTGGGCTTGAACACTTCCAAGGGTGTCCTATCCACCACCTCCCCAGGCAATCTGTGCCAGTATTTTACCACCCTCATTGTAGAAAATGTCTCCCTTAAAATAGTGGCCCAACTTATCGCATGATTTGCTGCCAGTCATTTGAGTGGTGGTGCCTGGGGTTTGCTCATGTTTCACCTTGAATGGACATGGAGGTTCAGGCACTTGGAGCTGCCACTGTAGGAAATGCCACCCAAACCTGGTGGAAGCTGGTCCCTGAGATTTGGGGTAGGAGAAAGTGTGCTAGGGACACTGGTCAGATGTGGGACACCTGAATTAAGTGATGGTTTCAAAGCAGGTTAGGAGGTTGAATCACAGCAGTCCCAGGGATGAGCCAAGAAAGGATGAAAATAGTTAAGAATAGAGTTTGTAAACAGTGCTGGGGATTCAGTGAAGGAAAATCCAAGGACGAATCCCCAGTGAGAGCTGTTTCCCAGTCTGTACCCCTCTGGATACAGGTAAACCTAGTCCACTTTCATCCTGTTGGGATGCCAAACTGGCTGTGCAGCTTGTGGAGGATGTGCCAGCCTTCTGCTGAGCATCTGTCTTTGTTAGGGTTGGTGCAGAGCTGGCATATCTCTCATCACCCTGAACCTTTTCTTAGCTGATCTTTGGTTGCTGGAGCAAAAAAAACCAGGTCTCATGTGAGGGGCCGGGCAGCTGGGGCCACCACCTGAAAGTGAAAGGCCACAGGGATAAAGGAGAGCTTGCAAAGCCCCATTTCATGCAAAGGGGAATAAACATATGGAATAGGTTAACTAGTGAGGTGGCTGAAACCATGTTATAAATAAGACTATAAATAAGTTCAAGAGGCATGTCGACAGGCTGCTGAGAAAAACAGAGTGGGGACTGAGGATATTAGGATGGGGGTGAAGGGACCCAAAAGGTAAGCTTATGATAAAGAGAAAATAAGATGGAGAAGCAGTCTGGTCTCTTTTTGTTCCAGCTGTGCTATGATTTAGAGGAAAGAGCTGTTTCTGACCAACACATCTGAACCAGCAGTGATCTGTCTGTTCAGCAAAAGGAAGATTTTGCCCATTAAATTGAAGGGTGTTGAAGAGATCCAGCAGCATGATGTAAGAAATAGGGTGTTACATGTCTCTGGTTTTGGAGCTGCTCTAAGGGGTGGATGAGGCTTGCATGATCAGAAATACATCTGGAGAGTGGGGATGTCTCTTGCACAGTATTCTGCTGAGAGGGGAGAGAGAGAGGGTACAGGGGGAAGGACCCTGGCTCTGGGGAGCACCTTGGTGAGGAGCAGTGGCAAATTGCAGAGACCCTTCTATAAAACCCTACTCTGCAATGACGCATGAAGAGGTCATGTTGTGATGGAGTGAGGTCTTTTTTTTTTTTTTTTTCCCAGTGTAACAGACCATTTTAATAACTCTGGACTGAAAAACCCCAGAACTTAAAACAAACTGGCAAATAGGAAATGCGTCCTGAACTTTGAAGAGGAAGATGTTTTTAAAATCTTCACATGGACAAGCATCCACTGGCCAAATGGAGTAAAGATCATAGACTATGATACTTGCAGATCTAGCCAAACTGATTTTATCAGCTATAGCAGCCACTTTTTGGGTTGCCATGGTGGAGAATGAGCTGGAAATATCCAGAGAAGCCAAAGTTTGATAAACCAGAATTTTAAGTCATGTTAATGGCAGTTTGCACTCCCAGGGAATACAGCTGATGGTTTTAGGGGATTTTTGTTGCTTATTGTGACAACAAACTCCTGATGTCTTCTCTGACTGCCTGGAGCCTGGCATCATTCACAACAGAAAGGAGACATTAGAACCCCTTCATTGCTTTCTTTGAAAATCAAGCTGTCCTGCTACCCAAGTGAACACTATAGACATCTATCTGTCTTACAAAGGTGACAGAGCATCTGTTCTGGTACCTGGGTTGGGACTTTCCTTTCCACCTTGGCCATTACAGGCCTTTCTGAGATTTTAGGCTGAAGAAAATCCAATTTTGGGATGTTATTGCAAATACTAATAACTACAATCTGAGCAGCGTGACCTAAGGGCCAAAATGTCTTTTGTGAAATTTGTTGGTGAAAACTGAGGCATTGAAGGATATTTACAACAATCATAGAATCATAGAATTGTTTAGGTTGGAAAAGACTCTATAATGATTGAGTCCAACCATTCACCCAGCACTGCCAAGGCCACTAGTGAACCATGTGCCTATGTGGCACATCATTTAAATACCTCTGGGGATGGTGACTGCACCACTACACTGGGTAGCCTGTTCCAATGGCTCTGGTGCCTGTGAATGCTGACATGCCTGAGCAAGTAGGTGTGGTTTTTGTGAGCTGCCATATTTTGTGACTTCCAAAATCCCAGTTAAGTTGAAATGCAGGCACATAAGTCCCTTTGCAGATTTGGACCTTGGAGCAAATGTTTTAGTTTAAAGATTTCCCTATATATGTCCAGAAAGTAACTTCATGTGATGTTAGCCTATAGACATTGTAGCTCAGTGAAAGCATCATCAGATGGTTCCTGAGAGTTAATTCATCCATTCATTATTAATGTGTGCCTGGAATTTCAATTTACCCTCATTAAAATGTGATTGATGGTAAAGATACAGCACATAAGAGTCACACTGCACCAGCTCTTTCTTTGCACTCAGCAGAAAAAGCCAAGAGCTGCTTCCTGAACAGCATCAGGCCTTTTGCTCTGCTTGCTGTGCAAAAGTGGGACTTTTCTGGTCTGTCTATAGAAATTGCCTTTCCTTTGCCTCTTTCAAAACCAAAATTGCTGCTACTTCATGGTCATGCTGTAAGTTGACAAAAATGGAGAGAAATGCAGAGAAAACATGAAATGTCAGGAATAGGCTTGCAGTTTTAATGAAGGCACAGTAAAAAAGATGCTCAAGGGGGGTGATGCTGATGCCCCATACCTTAAGCTGGTTACACAGAGCAATCTCACCATGCCTTGTGGTCACTGCCACCCTCCTCCTCCTAAGATCATGGGTGGTGATTTCCTGCATAGCCTGGCCAGGTTCCAAGCTATGCTCTGAGCCAAACCCTGGCCTGTAGTCACACAGGAGTTAAGGCCTCATTAGTTTCTTATTCCCATGTCAGCAGGCTGTTAGCAGGCTCTGAATTGGCCAGCTGGTTTCTGGAGGTGAGCCAACCGGCAGCAGCACAGGCTCAGTGCCCCACAGCAGGCACTGCTGCCGCTGCTAGAGATGCATCTCACATGTGTCCCATGATACTGGTCCCAGTTCTTCTCCCAGGGGATCCTGCTTCAGTTAAATTTCATAGTGGAGGGCCCAAGAAGTTCCATGCCAGACGCCACTGTCAGTCCAGGCTCCTGGGATGATGTTTCTCCACCAGCTATTTTTCTCTTCATCTGTCCCCTGCTCTCCAGATTCCCAGGTCTTCTGATCCAGAATAAATTTTTCTTGATTGCTTGGTTCCCTGGAGAGCTGTCTGTATTCTGCGTTTTGTGTTGGATGGTGCTCTCCTCTGTGAAGCAAACATCTAAAGAGTTGACTACTCTTTCATCTCTTGAGCCAAATTTTTCAGTGCTAAGTCAAAGCCAGCAGGGTCTAACCTGATCTTCATATCTCATTCTGGACAGCTCCAGCCTCAGCCTGCAAAGAACCACTCTTTTCATCTGGCACTAGGCACAAAATCCACTGGCAAGAGACTTTCTTTCCTTAGATGTGTTGGGGCAAGTACTGTTGCAAATCCTTAAAATTTAAGCTGTCAGGAAAGCTCTGAAATGCTTCTGAAAGGCTGAGCAAAACATTTCTCTATGGTTGTGCAACCTGTTCTTAGGGAAGGGAGAAAGGGAGAACTGCTGTGTCCCACCATGGTTGGAGTTTTTTCACCCGTTTCCTCTCCATCTTGTTCTTTTTTTTTTTTTTTTTTTCCTTAGAACTCCTCGGTAATATGGTCCATATGTTTATTATCCTCCAGTGAAAGTGACGCCAGCATTCACATCGCACACTTCTACAATGTCATGTTTTCCCAGCATGCAGCATTTTGCTAGGAGGAATTTCAAGCCTTTTCATAATTTCCAAAGTTGGCAATAGAATCACTGCCTCCCCACTGCCTCTTGCAGTGAAAATAAACTCCCATTTCCTTTACATTCCCTCATACCAATACCCAGGAATTTCCGAATGGTTTGTGTCATTTGTTGCTTGTTCCTCAGGGCAACTGCAGAGTATCCAAGACAAGGCCACAGATCACATATACAGGTCTCTAGGTGAGATGTAGCCATTCCTTAGCAGAGCAAAACCTCTTGTTGAGCCTGATTTACATACTGTGCCTCCTGCATCTTGACACCATCTCAGTTGCTTTATTTTCTGTAGTGTTGCAGATGGGTAAGATTTTCTGCCCTGGGAAATGAATGGCTTCCGATGCTGCATGAAGAATATGGGTGTCTGGATCTTTTACTTCACTCTTTGTTATCTTTCTGTTTCCTTGTGGTTCAGCCGACAATATGATTGCTAAGCACCCTCCAGTCTTCCATGTGGTGAGGTGGTGATGGGTTTGGTAAGGATGTGAAATTACAGATTCAGAAACATAGGGACATTTTTCCAGGCTGACTTCAAGCATTCACTGAGTCTCATCATGTCCCTCATTCAGGCAAAATTCCAGCTCAGGACAGCAAGCTTTTACAGAATTAGATTTTACTCTGTCCCAGAATTAGATTTTACCATGCCCCTATTTTGGAGGGATGGGTTCTGCAATGGTGGGAACTTACAAGGGAGTTTTTGTGAGTCTCAAGGCATTCAGTACCACTTTCTGTAAAGCTATGAACGCTTGGCAGAGATTATGTGAAACTTACCACCAGGAAAATAAAAATACAAAGACTGTAGGAGCTAAGCAATTAAACAAGAGGAGAGAATCCAGGGCCTGTTTATGAAGAAGTTTTGCAAATCCCAGTTAGAAAAGCTCAGTAATATTTTGGGGTAGGTGAAACAGAGACTTAATAGGAAGAGAATAACCAATATACTGTGGAGGAATTGTTCCTAGCCAGAAGTCTTGAGAAGAGGGGATCAAGTACAACATTTCATTCAGAGACAGAAGAAATTGTTGCTGAAAGCAAAGGTATCAACACTCTGTCTGAGTAGCCTTACGGATTGTTGTTCATTCTTGTTAATAACTTTGAACAAAGAGAATTCAACAGAAATTTCAACAGGAAGAGGCATTTCTTCCAGACCTGCTCTGCCATGCTGGAAGCTCAATATAGATTTGAGTTATTTAAGTCATACAACAGAAACCTGAGTCATACAGAAGACCTTCCTCTCAGATTCTCTGAATCACAGAGTTCAAATGTTCTCGGTATCAGCTGTGACTTGAGGTATGCCTAAATTTTATTAACTGTTTCTTCAGGCTTTTTACCTGAGCTATCACAGTCTGAGATGGGAGCATTATCCCAATGCCTTCATTTTGAAGAGCTGACACTTTTTTCTTTAGCAAAAAAAAAGGAGGCCAAAGTAGGGGATGTGATGAGCCCTATCGTAAGGTGGCAGTTTCTGTCCTGGCTCTGAAGGTGTTTGATGGTTGCATTGTGCTCTTTAATTTTTTTACAGGTGGATAATAAGTGTACACTGTTTCCTTGTGGAGTGTAGGAGCTACAAGATCAGGACAAAATGCTTTCAACTTCTTGATGTTTTCTTTTATGTATGATAATGAACTTTCACCTCGTATTAAGACCATCTGACCAAAAATCTGTGATGTATTTCTTTCTCCTGAAGTTATAACAGTCAATGAACCAACCTTGTGTTGAGTATAGTACAGCACTGAAAAACAGCAAGCAATGACATTCCTTCCTTTGTTATTTCAATAGCAATTCTGGTTAAGACCCTTAGAAGGTCTCCACCTTTTCTCTCTTGTCTGTATTGTCCAATGGTAGTCTGTACCATTTCCATGATTAGGAAGTGTCTACTAAGGTAGACCCAAACTCTTTGGGCAATGAAATAGTGAAGAATCCTGTTTAGCATTTATTTTACACTGTACTTGAGCATTTGTTAAAGCCATCATGCAGAAGGAAATTTGTCTAACTTGAACAAAACCAGAGAAAAGCCAGTTTTTATGTTTCGGGTAGATTCTAAAGTTGATTAAATATTTGCTGATCTCAGAAAAATGGAGTTCTTTTGCATTGCAATGAGTCTTCAAGTCAAGAAGCAGAGGAAGTGGGGAGATGTGCTTTGAGCTGTCTTGGAGGAGTCAGATTCAGTTTAAACCTCTGGATTCCCCATTTATTGTAACTGGTTTCCCAAAGAGTGAGGTCTTCTTTGAATTACACAAGCAGATATCTCCTAGCTTGCACCTTCACTTCCAAAAGGACTCTGGAAAGATCTCATTTTCCAAAAGTACTGAAGGAAGCTCTGGATACTTAGCCCTATATTGATTTTATACTCAAGGAATGTTTTAAACTCATCATGGACATTTTATATTCATGGAGTGTGAGTTTTCTGTGATACAGCTCTAGGTGAATATTGATTTTGTATTGCGCTCTGCAAAGTTGCACCTCTCTTGCACTATGGAGAGGAAAAGTCTCAGATTAAAGCTGCTATAAGAAAATTCAGTCATGCAATTCATGTGTATATGGACTTGCATAGATTATGGCCATGCTTTATCTGCTTGATTAAAGCTTTCTTCCTTGCCCTGAGAGCTGGCTGCAAAGGAGACACACAGAGGCATGTGTGAGTGCATACTCACAGCCAGCTTGTTTTGTTGCTGTCTCACCATAGTTCATTCTGCATTCACACACAAGACTGTGTCTGCATGTACAAAAAATCAGCTGGCAAGGGAAGGGAAATCTAACCTGACATGAAGACTTAGATGCTTCCTTGGAGCATGGCAGCTCCAAGCAATCTGTTAAGGCTGCCCCCTAATTTTGGGCCTTCATGTGCAGTGGTACATCTCATTCCTGGCAAGTGAAGAAGCAGTCCTTAGGTCTAGGTGTTAGTGGCACAAGAATGAATGCATTGGATTTCTGTTTCCATTTGCCTGCAGACGTGGATGAAAATCTGAAACAGCACCTGCTGACTGTCAAATCTGAATGAAATTGGTGGGGGTGGAAAAAAAGTGGGAAGACAAAATCTGCTGCCACTTTTGCCCATATTTTATCTTTGGCACTCAGCTATTTGGTAAAATCATCAGCTGTCTGGGCATCTGCCTGTTGCTTAGCAGCAGAACCGCTCTCCTGATGCTCTAGAGGACTCTATCTGGGGACATCTCAGAGGAAAGGATGGGTCCATTACTCTCAAACAGTGGATTCCTTTTTTTTTCTTTATCCATGAATTAGAACAACAAGTAATTTACAGAGAAAATACCTTGTTCCTCGGTAATTCACTTTAGGGCTGTATAGAAAGTCTTGATGTCTTATTTAGAGTACTATGTTATTCACAAAATTTATCTGGGTCTTCTTGTTGCTGACGCTATCATGGGTGAATGTTTGCACATTGAATAAGACGTATGTGTCGTTCTGGTTTGTTGATAGTATCGTGGGTCAATATCTGTCAGTGGATGGTCGATAATTTGTGCTTTGTGTTATTACTTGGGGGAGAGGGGAGGTGTTCAGAAATTCAGATAACACAATAAATAAGTAGGCATGTGGATATTTGTTTTGTTCTGCATTGACATCCAGCTAAGCCAGAGGTACCACTCTATGGTTTTCAGTGCAGCACTGGGTGATGGGCTATGAGGATGGCACAGAAGAAACAGTACAGAGGTATGTGTTGGCTCTCAGTGCAGTGCTCCAAAGTCACTTACACCATCATCCCATTCCTGAGCACACCAGAATAGTCATGGGCACTCAACTAATTGTAAAGCACTTTCTGCCTTGGCAGTCTTGATCAGCCAAGCCCCATTTTGGAAGACAGACATGCTTTCATGCACAGCTGGATCCAGTGGCTCAGCAGCCGAAGGAGCAGATGATCTCTGCTGAATAATTTGAAGAAGACACATGGCAGCATGGGACTGGGCAGGAACAGAAATTCAGCCTGAACAGAAATTCAGATGGCACAAATCACCAACTTGTTATGAACAGAATTGAAATCACATCCTGTTTGCTCTACTCTGCTGCATCACCTCCTTTTGGAAAACCTCATCCAACTTCATCCAGTTGTCAGATCCAGTGCAGCTGCTTCACTTTCTGCCTCCAAATTCCTACGGGATGATCTCAGTACAAGAGGTGCTCTTCCATAATGTCCTATGCCCCGTGGCTGGACCTGGACAGTGCAACCTCAGCCCTGAGCATACCACTTCTGACTCCCGCTGGAGCTGAGCACCACCCTGGCCTGTGGTAAATGCCTGCAACTCAGCTTCCTTCTGGTGGAGTTCACTGCCAAACAAATTAGAAAATTCAGGGACTTAGAACCGTAGCATCATTAAAGTTGGAAAAAATCCCTGAGATCATTGAGTCCAACCATTAATCTAACTGTACTTTGTCACACAGTTTAGCTGGGGAGATTGTCAACTACATTTACCTCAGAGACCAAAGGTTGCAGAGAGCCCTGGCTTGGGCCCAGTCACTCTTCTGCACTGCAGTCCCAGTGCAAGCAGTCAAAATCTGCCTCTCAGGCTCCCTGCCGTCTCTCATCCCTGTTTCCTATCTATGCTCTTCATGAGATGTACCTCCCTTGGAGCAAACATTTACAAAGTGCCTCTGTGTGAACCCACCACTAGTCCAGGAGCCAGTCCCAGCCCTGTGCTCCAACTCACACAGGTCCCAACATAACTCCTGTTGCCTTTCTTTGGAAGAAGAGTCCCCAGTATTCTTTCTTACACTTTACTTTTTGAATGTGTGACCCAATCTCATAATATTTTTTGGCTCTGATGGCCAGAACACCCCTTCGTGTTGGCCCTGCTATAGCAGAGCAAACAGGAGATGAATTTAGACCCGAAACATGGCAAACAGGGTGGATGGACGTTAGCTTTCTTACCCAGTTATTCTGGGATGTGTTGGCATCAGTTCAAGCAATGTCTTGCTCAAGCTGGACATTCCTATCTACTTCTGTAAAGTTAGTGGGTAATGTTACACAGCACTGAGGATAGATTCAAGGCCCAAATGATTCCTGTGTTGTAAAGAGGTATCTTGAACTTCTGGCACTAGATCTGACTGATGGCGCCTGTTTGAGCTGCGTCTGTTGCTGTACACCAAGGCTCACCTCTTCCAGCTGGCACAGTGAGATCTGGCTGCATTTCGTCTTCTTTGCACCTCATCAGCAGCAAAGATGATGCTGGAACCAATTTAGGTGGTGATGTGGTAGACAGCTCATGAGGCAGAGCAGGATGTTGGGAGTGGCTCTGCATCTGTCTCCCATCACGGGGTCTGGCTGGGATTTTTCATCTGGCTATGGGAAGAGCAAAGCTTAGTGAGTGAGGAGCACATGCGCCCATGGTGCACAGTTGTGCCTGGGGTTGCAGCTGGGGAGGGAACAGCATTTAATGAGCAAGGTGGGGTGTTGCAAGAGCTGAGCTCTTCTTCTGGGTCTGTGTCACTCGTGAGATTTTTATCTGTTTTTTCAGCCTAGCAGAGCCTTAGGTTCTTTCTGCAGTTGTTGAAGTGCATAAGAGTGGTCTCGGTGGGGTGTGGTGCAGCTTAGCATTTGGAAAGAGGTGTGAGGCTGGTTTATTAGTGAAGAGAGCCTTAGAAAATTCGAAGCATTGTTATAACCCTTATAACCCTTCAAACCCTTCAAACCATTGTTATAACCCTACAGAGTAACTGAAGTTGGAAGGGACCTCTGGGGGTCACCTGTCCAACCTCTCACACTCAAAGCAAGGTAACACTTGCTTCTTGTGCTGCTGGCTTCCGGCACTGTCTTTATGGGTTGTGCATGGTTAAGTGCATTTGGAATTTTTGCAAAATTCGTTCCATTGCTTGTCTGGTTTGCATCTCTTCTGAGTTTGAGAGAACTTTTTGGGCTGAATGGTGCCAAACTGTGGAGTGGAGTCTTTCCTCTGCACACTCTCTGGTCCATGGACAAATGCCTGGAAAACAACCTGATTCACATCAGATTTCAAGCCTGTAGGTCCTCGGAGGGACATGATTTATATCTGAGGGCTCTGGTGTATAAGGGAGATTGCACTACATGCATGGAGATATTCGAGTCATGTAAGGGCCAGCTCCTAAACTGGACAAGATGCCACCTATTTGGCTTTGCTGGGGTGCTCTGGGCTATCAGCAGCCCTTGGCTGAGCACATGGATGCTGAGAGGCTCCACTGTCCCAGAAGGAGAGCAGAGGTGAGCAGATGGAGGAGGTAATACCAACATCCAGGAGTCTGTCCACCACAACCACACCTCCAATGCAACTGCAAGCCTTAGTCCACAACCAGACCTGCTGAGGAGTGCCCTAGATTTGAGAGGGTCCTATGGAGCAGCCTGGCCTGAGAGCCTGGGGCAGGCCTTTACCCTCCTCTTCACATCTGTTTGCTGGGCTTTGGAAACTTTCCTCCAAACCACACCCTCTTAGAAGCCCTCAGACATTCCTTCAACCCCAGTTTAAATAATAATGCAACTTTTTTGGTAATCTCTTTCCTGCCCAGCACCTCATCAACAGGGCATAGAGATTATGTCTGCTTCATGTGGTCAGGCACCCTTTTCCATTTTTTTGCAATCTATAAAAGCCTAAGAGGAGAAAGCTATCTGTGCCACTGCTTAATCCTCAGTCTCCAATTCCCACTATCGGCACTATCAGTGAGACTTTTCTCTCTGCCACCCTGTTGCAGAACAGCAGATAACATAATCCTAAATCCCAGGTACAATTTTGACCCTTCTGCTGTGCTGCTTTATTTTTGAAAGCAAAGTCTCTTGCATCAGATGAATCACAGCTGGTAATATTCTCCTTCAGCCTATATTTCCTTAGCATCAAACCAAACCCCATGTGCTTTCTGCCGTCTTATTTTCTGAAACTATTTTCAGTTTTCATTTGAAAATGTCTTTTAATGTGGCTATGCATGTAAGGCTTTCTGGTAAGAGGAATCAAAAATATTCCATGACGTGTCTTTCCCTTCTGAAAAGCTTTGATTTATGGCTAAGAAGAATTATTCTTGCTGCCCATAAAATAATTTTTCCAGCATGTTGCTTACAGACAGGGTAAGATTACTTCCAAATCCAGATAGCTGTGGATTTATCAAGCCATCTAAAATGCATATACACATATGCATAAAAATATTCAGTGGGTCATTTTTTTTCTGTTACATTGAGTAAATTCAATCAAATTCATTAAGTTTCCTTGGTTTATTACCAATGGATTTGAGACTGGGATATGTTCAAGGGACTGCACCTGTGCAGGTATTACAGTGATCACCTGAGCTTCTCTTAGAACAGATTTTTTCTCTGTGTGCTGATTACCAAGCAATAATAATGTTATATCATTTATTTTATGTTGACATATTTGGTTTATTTGATATTAAAATACTCTCACAAACATAATGTCTGCTTTAGTTGCATACAATAATTTTAGGAAAGTACTTTCATTCTTAACTGCATTACAGTAGAAGCACATGGTTCATAGTGGCAATTTTTTGAAAAATCCCAAATGATTTGAGTCTAAGCTGTATGGAAAGTTATGATGAGCCAATGTCCAAACTCTCATGAGTGCTCATGACACACCTATTCAGGGAAAGACAGCGGGTGAACTTCATGGTTTAATGCACTGTGTAGAAAGTGTATGTGGAGGCCTCTGTCACAAAGGAGCAGCTACAGCACTGGGTTTTCATGGAAGCAGTTGTGACCCTGCCATCTCCAGACATGAAGGCTGGATTGCAATTTACAAACAGTATTCTCTTTTATGTGCATGCAGGTGTAAAACTTGTTGCACAAGTAGTAGTGTGCATAATTGTGCACCAAGGTTAGGAAACTATTATTTTTGCCCAAACATCTCCAGGTTATCATGCCCACCTGACAGTGTTACTGCAGAGGCAGGAGCTAGAGAAAAGTCCCCATATGTCACAGGCTGGGAATTAAGAATCTTGAAACCACACTGTTTGCTCTGAACCTCCCTGATCTCAGGCTGCTGCTCCTTAAACGGTTCATGCTGCCTGTGCCCCTGGTACACTGTGGGCTGCAGGAGCTCAGCAGATCCAGGCTACCATGGTTAATCCTGGAGGTGCCAATGGCACCTTCCAGTCCAGGTCCTGGCTTGTGTGGTCTCTGCTCTACCAAAAAAAAGAACCACGAGAGCAAATAAGTCCTTTCCTAAATTATCTTGGATTGCTGTGCAGAAGGGTTTGACTTGTAAATTAGATAGCAATTTAGAGGAAAACCTGGCCTTGTATTCCTTGATGTGGCCACATGCTGCTAATAGGGTGTTGTGTCCCGTGCACACTGTGGTGACTAATGGTACCTCCTGCCCCTGCAGCTGCCCAGAATCAGTGGCTGCTGGAAACCCTCCCTAAGCCCTGAGCCAGCTCCATAAAATGGGAGCAAAGTTTGGCTGCTTTAGAAAAACCACCCAAAATGGCTTCTGCATCCCTAGAATCTCTCCTTCTTAACACGAAATTATTACTTACGCAGTTCGAAGGCCTCTTCTGAGTCAAGTCAAATAAAGCACTAGAACTGTACTCATGATTTCCTGAACTTGTTTGGATTATTTCTAGTTCTGAGCACCTGACTTGCTATGGTCCTCATGCATCTAAAGGCTGTGCTGTGCTTCTGTTGACATCTGTCAGGTTACTCACATGAAGATCTCTAAAGCTTTTCAGTGACTGGAAGATCTTTCTGCCTTCTTCTCTTTGTAGAAAGAGTTTGTCAGTAAGTGCATCATACGTGATTATAAAACCTCCCACCTTCTGTTTTGGGTCTTTCAGGGTGAAACTAAAACAAGCCACACACAACAGTGTCTCTTTGGGATGTCAAACATTATTTTTTTCCTCTGTAGCAACAGGAGAGGAAGAGGCAGTGACAACTGATGGAAGAGGAATTTGAGCAACTGGAGTAGGGTAAAACCCAAGAAAACAGTGAAGCTCTGGTAGATTTTCTCTGCACTCTGGAGTCTGAATAATTTTTCCATCCCTCAAAAACACTCATGGAAGGGAGGTGTTTTTTGCCCTGTTTAACTGTAACAACAAGCATGCTGTGAATCAAAGGTGCTTCCAAGAGCATCTGGAAATATTTCCCACCCCAAACAGAGACTGGTGATGCCTGCTGTGACTGCTTTGTAGCGTCCAAAAAAAAAAAAACCAAAACGAAAAGAGAGAAAAATGTAGGGGAAAAGAAACTCAGCTTGGAGATTTTCATTGATGTGGTGGCAGCAGGTGGAAGAACAAGGGCTGGATGTTGGGCAGCAGTGAATACCCCATGGTGACACCAATGTGTGCTGCTGTGAATGCAACCCCATTGGTCCTGAGCAGCTGCTTGACTCTGTGATGGGTAACACAGGGGTTTTTTTCCAGCTGTCCCCGTGTCTTTTCCGACAGTCCTGATGCCTTTTCCAACAGGAACAGCACAGTTAAGAGAAAAGCTTGATCTGTGGAACCCATTGCACTGAAGGATGATTACCACCTGGTAGGCCGTGTACTGACTGGCCGCTGGGGGGACCCCCCAGGTTTATAGTTATTGTTGAGTCCAGTTGCTGGAAATGTCATTCCCTTCTGTATCCAAACCGTCTCTGCTTTGGAGATGCAGTCTGATCCTGGGACTGTGTTGCTTCCCCAGGGAGTTCGGGGCGGTTCTAATCTCTCCCCTCACCCTCTCTTAGTTTAAAGGGGGTAAAGTTTTATTGTCACAGAATAACAGAATTAACTAGGTTGGAAAAGACCTTTGAGATCATTGAGTCCAACTTGTGACCTAACACCATCTCATCAACTGAACCATGATGCTAAGTGCCACATCCAGTCTTTTTTTTAAAAACTTCCAGGGACGGTGACTCTGCCACCTCTCTGGGCAGTCCATTCCAATGGCCAATCACTCTTTCTGTGAAGAATTTTTTCCTAACATCAAGCCTAAACTTCCCCTGATGAAGCTTGAGACTGTGTCCTCTCATTCTGTCACTGGTTGCCTGGGAGAAGAGACTGACCCCCACCTGGCTACAACCTCCTTTCAGTTGTAGAGAGTGATAAGGTCTCCCCTGAGCTTCCCCTTCTCTAGGCTGAAGTGTGTGAAACTGCAAGAACTTGCTGTTCAGTTGACATGCTCTGACACATATTTTCTATATGACCTTAGTTCAGTTATTTGATCTCTCAGTGTTTCAGTTTCCCATGGGAATATTAAGACTTCCCTTACCTTGAGGATGTATTCCTTATTGTCTGTGAGGGTCTAAGAGATCATGGAAGAGATGGATGCTACATGACTTGGCACCTATGTATGCTATGAACAGCTCCCAGCAAGTTGCTGCTTCTCCCTTTCTTTTCTGTAAGCACGTACCTCACTGGTGAAGCTTGGTGTTCAGCCAATTCTGGTTTCAGTAAGTTTTTAAGAGCTGGTAGATATGGTCATCTAATGGTGCCAGTTTTACAGAGCAAGATTGCCTTCAGAAAATGCATTACCTTGATGGCAGGCTCACCAGTGAGTCACAAATCTTGTCTTTGAGGGCACGGGTAATTCACCCCAGCTGCCAGAGGTGCTCCAATACTGCCTGGTGCTCCAATTCTTTTACTTGCTGCCCCTCTGACCAGGGTAGGTGGTGTATATTGCTCTTTCATGGACAGTGTCAAGTAGTGTACATAGGGCCAGGGGTTTTTATGACTTGCTACATGAAGAAAACCTGAAATTTTCTGAGCCGAAGACAGAACAACTTCTGTGAGTAAACAAATGCTGGTCAGCACAGGCTGTTCACTTTTGCTCGCTTCTTAGTGGTAAACTCCAAGCAAAAGCCTCAGAGAGTGATATGTGAAGAATAGGTAAAGACATAATACAGAAGAGAAGAAAAATCATGCGTGTGTCTGTCTGTTGAGATGTATTTATTAGCAGTTTCATATAATTTTATATTTTCCAAAGTATTTCAGATATATGGTATGATATAAAAATATAGACCCTCACAACAGTGTTATAAATGATTGGAAATTACCAGCTGGGAAGTTTGTCATCTGCAATACATAGCACAATGGAAGCGTGTTATATTAAAAAAAAAATCTAAATTTATAAAATAAAACAATAAAAAAGAAACTCTTGTCAGAAGCAATCTGTTTTCCAGGAATATTCTGGATGTAAAGTGGAAATTTATAAACCCTGCAGTGTGTGCACAGAAAATGGATGAAAACACAAGCCGCTGGTTGTGCTGCATCCAAGCCATGTGTACAGCATGGACTGCTTCCAGCCAGGGATCCAGCAGTGCTGCCGTCCTCCTTTCCAAAACTTCAGAAGACTACACTTCCCTGGTGGGGTTTACATGGGTACAGGACAGATGTTTGCTAGTCAGCAATTGGCCTGGCTAAGCTTTGGATGTGATTCTGATTTTTCTTTTCTCTTTTTACCCTCAGAGACTTGGAAATAAGTGAATTTAATTCAGACGAAGATGCAAAGAGCTGCTGTTCATCACAGAAGAAGTAGATATTTGCACTTATGTGAAGGTAACTAGATTTTTGAATAACATGTATTTCAGCACAATTGTGCATTTGTGGGAATTCAACTCCTGTTTTTGTGCCAAATAACCAGACATCTGTCAATTGACATAAAACTGAATGTGTTTGACTTAATAAGTAGCAGGCTGTTGTTGTTAGGACCTGCCGCCCAGAGAAGCTGTGGCAAATGCTATGCATTTGCCTATTGGTAACTGTTGATACATGTGCCAACAGCAATAACAAGGCTAATCAAAATGGCTCATGGAAAGATGAAAAAATTCCCAGACTTGCATCCCAGGTTTGGAAACAGGCAGCATCTACAGTTCTCACGTTAGCCAACACACAGAGGGATGTGGAGTGAGAGTGTAAAGGGAGAGTGATGAAAAAAATACTTCACAATGCACTTCACCACCACTACCTAGTATGGTGGTGGGATAGTGGGCCCACTGACTTGACCAGTAAAGACTCATGTGAGTAGAAGCCAGAGGCTTGACTGGGGCAAGGATATAAACTTGCTTGTCTTGGCCTAAACAGATCAGTGCTGGTGAATTCCATTCACAAAAAGAGGGATACCCAGTATTTTAATTCAATGGGAAGCTTGATGTAGAAGTCCTTCTATTTTATGGCATCCTTGAACTATCTGATTTTTCTAGTCTCTTAACCATCTGCTAGTCATTAATATACCCTTGGAAAGCCAGGAATTTCTTTTCCCCCAGAAGATGCATAACTTTCCATGCTTCTTTAATTCTTCACAGAGCCTCCAAGAAAATCTCTCCCAGCTACTTGGTAAAAATTATTTTCAGGGCATAGATTTACTGCTGAAGAATAATTCAAGCTTTTCCTTCCACGCAGGCATCTTCTGTGAGGCCATGGCAGCAGTCTGTTTGCTTGGGTGAAATAAGTGCACATGGCCAAGGAGTTGTCAGTGAGGGCAGCCAATGACAACCACCATCTGAGCTTGGCATCACCTCCTTTCATAGCCAGTGAAGAGAAATACTGAATACTGGAGTGTGAAACATCTGCCCTAATGTAGCCATCTGTCTTAGGACGAGGTGGATCAGGGCCCTATTCTTCCAGATTGACTATAACAGAAGAGTATTGCAATTAGTGGGATGGATGACAATGCTTCAGGAGCCTAATAGGAGACAGGATGGACATCTCTGACCACTTCTGTTGGAGAAGAAGCTACTTCTACTATATATGACAGGTCTGAAAAGGATCAATGACAGCTTTGGGTTCAAGTGTGCATGAAAATGTAGCTGTTCTCCTGGATAGTTGATGACACAGTGACCTCAAGGCTGGAACAAAATCCTGTTGTAAAACAAAGATGGGAAGAGATGCATTAGTGGGACTGAGAGTGGATTTGTTCAGTCCAGTTCGAATATACTAAAAATAAGCACAAACAGTAATGGTTAGAAAGATATTAATGTTATGGACTTCTTTCCTTGCTATCCATTCTCTGCCTAAAATGTGTTTGGTGTCATTGGCCAAAGTCAGACGATATCACCCAAGCTAATTCTGAGTTAATGAGCAACATGGGCACTCCTCTAGGGATTTCAGGTGGCACAGCTGTGAAATATTTACTGAGAGAAGGACCAATGCTGTTTCAAAATAGTCCAAAGAAACACATCAAATCCAATTTTTGAAATGCCAGGACTATGTCCCCTGCATACCAGTGTATTTTCTGCACTCACTTTTTTTTACAGAAGTAGCCCAGGGTTGGGGAGGGGAGAAAAAGTAAAAAACCCAGTAAAGGCAAAAGTGGGATAATTTGATGCATCTATATAAACCCTGTATTTGTTACATTTTAGCTCTGCATTTTTTTTCTTTTTTTTTTTTTTTCTGGAGATGGAAAATTTTGTTCTTGCAATTTATAATCTTGCAATATTACCTTTACATGAAACTGGGGAAGGTGGAGGGAAGATAGGGAATGCATTTCTGGTAATATCTAGCTGCTTTCGTTAGATCACACTCTAATTCCCAATCTTTGTATTCCACAGCCTTATTTACATTACATTATCATTTCATTTATGGGCCCCTTGGAGCTCTCAGTCACTTTGGGGAGCTCTCTAAATTCGCCTTTCATCACGTATTAATGAAGTGTTAATAGCTCACCCAAGCCATTTTTGAGCAAACACCATGTGATGTGTTTGTGTTGTGCAAACAGCCCATGTGCTTTGCTAATACATGACCAGTGGGGACAAGGCATATGCCACGTCCTTGCTAATTTCTTCTTCCTTTGCTTGCTTTGCTTGCACATGGCATCCCAGCCCTTTGGAGGCCACTGCAGACCTCTCTGCAGCAAAACTGAACTGAAGCTCTGTGCACCACATCTGGTAGCAGAGGGCAGGATAATGAAGCAAAGTCATTGAAAACTGGGCAATTCCTGGAGGCTGGCTTAAGGCAGGAGATCTGCTGGATATGCACACAACTGGCAGCTGGTTTGCTCCACAAATGAGGTAGAGCATTGCCTGGAGGACCAAGGGTGGTGGACTAACTGCTGCTGCCCATCGATAGAGCTGGAGATCTGAGCCTGTGCCACACTCTCCAGTGCGCTTAGGGTTTTGGAAATCTTGACTTGCCTATTACTGCTTGTCCTTTAGCAGTTAATTCTTTTAGTGTCTTTGCCTGGTGAGTTCTTCCATCCAAACAAAGAGCAAAAATTTTTTTTAAATGATCCTGGTGAATGAATTGAGCTGGGTAAAAAATGGAAAATGTACCACCTTATGTACATAAAATGTACATACTTCTTTCTTCTTTGCTATTTTTTTCCCAAGATGAGCAAGTGTCAAATGCAGGGGGGGACATCTAACCCTTCTTTTTGCCAATCCCCACTATGAGGGAGCGTTTGATCACCTTTTTTTCTTAGGGAGTCAGGAACCATTCTTTTTTCATATTCCCTTCTGTGTTGCCTCTTGTGCAGTCCCCAGTTCATGTGGGTTTGCTGAAAAGGAGCTAGAGGTGAGGAAGGAATAGGAAACTATGTAAAATGTGCTGCATTTTCTTGCCTTCTCTTTTTTTGTCTTCAGCTGCTGCTGGACACTTTCTGCCATGACCTGGTAACACTTGGATTAGTGCTCCTGAAATACAGAGAAGAGTAAAATCTGATACTCTGGGGGATATTCTCCTGGGCATCACGCTAAGCAAGTAAGCTCTTGCAGGATCAGGCTATTACCTTCATGCAAGTGATGGGAAAAGGCATGGGGATGTATTTTAAAAACACACTTTCGGGAAGAACTTATTGACAGGTCCTTAATAAATGCTAAATAAATGCTTGTTTCAGATGTCATTGTAGGGTGAGAAAGGAGGTAATAAGGCTTCTGCAGAAGATTTTAATGTTCCTAAAACCATCTTTCCTAAGGTATCCTCAGCATCTGCTGGCTGCCAAGGCAGCAGGAGAGGGCAGCAGGGGGCTGTGGTGGGGGTAATGAAGACTCTCGTTGTGTGTAATTGACCCTGATCACTTGGAAGGTCTTGGAGAGACAGCACCTTCTAGATGAGCAGACCTTGTTACTAATTCAATGTTCCCGTTAGCCAGGGATGACATTTACAATTCCCTCCAAAGGACAGGGATGTGTTTCTTGCAGCCTTTGCAGTCTGGACCACACTGTGTTGCAAGATCCATCACAGAGCTCAGCTGAAGGGATGTGGTAGCTTTTAAACATATTCAAGAAGCACGGTGCCTCTTTTTTTTTTTTTTTTCTTTTCCCTAATGAAACTCCCAGAAATTCTCTAGGATATGTGATAGGATGTGAACCTCTTACTGCTGACCTTTTAATAACAATAAAATCACTCAGTGGTGCACTTTATTTTGATTTATCATTGCACAACGTAAAGGGATTATATATCAAAGGAGGCACTGAAATGATAAGACTAATAAGAAGAGACCAGAGGAAGATGGGGAATAACTAGAAGAAGTTTCATTGGTATTTTCAGTCAAAAAAGATAGGAAACTATGGCTTATCTTGAATAGCCTTGGGAAGACTTTTTTTTCTCCTTTCCAAAAGCTGAAAATGCAGATATCATGTCAAAATAAACTCATATTCTAAAAAAATGTACAGGCTAGGTAGAATTTATCTCCAGTAATTGGAGTACTGGACATTTTCTGCAGGCTTCAGCTATGTTATTTTTTGCATTTAAATTATTTTCAAAAAAATAGGAGATTTATCCACAGCCTTCATGTATTTTGATTTTATTTCTTTTTTATTATCTGAGCAGTTTGATCCATTGGCATAGCAAATACCAAAAGTTAGACTGATAAACACTTCAAGATTTTCTTTTAAGAGACAATGAGAGGGAATTTTTTTTTATTGCTCAAAATGTCCTGTTTTACGCCCCTTACAAACGTTGGTAATAAATGTTGGGAGGTGTTTTCATGTCTCCACAAGTGATTTGTATAGGGTCTGCTGCTCGAGAGAGATTCCCAGCTGAGGTGGGGCAATTTCTATTGTCTTTGGTATTGCAGCAGGGGCTGAGGGCCCTGGCTGGGGCTGGATGCTGTGCAGTGATAAACTGTCTCGCCAGTGGATCTTGCCATGGGGCACAACCTGGCTGTGTTGGTGTGGGTGGGTTGTCCATCTCTTACCACAAAGCACATCCACTGTTGAGTCTTTGGGCACAGTGTGGAGCACCCACAGAGTGCCAAGGAAATGATACAGAGGAGAACATCATGGTTTGGACTGAAGTGAAGCTTGCCAGTGCTCAGCATTTTTTCTGTCCTCCCCAAAAGTGTCATGGCACATAGAGAGGGCAGACACTGAGCGAGACTGGGCAACCAGAGATACCCCAGCAAGTCCCTCTGTGCCTGGTGGTGAGCCAAGGCCAGGAACAGAGCTGGGCTGGTCCCAAAGGTGGACACACAAGAGCCAACTTGCTTCTGCAGTAAGAAGCTGAAGCAGACAAGTGGCAACCACCATATATGGACCAAGAACACGATTGCCAAAGTGACATGTATGGCAACCAAAATGATTTGTGAATTTGAGTTACGTTTGAATAGATTCAATAAGAATTTCCAGAAAAACTTTGGGATATCAAAACATGACTTTTCTTTCCTTTATAGATTGCTGAAAGTGAGTGTTTTTACATATATAAGTGATATTTAAAGAAATCCTCATTCTATAAACAGCCTTTTGGTCACAAAGATTGACTTGTGGTAAAAGAAAAATTTTTGAAACACACCAAATCATTCTGTACAAAACTGAAGGCTTGGAGTGAGCTTTTTATTGTTGTTCAGACAAAAAGCAGTCCAAACTCTCCCAGTTCTACCTGATCTCCTTTCTCCTCCACTTTTTTCAGCAGAGCAGCGACTGCAACTGGGAGGTTAAAATTCAGCTCATCAATGTAGACATGGAAGGTCCCCTAGTCCAGCCTCTTTCTTCTACTATAAGCCTTAGAAATTACTAACCATCAACATTTCATCAGTTCAGGGATCTGGATGGGAACTTGCAGTAACTGTCTAAAAGCAATACTGGCTGTGCTGCAAGACAGCCTTCCTGAGGGTGTTTTGGGTGCAGCTGCTGTGGTTAATTCAAGTGCTGATTGTGACTGTTAGGCCATATAACCTGACCAGTCACTAATGTCACAGCTGGACTGTAGTCCACTGTGTGCCTAGAAAGGAGTAAATCAAAGGAGACTGTGAAAAGAAGGAAAACAAACAGGAATGAGGTCTCAAAACACATGGAAGAAGGTCTTGTAAGGACAAAAAGAAATGAATAATCCTGTTCTTGAGAAGTTCACAGGCAGGTGTAAAATGTGTGTTAACAGGGCATTGGAAGGTCACCCACACTGGGATGAGGAGGAGGAGGTAGGCAGCAGCCAGAGCTGGAGAAAAGACCTAGATAAGGATAAATGTGGTAAAAGTGTTTGAGCAAGTACAAGTGAGGCTCTGATGTTCATTGCAGTCCCAGTTGAAATGGGTACTTCAGCTCATTCCTGAATGAGGACCTTTATGAAAGACATTTTGGGCTTTGCAATTTCATCCTGTTGGCTGGTTTAGGAGTCAAATTCCTCACAGCATGTTTCTTGTTAGGAAGCTGGAGAGCATTTAGTTTCTTATTGCAGGAAGGGAAAATAAAATATGAAGAGGAAAAGCCTGAGTTCAAAAGGTTGGGTTTGGTTTCCTCTATCAAGCTCATCAGACTTCATTTTACTGTAGAGCCAGTTCATCCACTTAACTCAGGATGTTGGTCCCATGGGCAGGGAGATGGCCCTAAGACACAATCAGTCCCCAGCCCACTTAAGTCCTCAATCACTTGTTCTCTGTTGGTTGTAGAGGAATGTGTGGCAGTAAGTTCTTCTTCTACATGTTGCATCTAGAAAATTAAATTCAGGAGGAAGAATTTGGCCATCTCTTAGTAGTTTTATATTGCAAAATGTAAAAACAGGACTGCTTTTTATGCCTTTCCAAGGGTTTTCTTAGAGGACTGTCTTTCCCTGCTTGATCACAGAAAATATTAAAAACATCCTTGGACCCAGATCACTCTCTTGCACAGGTTCATGGCCAGAGCCAGAGCTTTTGCCAGCACAGATGGTGTTGTTAGACATGTGAGGGATGTAGGAAAAAAAAAAGGACAAGTAGAAAAGTGCATTTCAAGAATTGTCAGCCCTCTAACTTTGAAGTGCCAGGGCATGTTTGCTGCAGTCATTTCTCAAGGTCCCTACAGAATTGCTGAGAGGAAGAAAGCCATGTTCAGAAAAGCTGCCAGATGACAAGACCTCAGGATGTAGGGCACCAAGCAATCACACGGTGCTTTGCTTGCTCAAAGTACACCTGCAGGGAGGAGAGTAGGGATGGGGGTATTGTGAGAGTGGAGGGAGAGCAGGAAGGGATAGAAAAGTCTCTTAAATGTTTATAAATATCTGAAAATCCATCTTGAGGCTGTTCCTCTTCAAAATACACACATATTTCTTTATACACATGTATTTCTGTGTGACTATACAGCTCCCTATAGGTGGTAGGCTGTGAGCAGCACACCATGGTGTGCCTGCATGCTGTGTAGGTGTTAAACCCTGAGCTTTCCAAAGACCTTCCTTCTAGAAGGTATCTCAAATGCTGGAGGTGGCTTTTTCTAGTGTGACATGCAGGGGCATGAAAGCACTGTGGAGGGAGTTTGAGGATGTGGAGCAGAGGCAGAGTGATGCCCCTGCACAGTATCCTCTTGCCCCAACTGTTTGCCCCAAAGCAGATCTAGACCCGGCAAAAAGGTACAGAAGAGGCAAGAATGAACAGAAGAGGAGCCAAGGTCTAGTGCAGAACGTGTCCAAAGTGACAGACAGAACACTCTAACTTCTTACAACTGCTGTTTTAGGCTCCTGGACCAAAACTCAGGCAGAAGGGTCTGTCCCTGCTCTTGGCAGCAGGTTAACTTTTCTGTGTCTCCTCCACCTGTGTGGAGGAGAGCCAAAGGCATTGGGAGCATTAGATGGCAACCCTGGGCTTTCCCCTGCCTGGAGGAGCAGCATTGCCCCATCCACGCTGTGCAGTGGAGGTGTGGGAAGGTGCTGCAGATGGTATTTACCTGCCCACACTGTAGTGCTGCATGGGCACCTACACCATCTCAAGACACACATCGACCAAGCTAAAAAGTCCCTGGAGGGACCAGTATTTCAGGTGAACTACAGGATGGGCTATGCCAGCCAGTGGCACAGTTTTGGCCTTAGGAAGGGTCAAGAGCCTAAAGCTCCTGTGGGGATGACCCACCTGAAGGCACATCAGTTGTGTTCTACTCTCCATGACCATTTCTCCCATCCAGATGTAATAATCATTGATTGTTTTTAGTATTTTCCAACTATATGTGAGATGTGGTCCATTTTTGAGGCTTTAGTTGCTTCCTATGGGGAGGGAATGCAGAAGAGGACAGTTTTTTCTGTGCTTTCATCTTAAAAGCAAGGACAGTCTCCTTGTAGTGTTGTGAAAATAAGCCAGAGGCCTCTGGCTATGGCTCTTATTAAAAACCTGATGTGGTAAGTCTACTGTGGCCTATTGGACTGACATGGCAGAGCAGCTCTCCTGAAAGCATTTGATTTACTACCTATGATATCTTGGTTAAGACATTGGTCTTATCTGGCATAACCACATGAGACAGAGCCGAACCTGATTCATTGACAGCTTCAAATGTTGCTATTTCCTTGGCTACCCTCAGGGATTAATGGTCCAATACATTTCAATACAATTATCAATGATTTAAAAGGCAGGGTCTTTTCCAATGATAAACTGCAGGTGGCACAGCAAGTGATGGACCGTAGGTACTGGGGATGGCAGATCACTGTTGCAGGGTGATCTGAATTCCCTGGCTAACCATAGCCCAGCAAAATGCATGTGAGTAACAGCCTGATGCAAACTAATGCATCTGTCTTGGAGAAAAGGCTGCAGATCAGACCCATGGGAAACCAGAAACTTGGGGAGGACATCAAGTTTGCTGTGTAATTATCTCATAGGCGCTTTCTAGGCCAAGAAAGAAGGGGCCAATGCCTTCCTTAGAGACAAAAACCTCTGATGAATACGTAAGAAAGACCCTGCCTTATGCACAAGGTAAGTGAAACTCTCCTGCTGAAGGAAGGGTGGCCAAGTATGCCAGAGGATGGAAAAATTTAAAATATCCAGCAGCTGGAAAGCAGATTTTGGGCTATGAGACTGAAGGAGTCTATCCTGCTCAGCATTGCAAAGGGACAGCAAAGAGGGGACTTGGTTGGTGCCAAGGGGACATTTGCTTTGCAAGAGGGGAGGAGCTGCACCAGGTCTGGTGGCTGGAAACTGAAAGCTGAGGAACATGGCCCTGAAAGAAAGCACGTGTTGGTGGAGAGAATGGCATCCCACCAGGAATGGCCAAAGCCAGGTAGAAACCTTAGGGAAACCTCACACGCACTAATATCCACCAACAGTTGGACTCCTCTCATCTGCCTTAAGACACGTATACAAAGAGGTCTGAACTGGTCCCTGTGGCTCTGTCTGGTGTCGAAAGAGAAAGAGAGGGGCTGTTTATTTTCCTGCCTCCAGAGGAGGGGAATTCCACCCAGCAATGCTGGACTCTACTTTTTGTTCTAAAAGACCCAATTTCATCTGGTTTTGGAAAGCAGAGCCGTGCTCAGGCAGTAAACCTGCATGGCAACGGAGGTACTCCCTGCTCCTCCTCCAGTGATTGCCACCCAGTCCTATGTTTCATCTTCCCATTAGGTTTTCCCCAAGGACCAGCAAGAATATGTTCCTCAACACACATCTAGCCATATTTTCTGAAGTTATTCTTGATCTTTTCCTGAAGCATCAGAACAAGGCACCAATGGGGCTGGACCAGGTGGTATCAAGGATCACATGAGGGTTTCTCTGGATCACTGGCATGTGCTGCAGTCATTTTTCTTCTCCCTCTCCATGAATAAGGATCAGATGCACAGGTTTGTGCAGGACGCATCACTAAATGTAATGATATCTTGATTTTTTTAGCATTTTTTGAGTGCATAATGTGGTTTTCCAATTTTCTTACCTTTCTGCCAGAATGAGGGCTTCCCCAGTGCCTCAGGGATGCTCTGAATCCCTAGCACTACCTCCTGGATGAGCAAAGCCTTGGGAACACTTCTGTACCCTGTGTACAGGTGGGGGTATGCAACTTCGGGTGCAAATTCAAGGAGTGGGAGGACATTTCAGTCAACTCCTTTGACAGGTCCATCTCCCATATAAGGACCAAACACCTGAGGTGAAGAAATTCAACATTTTCTCAGAAAATAAAAGCGCACTATTTAAACACAAAATATTCTTTTATTTGTCACCGAAGGCTACACATGGTCACTTTAGTTTGCTTTTTTTTTTCTAGAAGGTATCTACATCTGCACTTATTTACAGCCTGGTTTTATTTACACAGTCAAGAATACAGTATTAGAAACACAATGTGTTGAGAAAAAAAATTTCTCAAAAAATTAGTTCCAGACTTCAGGAAAATTATTACATGGGGTAATGACAAGAGTCTTCAGTGCTGGGCTTACAGATGCAGCTTTGATACAAAGTCCTCTTCTTGGCTGGAGCTGCATTAGAAGTCCTCTCACAAAATAAACATTTTTCTTTTTAATAGAAAAGTGTGATTTTTTGATTGGTTATTTCAATAACATCTGCGAACTGTCCAAACATTTTAATTTTCTTCTTGGAAAGTTTTATTGTTTGCTTGAACAGTTTCCAGCTCTAAGGAAAAAAAAATATNTTCTATGCTCCCCAGAAAGCACTGACCTCTGGGATAGGAGTTAACAGCTGAGCCATGTAATACGTGGTCAGGAACACAAAGTTTTATGGTAATTAAAGGAGAGCAGGAAAGAAACACAAAAGGCTTGCTTGGGTGGGCTGTGGGTTTTTTTGGGCTGTGGTGGCAGAGGATGGAAAACTGCCGTGGGAAATGCCCCACAGGACATGCAATGGTTCCTCATCCAGGAGCAAGATGGGGGGTCCTGGACAGGGCCCTATGTGTCCCTGTGGTGTCTGTTTGAAGTTTGCTTTACAGTCACAAGTAATTTTATTTAAAAATACCCCAGATATGAAAACCAACAACAACAAAAAGCAAACACAAGAAAGCTGGGGTGTGTGTTGTTGGTTTTGTTTGTTTGTTGGTTTTTTATTTTTTTTTTTTTTAAAAAAAAGCTTATGAAAATTCTTTGGTGTAACAGGAGATTATTTAGTGATCATAATAAAATCAGTGATTATAATAAAAAGAGGTGCTGAAAAACTTGCTGTGGAGGACTGTAACAACAAGCAAAAATGCCCCAGGCCATGCTCACCATGGGATGGAGGATGCTGCTGCCCACATGGCAGCCAGATTTCATCCCAACAAACGCATCCCTGGCAGGGAGGCACAGTGTCTGTATTCCCCAGGTTTGGCAGTGCCACCAGGGTGAGGAGACAAAGTGACTGAGATTTAACAAGCAATGCAATCTCTTTAGTTCCATTATTAATGTTATAGGTGGTTATTTCTCCTGCCCTTTTACATAGCAGTCGTAGGACTAACCACAATCCCTGGCCCTGTTTTCAATTACGCAGAGATTGAATCAAAACAGGCTGCTGTGCCGTAAATATGAGGGGGGCCCTCTCTGTAAATCGTAAAATTGAATTCTAAAATTTCATGTTAAGAGCCTTGTCTTTGCATAATGGATTGCGCTGCCATCCATCATGGTGACACTTACAAGTCACAGCTGAAAAAGTACTTTATTAGATTTTTTTTTTTTTAAACACTTTTGATTTATTCTCGTTACACTGTCTGTATAATAGACTGAGCAGAATCTCATGCCGATCCCTATGCTCAATAAAGCAACCACAGATATATTACAGAAATCCCTCACTGTTTCTAAGTTACAGCCAAATGGTGTCTCAGGGACTGCTCCCTGTTATCTGTGTCTTCTAAACCCAAATCAAGCATCAGGGCTCTTAATGACTTTCATTTCATCAGCTCTCATCTGGTGTTGTTTAGAATTGTTGGCCCATTTTCATTGTGGCTCTGATCAATAGCTGTGATGACAAAGATATGATGAGCTGCATGATTCCCTCTGGTCACCCCTGCTTAATGATTTTTCCAAGTGCCAATCTTCAGTTGAAAGGGAAAAAAATAAAATAAAATGAAGATCTTGGAGGAAACAAACATTGTGGCATTTCTCATGATGCCAAATTAGTCTTGCTTCTCTCCCCTTGGGCTGAGCACGCAGGATGTTTTTCAGCTGCAGAGTCCTCATGGCACTGCTCCTGTCTGGATGCCACGTCAAGCAGGTCCCATCATTGTTGTCCCTTCAAATGGAGCAGCAGTTAGTGAAGGCTTGAGCTGTTGGTCCTTACCATTCCTGCTGGGAGATACAGCCCCTGCTCCAGACCAGACTTTCTCCTCTGAGCTGTGAGACTTGGTCATGATCCTTCTCACCACCCCTCAGACTGGAGACTAGTCCAGAGTTCATAGTAAGTTAAGCTACAGCTTTGTATTTTTTAGGGAAATTCCTTTTGGTGGGGAGTCATCCCTCTTTTTGGGAGTCAAGAAAAAAATGAGTTCTCAAAATCAAGCCTTAAGGCACATGAGACCAGAGTGACCTTATCCCTTGGAGATGGTTTCACATGCAACTGGCCTGTGAAAGAGTATCTAGAGCAACAGTGGACAAGCTGGAGGGAAAGGATGCCATCAGAGGGACCTTGACAGGCCTGAGTGGTGGGCCTGTGTGAACATCATGAAGTTCAGCAAGGCCAATGGCAAGGTCCTGCACCTGGGTTGGGGCAATCCCAAGAACAAACACAGGCTGGGGAGAGAATGGATCAAGTGTAGCCTTGGGGAGAAAGACTCGGGGGTGTTGGTGGGTGAGAAGCTCAACATGACCCAGCAATGTGCATTGGCAACCCAGAAAGCCAACTGTATCCTGGGCTGCATCATCAGCAGCAGGTCAGGGAAGCGGATTCTGCCCCTCTACTCTGCTCTTGTGAGAACTCATCTGCAGCTCTGTGTTTAGCTCTGGGGTCTCCATCACAAGAAAGACACGGACCTGTTTGAACGAGTCCAGATGAGGTCACAAAGACACTCAGAGGGCTGCAGCACCTCTGCTGCGGAGACAGGCTGAGAGAGTTAGGGGTTGTTCAGCCTGGAGAAGGTTCTAGGGACACCTTAGAGACCCTTCGGTGTGTAAAGGGGCTTTAAGAGAGCTGGAGAGAGATTTTGGACAAGGGCATGGAGTGACAGGACAAGGGAGAATGGCTTCAATTTGACAGAGGGCAGATTTAGATTAGACATTAGGAAGAAATTCTTTACTGTGAGGGTGGTGAGACACTGGAGAAGGTTGCTCAGAGAATTTGTGGATGCCTCATCCCTGAAAGTGTTCAAGGCCAGGCTGGATGGAGCTCTGAGCAACCTAGTCTCATGAAAGATATCCCTGACCATGGCAGGAGGGTTGGAATGAGATAATCTTTAAGGTAGCTTCCATCCCAAACCATTCCATGATTCTATAACATGGGGGTTTGTGCTGTGGGATTTGCAGTCAGGATCTCCCTCTTATAGAATCAACGAACTGTTACACCCCTTCCCACAAAGCAAGAAGGGTCAAGCAGACACAGCATGGCCCCATGGGGAGGCAAAAGAGGCAACACACAGGCTGGGAATGTGTTATAGTGCCATCAGTAGAGTGGAAATGCTTGTGGATAGTGAAGTGCAGTCCCTTGATGAGGGCACAACTCTCATTTTTCACAGCCCATTCCATGGGAACACATTTTAGATCATGTAGAAGTAGTATTTTTCACTAATGAAGGGGTAAATTTAGGGCTTCAGGACTGAAAATGTTCTTGTTTTGCCACCTAGATGAAGTTGAAGGCTTTCACAGAGTCTGAGGATTTAGGAATGTAGTAGCTGTCTTTGCACAGGTTTGTCCCCAACACTAGACAGCCATCCCTTTTAAGTGTTTTGTTTTCATAGAGAGGAGCAACACATACATATAGATACTTTTACATAAATATTTCCCCCCCCCTTTTTGACATAATGTTCATAGTTCCCATGCCAGGTGAAGGGACCTGGCAGACAGGTGCAGTCACATCCCACTGCTGCTTGAGGATGCTGAGAAATGCAATTCGAGGGGTTTGCCTTTGCCATGGTGCAGGGCAGGATGGCTCCTGGGTCCAGGCATGCTGTACCTGCATGGTGGGACTGTAAGACTCTTGAAAAATGGATGAACTTCTCAAAGTCATTAGCTCATGTAATAACCTGAAGAGTCCGTATAAGGCTGTAGAGGTGCCATCTCAGGCTGGCAGGGTTACAGTAGGAATATTTCACACTTGAATCCTTTTTCTTGGCTCCATGGAAACATGGCCCATTTGCTTTTGCACTACTCCTCTTAGGATTGTAACATATGGATGGGGATGGATACAGAAGCATCACTTCTCTTCAGAGTTCCTCAGAGTGGGGCAGTGTAAATAGGAGGCACATGGAGTGCTCTCTGCACTGTAGGTCTTCACCAGGACTTCATACCTTTTGACTCAGCTTCTGGCAGGTTTTTTTTTTCTCCATTCATGCTCTTTTAGACACTCACAGCCATCAAAAGTTTAAAGTTCTAAGAGGGTTTTGTTCCTGGCATGACTTGAGGGTGGGGAAGCAGGGAGCTGGGTAGCACTGGGAAGAGGGTGCTGCCTCTTTTGAGTAGGTGGCTACTGCTGGTTTGGCTAACACTGCCCCTAATCCCCACCAGTGCATCCTGAGGGCAACTGAGGTTTACCCAGATCTTGATACCGGGAATACAGATGGTAATGCCATGGCCTTTTAACCATCCCTGGCAGGGAACTGCCCAAAAAAACTGTTCCCTTGTCAAAGCCCAGAGCTGGTCTGGCTGACACATCTTCTCCAAGCTGGCTCTGCCAGAACTGGATACCCTTTCCAGCTGCCTGTGGTTCCTTCCTGCCAAAGTAATAAAGGTTGTGTGCTGCAAGGTGTGGTTTAGAATACAGCACTGGGACACAGCATCAGCAACATCACCCTTGCTGCAAACAGGAGACCACCAGAGAATCAGAGACGTACCTGTGGTTATGGCCATGCAGCCAAAGGTATTAGGGATTGGGAACTGGAGGAGGAACAGTCTGTTATGGGAATTTCCATCCCATCACCTGCCTTCTGGCAAGCACCCGGGAACAGACAGGCAAGGCAGACGGAGCTGGCAGCCGGCATCTACAGGGAAACCGTGATAGCACCAGGACTGCCAATGTTTCGCTGCTCAAGGACTGCACACCCAACACACGCCCCTGCTTTATCTGGGGAGTGAGAGCCTGCAGAGAAGTATCAGTCTGTGTTGGAGGATGGCAGTGGTGGTGGCATAAGTGCAGAAGAGCTGGCTCTGAGGACACAGGTGCATTGTAGGGCTCCGAGTAATGAAACAGCCTTGGCGTAGATTTGCACATCTTGGGTTATCTCTCTGCAGAACCAGGAAGCAAAGTGGATGGAATAAAAAAGTCCGGACTGAGTTGTTTCCAGAGAGACACAGTGAGATTCTTAGAATCAGGATACGTGCTGGTGTCAGTGTGATAAGACATGTATTTGGGACCATGGTTGGCCACCTCCAGCCGGAGCTCCATCGAGAGGTGGGGTAACATCTCTGCCTGCAGGAACAGCCCTTGCTACCACAAGACTGTTTCAGGCAGGGAAGAGGATGCTGAGCTCATCTTCTTGCTCCCTTGAATTTCAAGGACTCTTGCAAATACCAGAGCACAGAGGTTATGTGAATACAAATTACATTATCATGCCGAGTGACTTTGTCAGCAGTTTCTTATTAAAGCACTTGGTCCCCTCTGTAGTGGGCACTTCCATTCAACCTCCTCCTTTGTCACTGCTAACAGTCAACTGGGCTCTCTGTTTAATTCGAGCTCATGTAAGAAACAGTGAGAGGGTTGATTCCAATATTCTCTTTCTTGTCCCACCACGCACAAGCTGTTGCTACTTATTAAGCATTTTAAAATCCCTGCTGCCAAGGTCCCCGGGAGACATTTATCTGCCATAGTCATAAAAGACTTGCCAGCATGCTATTCAAAACTGCATTTCCCAGCCAATAAATACAAGCTCCAGAATCAGGAAAAGCAGGGTTTGGCTCTAATTTTCAGTGGTATGTCACTGGGATACTATAACTACTTTCAAATTCAAATCAGCTTCCTAAAAATTAACTGGTTTTATCAGATACAGCACAGTGGACTGTTAAACACATAGCCTCATGTACTGAAACACTATACATTTAATGAAGTTATGTCATTAGCAAATGTACAACATGGGTGCATTAAATCCACCTATAGAACAGCTCTATGTATGAGAGAGAGGATTTATTTTAGCTTTTCTCAATAGAGCAGGAGTCCCTTTTCTTGGCTTTTACTAGGTTATTTAACTAAAACCAGGATTTGTGCACACACAAAACCCCCCCAAAATTATCTACTCTCATAATGAAAAAAGACTGATTTTTTTCTTTTTTTTATTCCAGTTCAGGAAGGAAGAGAATCATATTGCAAGGTAATATAATCAGCTCCTTTGCCTCTATAATCTACTTCTGCTCAGCAGGAGCCCCCATAGAAACACTTTATGTCCCAAGTGAAACATGAAAACTACTGGTAAGGTCTCTTTTGAGGCACATGATTTGGACAGTCACTTTCAGAGCATCAGAATCAGCATCGTCTTCCATCTCCTTTCTTTCCAGGAAGAGCTCTCTAGCATGCCGTGGACTCCCCATGTTTTGGGTGGAAGGCTATTTGTCCCTGCTCCAAATCAGAAAGGGTTAAGATGACACAAGTTAGCACAGACACCCATTTCGCACTTACATCTATGGAGGTACGTTGATGACTCCCCACTTCAAATTCCTCACAAGGGCGGGGGGNAAAGAAAAGGACAAGAGACAGTAAATTTCACTGTGATCACACTACGGCAAAATATATCTTCTGTTCATTGCAAAAGACGTGTGAAGGCCAAATTAAAGAGGGAAAAAAGTATGTTGCATGAGTTACAGTGCAACCGTATTATTCCTTCTCTTTCTATTTTCCTTCCCCCCAACCTTGTTCAGTTTAGAAAAAGTATTGAGTACAACACAGTCAGGTAAGTGGCCACAAAAGAGTAGCTGTCTTTGGCAAGAAGTCACCGCATTGACCCTCTCTGTCACCTTCTGCCCATTTCACTCTGTCTCATGAAGTGGATGTTGTTGGCGCTGTCTGAGAGTTCAGGGTACTGCTCCACTGAGATCACAAAATAGCCGTCGTAGCCCTGTACCCGGCCTGTGTTTAGCACTTGTTGCTTCTCCCCTTCTGTCCATGAGCGAATACCCTCCTCCCCATCCCGCAGTCTCTGCTGTTCCCGAGACCAGGCTTGGGTGACAGCACGCTGTCGGGCCAGCTCCAGGATGCGTGCCTTCTCCTCGTCCAAGGTGGTCCCGTAGCGAGTATTTAGACACAATGCACCATACTGGAGCTGGATGTCTGTGTATCGTCTAGTCCTTCCACTCAGCACTGTGTTGATCTGGGACACTGTCACATTCACGCCATTCTCCAGGGTCCTCCGCCCGCCACTGAGGCCCAAGATGGACAGGTCACCCTCTGATGGCCCCTGCTTAATGAAATAGTGTGTGTCCACCCCATCGATGGTGAAGTGCAAGTTCTCCAGGTAATGGGCATTGTTCAGGATGGCTGCGATCCTCCGCCCATCCTCGTTGGCCACGCTGATAATGTCAGTGGCCACACGCCCATCCTTCATGGCAAACTTGACACCCTTGCCGAAGATAGAGCCTCCAGAAGCAAAGTTCTTGTTCTTCTTGACATGCTGGCACCCAGCAATGCTGGAGCTGTAGATCTGTTCGAAGCGCTCAAGAGTGACAAAGGCCTTCAGTTGCTTCTGCACTTCACATTGGACCCCCAAAATTGACTGAGGAAAGAGAAAAAGAAGAGAAAGACATATTAGAAAGAGAAGCCTCATGACACAAAGGCATTATTAGGATGCTGGAGACCAGCAGAACATCCTGGAAATATGCAACGAGGAGCTCTGTTATTTTTTTTCCTTTATTACATTTTTTCTGAATTTTAATTCTTTTTGATGGAAGAGACATGTTGTCCAGTTATTCCCCCTAATGCTCATTGTGTCTATGAACTGAATTGTATTTAATCTCACAGACTGAAGGATGTAGAGGTACAAAAGGATTTTTTGCCTCAGTGGTGTGAGGGTCGAGTTTTGACACATAATTAGGTTGTGTTCAGTGTTCTTCTGCATATAAGAAACAATTCATCTTGTGGCCACGACACTTTACCAAATGCTTTCAGATTTTGTGTGAAGTGTGTAAGTATTTGTAAAAGTTCCCTCTATTTTAACTTCACTTTGTAACTCCTTGTGCTGCCTTCAAAAGCTCTGCATGACCCAAAGTGGCCATATCCATATATCTGATTTCAGCCTTTCCAAAGCAGGTTGTTCAAAACTCCATGAAGGCCTTAAATCCAAGTCCTATTTCCTGCAAACTCTCCAATGTGCCAGGCTCCCTGAGCTAAGGCCAGCCACACCTGATGCTCAAGGTTTGGCTTATACTAAAGCAAAACTGCTGAGAGACAACAGCCCGGATCATTTGCAGTCAGGTACAATACAAAGTCACTTTTGCTGTTAGCATATAATGGAGCAAGCACACAGCGAGTCAGCAGCTCATCATTACTGCAAAATGTCTTTGGAAATGCTCTCATCAATTCATGGCAGCAGAGGCTTCTTACAGACTCCTGTTCACGAACAATTATTTGCTCAAATTTCACAAAAGCAAGAGGATGCCATGACAAAACTCTCCTGGCACTGCCAACGGCTCAGTTCAATACTGTAATGACACTCAGGATTAAAAATAGGATACAAAGAAAAGTTTGCTGCACTCCAATTATTTTGAGAAAATTTAACATCCATAAAGAATATTGCCTTAAACTGTCCACAAGCTAAAGGCTCACATCCTTCCCTCGGTGCAAGAAGACAATTTAGACGATGCAGGCATTTCAGCATGGACCTCTCAAATAAGATTTGGAACATGGTGAGAGAAGCGAAATAAATCCTCATTTCTGTGGTGGTCATTTCCAGGGAAGAGCCTTAAAACACTAAAAATTAAAATAAAGGATTTAGGATCGCAACTCATTCAGAGGTTACAAGCAGTTCTGACTGATAAAAGACAAAACTATAAGGGAATGGAGGTACACAACTTCAAGAGCACATTTTGGGTTCTAAAACATTAAAATACCCTGAACTGACTTTTATTCAAAGTACTGAGCAGGCTGGCATACCTTCTCCTTTTCCCCTTTTGATTGACAGCATAGCAGTTGGAGCAGGAACCAGTCTCCTATAAAAGAGGAGCTCTTTCTGGTTCTCCCCGTCCTGCCTATGGGGCATCTCACACACCGCCTACAGAGCGATATAATTAACAGGCTGATAGAGAGCTGAGCCCAGCTTCCCTGCCAATTGCACAAGTGTTCTAATTATGCAAAGAATGGACATAATTAATGTAGATGTCACAGATGATGGACATGGAGCAATTAGGTTTCTAGGCTTCATGAAATACTGTTCTAAATAAGTGCACACTGCACAGCCTTGGTTATTAGCTATTTCCTTTTCAAAGAGGTTTAAATGGAGAGTTATTCTTCTCAGGTATATCTCATGTGTTGACTCTAGGTGGTCCCACCACCTCTATATATCATGTTGCTCTTCCAACACACCTCAGTAACATTTACAAGTGATGGGAAAAGGCACTTCTCAGTACTCACACTGAATCACTGTTTATTCAAGGATGTAAATCAGGTCTTCTGTACTACACTGCTATGTCCTGTGATCATTTATGTATCACCATCTATATATACTTCACCTTGTTTACCAGCAGTTGAGTGATAGAGTCCCTGGAATTAATTGCACCATCTACTGATTATCACCTTGGGGAAGGGAGCTTGGGGAGGTCAGACGGTACTGGGTATGGGTGAATAGTTACTATCAGAAATCTCCCCTGTTCCCCTTCTAGTTTGTCCTCATTACCTTATTCTTGACGAGCTGCAGAAACTCTAGCACCTTTCCAATTCTGAGCAAATTATTAAGTGTAGATCCTCTGTGAGTACCTTCAAATTAGGTCATCCCAACAAACCAGTGGGTCTGAACAACGCCTGATATCAAATTCACAGGCAGAAACCTACCTTTACGTGTCTTAATCAAGAAAAAAATCACAACCAAAGGGTTTTCTGCTGGGGACTGGTTACTCCTGGGTTTTCCCCACCTTTTTTCACGTAGGGAAGTAGGAGATGAGACATGTGCAAAGCTGTAATGCTGAACATCACCATCACTTAGAATCACAGAACAGTTTGAGTTGGAAGGGACCTTAAAGATCACCTAGTTCCAAACCCTCTGTCACAGGCAGAGACACCTTCCACCAGACCAGGTTGCTCAAATGTAACTATCAATTATTTCAATAACTAAATGCATCTCTGTTACCCTGAAAACAAGCCCAGGATGACTTTGAAATGACTTTTTGAGTACATTTCCTTGATAAAACAGTGTATTTGGGAACAGCAACTTTTTAAAAGGAAAAGCAAACACATCCAACAGAAAAAAATTTGAACCAACAAATTCAAACAAACCAGAGCACAGCCAGCTTGTATGCTCTGCTGTGAATATGGGTGTGAATACAGATTATATGTCGTTCAAAAGGGCAATGTATCCCTGACTTTGAAATTACCATTTCTGTTTAATCTTAGAACTCATTTCAATGAACTGGCAAGGAAAAGAAACAGAAAATTTCCACACAAAGAATGTGCTATGTGCTATTCCCTAAAAAGTGCTGCTGCTTTTAGCAATTTTAAACCAAGTTATCTATAAAACAAGTTTTACAGAAGAAAGAAGGGAATTCATCATTATTTCATTTCAATATTTGTTGTTTGATGTGAGTGATAAGTATGCTGGGTTTATTTTTCCTCAGTCTTTTTTAATCAGATGTCCTTAGGTGACATTTCACTTTATCTACTAACAGCCCTTCAGAGAGAAGAGGATGACCTTCATCACTTGTTTGCTGCTGCACAAAGCTCAAGAGAACGGCACAATACAGAGATCCCTGAATACCTCTCGCATTTTTCCCGCACCTCTTGAGGATTTGAAATGCCATTGCCAGATCCTATCATCTGTTGTTTTTAAATACTGCCTTCCAGTGTGAGACTGAAAGCTTTAATTTCCCATCCAGGATCCAAGATGCGAAATACGTGAACATGTTTCCAAGTTTCCTTCTATCCTTGTGCCATTATAGGTGTTTCTCTTACAACCATATGGCTTACAATGCAGAAAGTCACTTCTTCCAAAAGGCTTGAAGTTATGACTTGTCTGAAATATTATTCATCATTAACTCCTTCCTGTTTATCAGAGAAATGCTTGAGTTGGAAGGGACCTCAAAGATCATCTAGCTCTAACCCCCGTCACCATGGGCAGAGATGCCACCAACTAGACCAGGTTGTTCAAAGCCCCATCCAACCTGGCCTTAAACACTTCCAGGAATGAGGCATCCACATCTTCTCTGAGCAACCTGTTCCAGTGCCTCACTACTTTCTGGGTATAGATTTTCTTCCTATTATCTAATCTGTATCTCACCTCTTTCAGTTTAAAACTGTTCCCCTTCGTCCAATCACTATTTGCCTGTGTAAAAAGTTGCTCTCTCTCTTTTCTATAAGCCCCCTTTTTATTTACCACCTAGGTCTCTGTTAACAAAGCCATTCCTCAGTAATCCTCCTCCTCCCTATATTCCACTTGACCTCCACCTGGAGACAAGTCCTTTTCCACCCCACCAGTGTACAGGAGATAACTGTAGAAGGATAACGAGGTTGAGTTCATCAAGCAGACCAAGCAGATCAAGCAGATTTCATCTGTGGAGAAGTAAGAGGATTTACCTCCTTCCCTTGCTCATCTGTTTTCATATTGCTCATCTGTTTCCCAGAAGCCTCAAAGCTTAATGTCTTTGAGATTTCAACTCCTTTTCCTGCATTAGATTCTTTGAAAACTGACCACTATATTTGCAAAACATAACTAGGGGCTGATGGACAGACATTGCAGACAGTGTGACAGTCCAAGGTCAGGCCAAAGCACCTGCAACGTCAGGATGCCCTCCCTGAATGACTAACACTGGCAGAGCCAGTCCCTCAAACAGATTGTCCTTGAGAGAAGCTCTGCCAGAAAGCACAGCCCTATAACTCACTCCCTGGCTGAGCATCCCAAAGCAGCTCTTGCCTCCAAAATGTTGCTCCAGAGGGGATGACAAAAACTACTCCTTCCAGCACAGCCTGTAACAGGCACTGCAGAAAACAAGACCCTTCCTAGAGACAGTGCTCATGGGATGGAGAGAAGGGTAGTTAATAATGTGATGTAGATAATGACACAGGTGCTGACTCCAAAACACTCCTCCCTGGAAACAGAGATATTTTGGCTTCAACAATTACCTGACAGTTCAACAGGACAAAAGGGAAGAGAGAGGGAAAAAAAAAAAACAAACAGAAGAAAAATTGGATTCAGGTGCAGCAGCTCCACAATATGCCAGAGGTCACCCAGAGTCCCCCGGTGGCCAATAACACTGAACTTGTTCAACAAACAATTTAGTGACAGCCTTGTGGTCATAGGGAGGAGGGGAGAAAGTGCTGCACAACAGAGAATTGGATTTTAAATGTCATTTCAAAGCTGCAGGGGGTTAGTGCGAGGTTTATGACATGCTGGCTGTTTTTGAGGTGGTGGATGCTCAAAGTCAGAATTACCTCTCCCATCTTCCAAGTACCCAAGTACTTGTACAAGTACCCAAAATGTTTTGGAAGGAGATGCTAGGACCCTCTGACTATATACTCTGAAGAGAGATGAAGCAGCCATTGATGGGGAGTTAGTTGCTTTGCTATTGTGCTCCTGTTAGTCATCCCTCTCTGATAAAAGAACTGACTCAATCTGCTGGGCCCCAGCTTTGATCACCAAAGCCAATAAAGTAGCTCAAATATACTCTGGTCTATCACAAGGAGGTACCTGATCCAGAGAAACTGGGGATCAGAAGACAGGGAGATGAGAAAGTTGTGGTATATGACTCAGTGATCAATGCCTTGTCCAGGCTACTTTTAAATGACAAAAGATCTAGAGCTTACTCAGCATGCTCTGACAGACCATTTTACAGTTTGATCAATCACATTATCCAAAAATGCTTCCTTTGTTTAATTTTGTCATTTGCTATGAGAAATTTTTAAAAGTTTATATTTTCTTCCACATGCTTCATGAATAAATACAAACAGTAGGAAGGAGGGCTGGATTGTGTCTAGGAATTGGTTTAGCTGGAAAGGGCTGGGAGTGAATAGAACTTTTTGTGAAACATCAGTGTTAGATGCATGGATAGGCATAGGAGAAAATGGATCGTGTTCAGGTATATACGTGTGAACAAATTTGTGCCTGCAATATGCTGGGTGTGACAGAAAGGAAGGGAATCCTACTCTACTGCATTTAAGAGTCACTTGCCATCACAGCACGATCCTGCAACTGTAGACTGAAATAAAAATGCTCATGTTTTGTTGCTGTCATAACACAGGAGAAGAATATGAAGCAGTCTGCAATGGTTAAATTCCATTGTCAACACTTGAGTGCCAAGTTACTCATCTGGTGACATTGCACAAAGCCCTCTTTTAACAAGCAGGTCCCTGCACAGTCCTCACTCCAGCTTCTGGCTTTAAAAAGCCCCTGGGAAGGACATGGGAGACTTCTTGTTCTTATTGCTCATTCAATTAGGCAGATTCCCCTAAAATGGGAGGATGGAAGGGAAGGTCTTCTTGTTTTATTTCCAGCTCATATGCCTGTACAAGCAAGGGTCAGTCTTCATCTCAAGCTGTCACTCATTACTTGGCTATTCAATAAGTTGAATAATGATAATGAACTAATGATAAAATAATAATACATTAACAGTAATAATAATAATTTCTATGGTGGTTCTGTGAGGGTTATTATAACAATATTGTTATAATAAACTGCACATAACAATTCAGAGACAATCTTCTGTGCAGTCTCTGAAGGAGCCTTCCTTGTTTGCCTTTTCCTGTACAGCTTTGCCTGAGGAAACTGTGTCACATCTAAAAGGAGCTAAAATCCTGAGGCTCTCTCTCATTACAGAAGTAGCTTCTATTAGCATTTTACTGTTGAATCCAAATAAACAAGAAACAAAAAAGGAGTCTCTGGGCTCCAAAACACAACTGAGTTACTGCAGTGTAATAGTTTTCAAGCATCAACTCAGTCATGGTAGCAGAAGTCAGAGTTCTTTTGGTCCCCTCTCTGTTGTTAAATGATACTTAAAATAAACCTCTTGTTGAAGTTGAAGCTGATATATTTTAACTTGTCTTCACCACAGCTATGAGGCTGAGTACCAAGGAAGGACTGACACATGACTATTATCAATGCACAGTATCTTGTTCATACCTCTGAGTGATACCTTTTGTGGTGGAGGAAATGTGACCTCCTGGTTTAACATGTGACCTCAAGAATCTGCTGTGGGACATCAAGATTTCAGTGAAGTCATAGATAAAGAGGGTAGGAGGCCAGATGGAATCAATTCCATTGCCTTCTGTTACCATTTTATTAGTAGAAATGTTAAGAACATATCCTGATCTCCCCAAGCACATTGGTGCCTCACTGCTCTTGCAACGTTTGAACACATTGCAGTAGCAAGCAGGAGTTCAGACTAAAGAGGATTTGGACTAAACAGACGAAAGCAACCCCAGAATACAATCAGTTTAGGACATGAAAGAGTATCCTGAGAGGTAAATGACTTTTTCAAGGTCACACACTGATAAGCAGTAAGGCTGAGAGTTAACCCAGGGCTCTCAAATCCTGACCCAGTGTTCTAACCTTTAACAGTGCTGCCTCCATCTTTCAGCTGAGTAATTCCCAACAGGAAGATGGGGAAATGATTGGGATGCAAAAGCTTTCTTCTTGCTAATTTTAGCATTGAATTTTGTACCCACATCTACCAAAATGGCTTGGGATGCAGGCCTGTTTTTAAAAGCAGGACATGGCTAGCTGGGGTTAAACCCAGTCACGTAAAATGAAAGCTTAATATCATCTTTCTGCTGAGACTCTCTTCATTGCAGAACAGTTTCCTGGGAAAGTACTGTGACTTTTTGTTTAAGACATTTTAAGCCAGATTGAATAAATTTCTAGAATAAAAAAAAATCAGTGGAAACTGATTCTGTATCAAGATTTACTTTTTTTTTTTTTAAAATTTCTAAGAATCCTTGGTGCAAAGGCCTTGAATTTAGCCTGCAATATGTGATAACATGGCCTCAGTGGGAGAAAGAAACAGTAAGACATAATTTCATTGAGCAACCACCAGAAAATATCACAGGAAAAAGCACCATGGCAGTAGGGAACTTAAGTGTGATTTTTCAGACAGATTTCAATACTGGAATGGGGTCTGACTTGCTCTTAATCTCCCACTGTATCTGGGACAACGCACTGATGGAGGTTTTTCAATAAAGACTGCAAGTGGGTATTCTGCTAACAAGGGCATGACATACAGTATAGAGTTGCATGAATCACCTTGCTATTGTCCCATTCTTGGGTTTTCATCTGTGTGTGGATTAGCTCATAGGATGGCTCCATTGCATCCATGTCTGGCTTGGGGTAGCCGGGGATGACGTTGTGGAGCTGGAATCCAAAGGTGAGCAGCCAACTGTTGACATCTGGAAGGGAAGAGAAGCATAAATAAGTTTATCTGATCTCTCAAGAAGGATTGCCCAGGAGAAGGCGCAGAGGAGGACCCCATGGTGCCTGGCCCTGGAGCAGACCTGCCAAAATGATGAGTACCTATTTTGTGTGAAGAGCACAAATATTAATGGTGCTTGAAAGAGGCATGTGCCAAAAGCTGGGCTTTCCACCTCCAACCAGAGCCAAATTCTGCACTTTCCCAGCTATGAAACAGAAGCACTGGCAGTGAACAAATGGCCCAAATCAAAGCTAACTCCATGTCTGCCCTTCATCAGCGGGAACCAGGCACTGCTTGAAGGTATGCAGTAGAATTGCAGGACTAGCACTCGGAGGCTGAGATGCTGCAGTTGAATGGGAAGTGTTATCCATTCCTACAGTCAGCTCAGAACACTTCAGCCACAATAATTCTCTCCTTGGGGACTCTCAAAGGGCCTCCAGGCTGAAGACTAAATTTAAAGCTATGTGATCCAGAGTACCAGAACATCCTGGATGGACAGCACAGGCATTTAGCAGGTGCTCATGGAAGAGGTTCTGTACATATCTTTTGCTTTTATCCATGCCATTTGCATTTCAGTCCTGAGTTCCCCGGCATTTTTCATAAGAAGGCACAGTTTGAGTATTAAACCAGTGTAAGGTCACATGTCTTTTATAGTGACATTTACAGTCAGCCTTCATACTATCTGTGAGGTACATTATAGTGAAAATAAGCGTACAAATACAAGACTACTTTGCTTGAGTACTTTATACAAACCTCTTTAAAAAGTCCATGGATGGTGAGAAAACTGCTGGCTACTAGTGTTAAACTATTGTCTTATGCAAAAGAGAGACCACTGGCTCTAAAGGGAACATGATGGAAAACCAGCCATTTGGGACATTGTTCCTGCATTTACTTGCCAGTAGATTACAAAGTCTTCCTTGATTTTTGATTGCACAGCTATGAGGAACAGCAGCTGAAAGTTAATCCACTGGAGGAAATAATGATGAGGTTGGGGAACTCCCAGATCTGCTTGGGATCAGCATCACTTCCTCCCTGAACTTCAGAGCATACGATGATCTCACCTTGTTTGCCTTCACTGACCTCCAGAGGACACACCTGCTACAGTCCCTGAGCAATATGGTGTGCATTTGGCACACAAATAGCAATGCAAGAAAGGTATGAAGGCAAAGTTTAACTAATATCACCTCCCAGGAGACTTAAGTGTTTGGATGGAACTGGAATTGTGTTGGTGATTGCTCTGCTTCAAGCTGCAAGTGCAAGGGGCTTCACTTTAATTTTGTTAAACTCGATAAGCATTGTTGAAACAATCTGAAAAAGGAATTAATTTAAATAATCAAATACGCATCTCTGAATATTTTTTCTCTATTCCCATGAGCCTAAATGAATGTTTTGAAGAACTGGTTGGAAAAGAATTATGGATGCAAGTGGCATCCATAATAAGGCGCTTCCAGATGACTGGAGAATCAGGAGCCAAACAAACACACTATCTGTTGCTTGTTTTCCTACAGGCCAAAATGTTGCGATTGGGCAGATGTCCAAAAAGCCCTTACGACAATCCATGTGGAAGGGGGAGGATTTCTGTAATAAAAACACTTCTGTTCACTGAACGTACAGATTGTTTTTGGAGTGTCTTTGAAATGGAGAGGTTGAGGGGAAGGAAAGAAATGAAAAGGCTCATTTGATTATTTTGTTGCTTAGCACTAAGCCAGCCTACTTCCAAATCCTTCTCATCTCAAATGAAGACCTTTGATGTACATATTGTGGACCAGGTGGTAATGAGAAAAAAGTAGAACAGCAAAGGTCAGCATTGGTGCAGGAACCATTTCCCAAGCACTTCAAAAATGTCAAAAAGAATACAAAGCATGGATGCTGAACTTCTGAAAAATATGTAACGTCCAGAAATATCCAAGACAGGGTTTTTTTTCATACATCTCTGAAAACTGACTTTCAAAACATTTGCAAACAGGAGTTTGTTCTTTTTGGGAAGAGGTGCTGGAATATCCAGAAAAAAAAAGCCCAACCAAAATTATGGGAGGAAGGTGTGGAGCTGAGAAGACAGAGGGGAAAATACTAATTTGCCAAGAGGCAGTGACAACGTTTTTGACAGAAAAGTACATTTCACGTCACAGAGGTTTTTTTCAGCTACAGTAACCCTGCCAACACATTTCACAGTAAATTCATTTGAGGGCAAAGAAAAAGAGTGCTTAATGCAGATACATGTAATGGAAATGTCAGTTCAATCCATCAGGATTGCTGAAGCTGGCAGCAAAGCTATGCACCATGAAGTGTACAATCACTAAAATATTAATATTTAACAATGGGCTTCTCAAACATAAATACCTGCTTCATGTACTCTGCCCTCCACATGCCTCCAATTTGTACCCACAAGCTCAGAGACCTCATCACTGAGGACCAAACCATGTGTTGCTCACCCATGTCCTGGGCACTTCGCGCCCCTAAGGACAACAGGTCCCAAGGTGGGAATGGAGGGACAGAAAGTGGTTTTCCGTGCCCAAATCTGGGCAGATTTGAATGTGATCACAGGTCCTTCCCACGAGGTGCCTGAAAGCTTGAGCAGAAAGACATGCTGGAGCAGCAGCTTTGTGTCACAGCACTCATCCCATAGCATGGCCCGTTTCTTCCATGCACTGGGAGACAAGAAACGTAAAAAAAGTATTTGGGCTCTATATTCTTGAAAAACTAAAAAACAGAACTTATAAGACCGTGGAAAAAACTATTTGGTGCATATAAAGTATTAGTGTATCAGATTTGGACATCTTAATTTTTATTATCAGAACTGTGTGGGAAGATATGCACCTGTTCTAAGACAGGGCTAGAAAAAAAATTTTGCCCTGTCTTAACTTCAGTAGGAAAACAAAAATCTGTTAATATGTCACAAAGCAACAGTTCAAAAACTAGATCAGTTCAAGACAATTTCAAATTAACTTCCTTTTTGCTTTTTGACGCCTTAATTTTTCTTTTCCAATTTTCAGTCATTAGTTTACATTTAACTTGAAAAGGCTGAAAACCCAAAAGGAATTTTTATTTTAGGCTATTTTGGAATTTGTCACTTAGACAATTTTGAGAGCTGTTTACAACATTTCTGCTGAGAAATCTCTCAAGCTCACCCCTCTCCCATAAACAAATTCAGTTTTGACAAACGAGCATTTTCTAATTGGAAAAGTTATCTTGAGGTATTCCTTGCCAGCCTTAATTATCAGAGTGAGGCCAACATAGAGGATCTCAGCCTGCATCTTTTGACATATTTTACTTCCCTTGTAGCATCATCTTCTCAGCTCTGGAGAAAACAGCTTTTCACTAAAAAAACCCCCCACAATCTAATCCTTATGTTTATTGCAGAAGAACCTGAAAACACAAATCCTAACAGCTAGAAAAACAAGCAGAACAGAACACAGGATTTTTACTTTGCAATATTTATATATTAAGCCAATCTCATAAGCAGGGAAATGTAATTATTTTTGAGCATGGAAAAGTTGTGATAGATGCAGCAGGAGCATTTAAAAATTAATTTTATCTCCTTAAGAAGTAAGTACATTTGATTTGTGATTGTGGCACCTGGTTTTTCAAAGGGAAGTATCTAGAAAAGAGTACCACCAAAACAGTACTCTTAAACATCGCTACCAGTGTTGTACACAGTATGAAAGTAGTATGAAACTAGATTTGAAGGACGAAAGGGATAAACAAGGTTGGGTAGAGACAATCCTGGTGACAGCACACCAATGCTACAAGGACAGAAGGCTAGTAAGGTCCTTCACTGTGCTATCTCAGTACAGGATGGCAGCAATAATCAAAGTCTGCCCAGGTGGCCAAGAAGGCAAATGACATTCTGGCTTGTATCAGAATGGTGTGGACAGCCAGACCAGGGCAGTGATTGTCCCCTTGTACTTGGCACTGGTGAGGCTACACTTTGAATCCTGTGTTCACTCTTAGGTCTCTCATGACAAGAAAGAGATTGAGATGCTGGAGCATGTCCAGAGAAGGGCAATGGAGGCGGGGAAAGGTCTGGAGTACAAGTCTGATGAAGGGAGGTTGAGAGAGCTGGGGTATTAAGGCTGGAGAAAAGGAGGCTGAGTGGGACCTTATTGGTCTCTGCAATTCCCTGAAAGAAGGTTCCAGTGAGGTGGGGATCAGTCTCTTCTCCCAGGTAACAAGCAATAGACAAGAGTGATTGGCCTCAAGTTTCACCAGGGGAGGTTTAGATTGGATGTTGGGAAAAATTTCTTTACAGAAAGGGTTGTCAAGCACTGGAAGAGGTTGCTCAGGGCAGTGGTGGAGCAACCATTCCTGGAGGGATTTAAAAGATGTGTAGAAGTGACATGGTTACATGGTTTAGTGGTGGACTTGCTAGTGCTGGGTTAATGGCTGGATCTGATGATCTTAAAGGTCTTTCCCAATATAAATGATTCTATGACTCTATGAATATAGGAAGGACATTTAAGATACAGAATGATTTTCTGTAAAAAAGACCCCATACATCATGCTCATATTACTGTGATTTTACTAAGTCCCAAGGAAAGCAGTTCAGAGATTATGTCAAGCTGTGGGGTAGGTTTGCCCCAAAATCTGGCCTTTAAGTCTAAAGTACCTATTTTTATTGATTTTTTTTTTTTGGTAGAAATTGTTAATTGTGTGAGGCTGATTAACTTTGAACTGTGTAGTTAGTAGTGTAGTAGTCATGTAGCCACTTTGAAACAGCTGACTGTAACGAAAGGTTTAGGTCGCTTTGCCATTTTGCTAAAACAAATTTGTATGTCATTTGTTTAGTTGCAAATAAATCTCTAGGCAAACCTGTGTAAACAGAGCTGCCCCTCTACAAAGAGAAAGGTTATCATGACATTAATTGGTAGCTAAACTTGGGATATCTGAGGGGACAAAAATCTGGAAGCAAAATAAAAAGAACAAACACCAAAGACGAGAAAAGTAAAAATGTTTGGGAATTACAACCTCCATCTATTCTAATGAATTAAATATACCCTGGACATAGGAGTCAATCGGCAAACTAAACTTGTGTCCATTATATTAAAGACTGGAAAACCTCAGGGTAATCAGGACTGAAAGAGGAGATACCTATTGTACTGGTTTTGGCTAGGATAAAATTCTTTACAGTAGCTAGTATGAGTTTGTGTTTTAGACTTATGCCGGAAATGGTGTTGATAACACAGGGATGTTTTCAATACTGCTGAGCACTGCTTACACAGAGCCAAGGCTTTTTCTGCTCCTCACCTCACTCCACCAGGGGGGAGGCTGGAACTGCACAAGAAGTTGTGAGGTGACACAGCTGGGACATCTGAGCACAACTGACTCAAGATATCCCAGACCATGGAGCATCATGCTCAGCATGCAGAGCTGGGTGAAGTAGATAGAAGGAGAGGATGTTCAGAGTGATGACACTGGTCTTCTCAAGCCACATTTATGTGTAATGGAGCCCTCTGTCCTTGGGACAGCTGAACATCTGCCTGCCCATGAGAAGTGGAGAATGAATTCTTGGTTTAGCTCTGCTTGCACAGGCAGCTTTTGCTTTTCCTGTTAAACTGTCTTTACCTCAACCCACAAGTTTTCTCACTTTTTCAGTTCTCTCCCCCATCCCACCTGGGGGGACTAATTGAGTAGTTGTGTGGGGCTTAGTTCCATCTGGGGTTAAACCATGACACCTATTCACTGATGACAAGCTTGTGAAAATGTTAATTAATTTGTCTTACCTGTCATGTAACATTTGATATCCTGAGAGTTGCTAATGGGGTTGTTGTTTTTGAACATATACAGGTTGAAAGGCATTATATTATTGCTACTCAGATGCTTCCACATATCATGGTCTGGACTTGTCCACCGACCCGCTAGCACATCATAGTCTCTCCGTCCCATGTGAATAAGCTTTGTGAGGGGGTCATACAGTCCTCCGTGGTAGCCAATGATGATCTGGAAGTTAGGATTGGTGTCCATATAGATCTCCCCATATGCTGTGTACAGTATCTGCTTGATCATTAAGCCAGTCCCACTGAAGACAGCCAAAGGAGTGCCAATGTTATCACAGGCTATGTAGAATTCATCACCGCTGCTGAGCTCCATTGCAAAGAGGTGGCCTTGGAGGTCATAGTAGAGGGAGGTGATCTCAGAGCTTGAGTGGTTGTATAAATGTGTGACCTTGGTTGGGTTGGTCAGATCTGCGTAGAAGAACTGCAAGTGATGGCCATGGCTGGTTTTGCTGGAGACTCTCCTTCCTAGGCCATCATAGCGGTACTTCACACTCCACCCACTAGCTTTATTGTAGGCTTTGATAAGCAGGCCAGCTGAATTGTACTCAAAAATATCACTGCCCCTTTGCTTCAGGAAGCCATCTTCATCCATCTTGTACTGCACATCCCCAAGTCTAGTAATCCTATCCCTGAGGTCATACCTGAGCGGTGTAAGGCGGGCACTATTCCCTGGACTCAACAGATGGAGGTTTCCATTTAGATCATAGCTGTAACGCCAGAGTGGTTTGTCATTGATAGACACTGTTTGCAATTGGCCATCAGCATCATATTCATACGAGTACCTAGTTGTGTTTGCATAAGGTCCAACTTTCAGCTCTTTCTTAACCACTCTCCCCATGTTGTCATACTGCACAGTCATCCAGTACATGAGAGATCGGAATATCTCGTACTGGACCTCCTTCATTCTGCCATAGGCATCAAAATGTTTAGTGTGAGTCATGACAGCAGTGGTGATAATCTGGTTGATATCATAGTAAATTACTCCAAATTTACCAAATTGCTCAGTTTTGCCTGACACATCATCATACCTGTAGAGATCAATAGGTAAAGGTGTCTCATTGATGACTGCTTGCATGCTGGTCACCCGAAAGCTGTTGTCGTAATTATAGTCAAAGCGTGCATTCACCATGCCCTCCTCAGTGAAGCGGAAAATCTGCCGATCAATGAGGGGTCCTATCTGTCTGTACCTGATTGTACAGGTGAACCCTTCATTCTGCAAGTTGATGGTCTTCAGCATGCCAGCGGTTTCATCATAAGTGAAACTGATCTTTGTGGTGTCATAAAGCATCTCAGCTAACTTGGACAACTTTCCATACTTGTAGATGACCCGTCTCCCCGTGCCCAAGTACAAAGTGTGGAGAAGCTGCTCATCCTCTGTGAAATCCTGAATTACTGAGGCATTGCCTTCTGGTGGTCGGTAAATGTTCCTGTAGTACCCAATGGAACGAATGGTTTCTAAAGTCTGACGGGCAACATTGGGCATGGTCACTGATGACAACCGGTCATTCTTGTCAAACTCAAAGATGTACTGTCTCTGGCTGTGAAGAAGCAGTACCATGGACTGGATGGGAAGAAGAAAAATATAGATTATATTCTCATTTATTGAGCAAAATTATACTCTCACAAAACCTGTAAGATTCTTCAATCCAAAGAGCAGAGCAACTGAGACAAATCTCTGCACCCACAGAATTAAACAGTGAGAGGCAAGCAGCTAGATGCACATTGAGTATCCCCAAACAGGAGTGGGTCAGAGAAAAAAGCAGTCAATGCAGTGAGGAAGGTCTAAGTTCAGAATGCTCAGTTGTTCAGATCAATACCCTGTAGCCGACTGTCTCTACCCAAATTCCCTGTGCCACTAGCTTTTACAGACTAAACAAATAAAATTGGTAGAGCTACCTAAACAATGCTTGAGAAAGTATTCCCCAATACCTTCCAATGTAAAATTAATTCATTGTGTCACCTTATCCTCTATTACCCTTTAACTCTCAACTTTTGCCTGCATGCTTATTTGTTCTGGGATTTTTTTGCCTATAACAAAAAATTCATACAGATTGTATAATACAAGGAGTAAGTCCATACTTTTTCATTTTTTTAAAAGATAGGGTACTACAGTTTCCTTAAACTGTTCTAGAGATAGACACTATAAAAAAATCAGGACTAAAAAATTCCAGCCCCAGGTATATAGCATATAGATCTAGAAGTCACTGGGCAGTGTAACAATGAATGGTACTACCCAGAAAAATTAAGCCTCATGCCATTCTGCAGACTCCAGGAAACATTGAAAAGTGTCCTACAACAGTGTGGCTGGATTCATGCCTCACACTTTTTAATTACACGTAATTCCTAAAAGCAGGAATGGGTCACTTGAAGAAGGCAAGAGTCAGACTGTATGAGTTCTTTCCATATGGAAAATCATATTGGAAATTCCTACTGTTCACTCTGCTGACTTTACCTGAATGTATTTTATATTGCAGTTAACTCAACAAGGGAAGGTTATGCTTAAAAAATCTCATGCCAAAGCTTCACAGCATTAAGTCATGTTCTCAGCATGACTGGGAAGAAACTTCTCTGACAATTTTCAACTACTCTGTGGTGCTCTGGCATCAAAGTCACTACGTGTACCCTAGTGTGAATAGAAAAGGAGTATTGGACCATAAGGACCAGCAATTAGCTGATGGAGTGCAGCTGTACTGATGTCAAAGGAGTAAAGCCCGTGTGCTTCAAATGCATTGTCTCTGACTGGTAAGAGGATTCTTACCTTCTCCAAGTAAGTGTAACTCCATGACTTGCCATCAGCAAAGATCCTGGATGTAATTCTGCCAGACTGATCATACTCCATCCTTTCTGACATCGTGCCCCTCTGAATCCCAGCAATGTGTCCTCCTGGGGAATAGGTGACGTTGACCCCGTTCAGCCTGCTGCTTGGTGACCAGAGACTGGGCCTCCCTGCCTGGTCGTAGAGGATGCGGAGCGTGAACTTGCGGTGGTCATCATAAATTTTCTCTGTCCTTGTCACACGATCAAAGTCGAGGGACAGCAGGTTTCTGTTGTGAACCTACAGGAAAGAGATGGAGAATTAGGAAGTTGAAAACTGTTTTAAGTTAGAAAGACCAACCTTGTTTTGCCAAACACCTCTTTACACCACACTGGAGAGTATCCAGCTGTTCACTGCCTCTGGATAAGAAGCAATTTTTAAACCACAGAGTTTTCCTAACATTGCTTGTGTTGACTTCAGTGAGGAGAGAGGAGAAAGAATGGTACTTTTGAAACACCACCACAGTGAAGAAATATTGTTCATATCCCAAATCTAGGTTTAAGACTGCTACAGCAGATGTAACCTACAGAACATAAAACAACAATTAGTTGCGAGGAATATTTGCAAGGTACTTTGCTTATCAAACCTAGAATACAGTGTGTTTTGCTTTCAAGCATATCAAAAAACAACACTTGTAGAAAAGAGATGGATGTTGTGTCAACATGGTGGAAAACAGAGTTTTTCCCTGAGTTTACTGCAGGCATTGGAGGTTAAGCCTTTCCCCTGAGATTAAATGTGCTGTGTTGTCAGTCGAAGGAGCTCCAGGAAGAACTGAACAGGCTTCATAGCATTTGGGCAAATGTGCAAGAGAGAGACCGATTATTTTCAGAAATGCTACAGTCTCAAGACTCTCGTGAGTCTTGAACCTCCATTGTAGTGGAGAAGCAGATGGATTCAGAATCCTCCAGAGTAATTAGTCAAAGGACTGCTAGTCAAGGGTCTGTTGAAGATGAAGGTTGAAAGTGGATCACTGCAAGTACCAGGAGGAAGGTTCCTTCTTCTTCTCAAAATTTGACAGGGAGGACTGGCACAACAGGTGTGAGGCTCCAGCACTAGAAGGCCAGACGACTGGTGAGGTGGGTGAAAGCCCATCTGGGGTACTGGGGCCTCCTAAAACAACACCATCTGTACCCCACATAAAGACTTCAGGAAAAGAAGGGTAGCTGTAGTAGGAGACTCTCCTAAGGGGAACAGAGGGCCTGATGCACAGACTGAACCCAACTCACAGGGAAGCCTGCTCTCTCTCAGGGGCTTAGATAAGCGACATTACTGGAAAACTCTCCAGTCTAATAAGACATTCTGATTACTATTCGCTATTGGTTGTTCAAGCTGGCAGTTACAAAATAACAATGAGAAGTCCAAGTGAAATCAAAAGACACTTCAAGGCCCTGGGATTAATGGTAGAGGGATTAGGAGCACAGGTAGTGATTTCCTTGATCCTTCTAGTAACAAGGAATAATTTTGATAAGAATAGACAGATACATCAGGTCAATGAGTAGTTCCAAGTTCGGCGTAATCAGAAAAATTTTGGGTATGTTGACCATGAGATGATCTACTCAACACCTGGTCTACTGACACCTGATGGGATGCACCTATCTCAGAGCTGAAATAGAGTTGTAATGCAGGAGTTAGTGGGGTTCATTGACAGAGTTTTAAACTAGCTTTGAAGGGGGAAAGGGACAAAACCAGGCTCGACAGTGATGAGCAGTGCCATGCTGTGCCAAAACTTGAAGAAACCTGCACTAATGGAATCCCTCAATCTGCTTCATGAGCTAAAATGTACCAGACCTGAAATGTTTCTACACTAATGCACACAGCATGAGGAACAAACAAGAGGAGCTTGAAGCTTTGGCTCAGTCCCAGAGATTTGACATCACTGGCATAATTGAAACCCGGAGGGATGAGTCCTCTGACTGAAGTGCCCTGTTGGATGGTTACAGGCACTTCAGGAGGGATAGGCAGGGCAGAAGCGGCTGAGGGGTGGCACTATGTGTAATAGGTGCCTTAGAATGAATGGAGCTCATAATTGGCAATGACAGAGTTGGAATGACCTGGGTAAGAACCAAGGGGCAAATAAATAATGCAATGTCATTGTGGGAGTCTACTATAGAGCTCCCAGCCAGGACGATGATACTGACGAATTATTCTTTAAGCAACTAAGGGACACTTCAAAGTCAACACCCCTTGTCCTTATGGGGGACTTCAACTTGCTAGAAGTTAACTGGGAGCATCACACAGATGTTTAGGTTAGGTATTAGAAAGAGGTTCTTCACCCAGAGAGTGGTTGGGCACTGGAACAGGCTCTCCAGGGAAGTGGTCACAGCACCAAGCCTGACAGAGTTCAAAAAGTGTTTAGTTGATACTCTCAGGCACACAATGTGACTCTTGGGGATTATCCTGTGCAGGGCTAAAGGCTGGACTTGATGATCCTTGTGGGTCCCTTCCAACTCAGCACATTCTGTGATTCTGTAAAATATGGAGGCCTTGACCACTGTAGATGTTACACAGAGCAGCAACTTTCCTGTGAGAACTGCAGTTTTAACTTCATTGTCCTGGGGTTATTCAGAGTGGTATAATTATACTCCTCATACCTCCAGTGCCTTTGCTTTTCCAAAGATCAAAGGTACCTACTTCAAAGTAAGAGCAGGAATACATTCTGATTCAGGGATTGCAGCGCACAGCAATACAAAAAGGAGCTGATAATGCAACTCATGTTTAGCTGCATGTGCAAGCAGACTTACAAAGCCACATCACCTTAGCAGCAAAATACTGAGCAAGGATGAAAAACAACATTCCCAGTACGAACTTGCCAGTGAAGATAGCTCTTTATCCATCTCACCACTTCCAAACATCTTTCAGCTAGTAAACTTCTCTTTTCTAGAAAGGTGCGGATTCTTCTTGGATGAATTTCAGTCTCCAAAAAGCTGACTTGGTTTTCAGTTCCCTTTTCAGCCCTTCAGCTGCAGTCAATAAACCAGAGTTTGCTGTTTGCTATGAGGTCTTCAGACCAAAGTAAAAACACTATGCTATACTGCTCTGGGTAAAGCTGACACTCCTGACTGGAAGTGTTCAAAGAACATGTGAATACAGGACTTGAGGACATGGTTTTGTAGTGAACATGGTGGTGATGCTTATTTTGGTTGGAATTGATGATCTTACAGGTCTTTTCCAACTTTAATGGTCTATGTATGATTCTATAATTCTATGACCTGAGCACTGTTCTAAGCCCTGCTCCAGTTTTGATGTTGGCCATTGCTTTAGGATTTTGATTGAATTCCTACCGTGTTTTTAGGGATGTGGGAGTATCTGAGACCTAAACAGCAAGAGGAAGGATGGGGCTGAGCCAACAGAGAAGAGGTTCCTCAGCCCTGAAAGAACAGGAGATGGAAAGGCTGAATCACTGGAGTGCATTGGGCATGTTTCATGGGAGGATGTCTACGCTGAAGCCTAGAGAACAGGGACACCAGAAAGACACAATTCAAAAGAAGGAATCTCAGAAGCTGGGGAGAGAAGGAATTGGTGCCATGATGTGAGAGAGGAAACAAGTAAAACAATGATATTCAACTTATGAATAACAATGGTAAAAGGTGGATATGACTTGAGAAAAGAAACATTGTGGAAAGGTAGAGAATGCTCTAACTAACAGGTGTGAAATAGAATGTAAATGTGCAATGGGAGAGAGAAGAAATCAGCCAACCACCCGCTGTAACAGGGAAGCTGGAAAATAAATAAAAAGGTATCAAAACTGTAAGTACAGATGCACATGTGTAACTAAGAGCACTTTGGTATCTTGCAAGTGCTTGCTGCTATATATAGAGAAACAGGAGTGGCAATTCCTTGCAAAAAAAAAAAAGAAAAGCAAAGCAGGAAGGAATAGCATCTCAGCATCTCTGCCTCCCAGCTATTCACAAAGCAGCTCCAGTTTGGCAGCTTCAGCTTCTTCAGCTCCTGGTCTTTGCCAACAATCTGGAAAGAGCTCTTCGAGGTCTGAGACAGCATTCCAGGCTGAAGGAGGCCTTCCTGATCTGTACATCAGCAGCAGTGCCACTCAGTGGGCTATAAGGACCAAATAGCAGGTCCCTGGATAGCTCTTAAGCTCAGATCTCTGTATCCCATTATTCGTGCCCTAAGTTGTTCCACCCTCCATGCTTTGGCAAGCAATGTTGGAAACAGTCTTCCTTTTCATGATTTTTTTTTAATGATTTGTTTTCTCCTGATCTCTTGGTTTAATGTCTTATATCTGAGAAGTTCTGCAGTGCCAACAGTCAACCCTCAAGGTGATGAGCAAAGCGAACCCTACTCTGCCAGTAGCCTCTGAACAGGGCCTAAATCTTCATCCTTTTTCAAGGGCATGCCTTGTATAGAAGTGAATTTTCTGCAGAAGTGACAGGTCTGCAGGCTTCAGTCCAATAACCATGTTCTATGATGAGCACCTAAATAAGGTGCCATCCTACATCCTAGAGACCTTATCCTGGAACGGAGTCTGAAAAGCTCCTGCAAAAAGGTTTTGCCCCTCAGAGCATTTGAAAAGGCTTGTGATCAGCACAGGATAAAAACAGGGTAAATTTAAACCCACAGTTTACAGTGGATTTGACATCCCCTATAAAATATGTGATAGACTAAATTTAACCCCAAACTCATGCTGCAAAGTACATTTATAAATCCATTAGCTTGCTCTGGAAAAGAAAGAGCATAAACACACCACCATCTCTGATTTCTACAATGCTTCCTGTAGCACGCCTTTAGCTTAAATCATGATTAAACAACATGCACTGATCTCCCTGGGAGCACAAGAGCACAAAAAGGGGAGAATTCTCATGAAAACACCCTGGTAACCTTAAGCAGAAGAGGGCAAAAAATACTTCTGCAATGAGAACTCCAGGAGCCAACAACGTCCATGTGATAAATGGCTGTCTACAAAGCGATTTCCCCAGCGAATTGCTAAAACTGTTGAGGTGGCCATATCCAGACCTCAATGTCTTGCAGAAATTGTGGAGATCATGCTGGATCATCTTCATTAGTTAACAGACCAGGAATGGTCAGCACCATATCCCTCTCTGATCACGTCAGTTTTGGAGATTGTCTAGGACATTAGGTCTTGATGCCACCATTAACCTGCTGTCCCGGCCTTAGGAAAAACAAAGTGACTTATGACATGAGTTACCATGGTTAAATAATTAAAAGAGCTGAGCCAGCAGCTCTGTCTCCTTTGGCTGTTCTAGTTGCTCCACTGTTAGTGATTATTTTACATCCTTCTTTATTGAAAAACTTAAGTTCGTTTAATAAAAAAAA